>JBAMMX010000012.1:16632747-17106315 GCA_037126225.1 Dillenia turbinata | reverse complement strand
TTTTTTTTTTTTTTTTTTTTTTTTAACTAATTATATATAAGTAACTATATAATATATATATATATATATATATATTGTTTTCTCATCCCATTGGAAGTTTTAAATTTACCATAAAATAAAATCTTTGTGAATTTGTAACCATGACATTTTCAAATATACCAAAAATGTAAAATTAAAACCCCAAAATCGAAAATCAATAAAATTCTAAATTTTTCTATTTTGTTATAGAAATGTTTACAAAATATTCGACATCAAGTTTTCGGTATTACATTTCAAACATAAAATCTTGCCAAATCTTAAGGGCTATTGTAAGTTGTTGATGGTGTGATTAGTAAAAAATTGTCGGAAATTGAAAATTG
Source organism: Dillenia turbinata (assembly GCA_037126225.1). Classification (NCBI taxonomy): domain Eukaryota; kingdom Viridiplantae; phylum Streptophyta; class Magnoliopsida; order Dilleniales; family Dilleniaceae; genus Dillenia; species Dillenia turbinata. The sequence continues at coordinate 17,105,956 of JBAMMX010000012.1, read as the reverse complement.
TAAAATATGAAAAAAAAATGCAAAAAAATTGTAAGTTGGAAAAGTAAGAGAGTATAGGAAATTGTAAATTATAGGAAATTGAAAATAATTGGCCCCCGATCATACGGCTGCATTCGAATGTAGACGAGAGAATAAGATTATAAGAGAGAGTAAGTGATTTTGTTATGTGAGATTTGAAAATGAGTTATGACCTATTTATAGAAAATTTTTTGACCTTATGGATGGACCAAAATATCGCTCAAATTAGTCATTTTATAGTTGTTGAAAGGAGTAATATTAGAAAAATTCAAAAAAAGTGAAAATAACTATTAAAGCCGGCTAGATCGAGCCAGTTCCAACTACCCATTAGAACCATCATACTGGTTCCAAGCACAGGTTAGTTCTGTGCTAGTTCTAGGCCCATGTCAGGTTGGTTCCCGGTTCCCGATTCTGGAAACTGAGGAACCGAACCTACTTGATACTGTAGCTAGGCCGGTCCAGTTCTAGCCCAGTATTGTAATGAGGCCAAGCCTCGGTTTGGGTCTAGACTTGTTAGTTGGGCCAGTTTTTAGAGCAAAACTAGCCTTGTCCCATCTCTAGTCATTATTCAAACTAGTCTTTGAGAAGTGAATTAATAAAAAACTATAAATATCTATGGGAAGTGAATTAATAAAAAAGTAATGAAAATAAAACAATTGTGCATATAGCAATTGTGGCGGCCATCAAACACACTATGCCTATAGAGTCAAGTTTATTTACAAAAACTAAAACCGAAGCCTCTCTCTCTCACGTCCATCCTTGGAAACCATTCTCTCTGCGACTTGGGTACTCTCTCTCACTCGCTCATGCCCTCACTCTAGTTGTTGTGATTCGCCGCCTCAACCAAAACCACTCTTCAATTGGTACCTGTACACTCTCTTCAAATCTTCAATCAAGTTTTAGGGTTCTACTTCTTGTTTCGTTATCGAAATTCTTTTCTAGGATTTCTGTCTCGATCTTGATTGGTGTTGTGTTTTTCTAGGGTTAAAGTCTTTTTTCTTCATTCCTTTCTCATGGTTAAAACTAAGACAACTAAGATTTCTGGGGTTAAATTCTTGATTGGTGTTGTGTATGCAACCTCTTTTCTTCATTCCTTTCTCTACCCACTTTCGGTACCCACACTCAGATTTCTCCAAACTGTAAGTCTTTCTTTCTTTTTCCTCCCTATTCACTTCTTCTCTATATTCTCAACTTTGCTAAATTCGTAAAGATTTCGGTCTTGATTCGCATATACTGAAAAATTTGCTTTTCACTTTCCTTTTTTTAGCATCAACTGGTTGTGGGTTTGGTTGCTTTGTTTGTATTGAATGATGAACAGATTGATCGTGCTTTGAATGTTGTGTGTGGGTGTTTTAGATTAATGCCTTAACTATGATGAGACCCAGATGGGTTTTTTTGTGCTTTGTTCTCATCAAATTTGATTATGATTCTTGACTTTTTGTGTTTTAAATCCACTGATGTGAGTGCACATTAATAGCATTTCTCAGCCTAGTGCTTCCATGACATAATAATTATTAACTTTGAAGGAGTAATTCAGAAGCAAGCTGTGTGGAGATGAGAACATCGGATAGAATTAGTGTTTATAGAAAATAAAATGCGTACTTTGTGCTCTTTTTTTGTGGTACTCACTAGCCATATGATTTTTAAGACTGATTTGAAAATTCATTGTCATATGATTGAGAAAAATGTTATGTCATCTATTTATCATTGATAATGTATACGCATTGTAGATGCCCTTGTGTGGTATTGGCCTCTCCTTTGGTAATGGCCAGTGGATGTCTTATAATGTTGGTTCTGTGAGCTATGTAAGAGTTTGGCTTGAGATCCTTTGTACTTCTTGCAATGAGATGCTTCTTTTCTTGAGTTCAATTGATAAATCACGAATGTTTTTGAGCTGTCTTGAATGGTGAAGGGGATGCTAGTGTTTGATAAATTCTACTGCTATTCATCTGTTCTCTTTCATTTGTTTTGACTTTTGTTTGTTGTGTTTTGCAATTGAAACATGAGAACAACATCATGCTTATTGTTTAGAGCATTTATGTTGTCAGAGACTGAAATGGTTATGCTAAGAGCTGATTGCTATCTACATAAGCAACACATTGCTTACTTGTGCATTTCCTAGAACATAGATTTAATGGAACTTAATTACTTTTTTAGGGTAAATTTATTTTTGTTTTAATTCTAAAAGTAATTCCGTGGTGAGTATCACAACTCAATTTTAGTTTTCTCAATCATATTATTGGCTGCAATAAAAAAAGTTCTACTGACGTCCTATTTGAGACTGATTTGGGTTTCGAGAGAGGCTAGTTTTTAAGCATAGATCTTTCTTCAAAAATCTATGCTTAAAGCTTTGATTTTTTCTCTTTATCATGTAGAACTCTATCTTTACTCATAAATTTCATTCAAAATTTTCTCTAGTTATTCTCTGCTGGCTTTCGTAGGATTCGTGATTCAACAATTGGCTTACCGAGGAACAGGGCCACTACCTTGGCTACTCACTTGGCTGATCCATAGCACAACAAATTTTCCCACTTTGTAGAGTGATTTTTGATATAGCTATTTTTTCTTTTAATAGTTCATATAAACACTAGATGTTCAAGTTATACTGGATCAACTTTTTGTATTTTTATATTATGTTAATCAAATTATGTTCTTATCTTTTTAATTTTATTAAATATTTTTCTGAATTGAATTGTAGTTTTATATCTGTTCTAAATTGATAATGTTTGGCTAAAGTTGGCCACGGAAATGTATAATTATTTTTGTCAACTACAATTGCTGGCCAAATAGTTGTCACTATAAACTCTTTTAGTGATGGTTATTTTTGTCATCACAAAATATGAATTTAGTGGTAGTTGTTTTTGTTGTCACTAAATGTCAATTTAGTAAGGGTAGTTTTTTGCATTTCGGCCTCCACTAAATGTTCATATTTTAGTTAGCAGTCAAATTATATTCTCACTAAATATGACCGTCACTATAAAATTTTTTAGTGATAAGAGAGTGGTCATTACTAAAAATCCTATTTAGTGGTGGTCATTTTGTTGACTGCTATTAATATTTTTAGTGGCGGAGTTTTTGACAACCACATGACCATCATTATAGGGTTTTAATGGCGACCAACAACATATATAGTGACGATTTTAACCCCTACTTTAAGTGATTTGTGTTGTAGTTGTTCGAAAGAGCCTAAGCTAGAAATTAGAGCTACAGACATATCTAGAACCAGTCCAGCCAGAGCCAAAGCCTAGGGGTGTGAAATATTTAGTTATAACTGAATATCTAACCAAATCGAATTGAGTTTGAATTCGATTTTGGATTATGAATCGATTTTTTATTAAAATCAAATTCTGAATTCGATTTTTTGTTTGAGTTTTGAATTGAATTTTTAATATGAATTCAAACCGAAAACCAAATTGGGGCTTTTAATTATCCCCTTTTTATTTATTTTGATTATTTATTATTTATTTTCTTTTCTTTTTATACAAACTTTGATTGATAATTTTTGCTTTTTAAGCAAACAATAAAATAACAACTAAAAAAATTCATTTGAATTTAATTTTATTAATCCAATTGGGTTCACGTGAGAATTTAGATCCCAAAAATCAAATTTAGTTTAATCGTTTCAATTCGAATTCAAACCGAAAATCGAATTTCGAATTAAATTGAATTCAATTCAGTTTTCAATTTCACGTTTAAAAAAGGTCAAACCAAATAAATTGAAGAGCTCGAAAACCAAATCGATGAATGCCCTTACCAAAGCCTCAATGGAAAGTTAGAGCCACAGCCAGAGCCAAAACCAGAGTCAAAGCTAGTCCGTTTGTGAAAAAAAAATATTATGTATAAAAATCAAATCAAGTGGATCTTATTATACCATATTTAGTTTGAGACAGAATGTTATAATATATTATGTAAAAAAATCAAATCAGTTAATTGATTTGATTTTGATATATAATATATTCTAGCATGATTTGTTTTTGATACATAATATATTCTAATATCCCTATTGATTTGATTTTGATACATATTTGATTTTTCTTAATTTTATACTTTTATATTTGTTTTATTATATTTTTATTTTTATAACAATAGGTTTTCTATATAAATCCATTTTTTTTATATACGAAATTTGAAACTTGAATCATAAACTTAGGGTAGAGGTTGTGACCACTAACCTATCCCATTGGAGATATATAAATCCAACTTATTTTAATATCTCTAACATGGTATAAATCATGTTCAATTTATTTTTTTTTTCTTGAGAAATCATGTATAAAACTTTATACCCAATCTTTCTTCTCTATTCCCTAACTTACACACAAAATTTTTCAGTCTTTGTAGGCCGATTCTTCAAGAAATTGATTTATAGTGTCCGTACAAAATCTCAATTCTCAATTCGTAAGTATAATTGTATTCAATTAGTAATGAAGAAGAAACTTCTAAAAATTTACAAAACAACCATAATAGGTTTCAAAAATTACCAAAAAAAAAAAAAAAAGGGTTACAAAATTTTTTCAATAACAACTTAATAGTTTTTGAAGAATGTAGATGAGCACCAAATCTTTGTTTCTTTACATTATACTTCTAATATAATTAATCTAACACTAAAATAATATCACATTAAGGAGGAAAACAAAGTTTCATGATAAGGATGGAATCTAGAACATATTTATCTTGACTCCCAAATAATTATATTATAATTCACTAGACTATTAATTATATATATTAAAATTGTTTTAAGTCTAATTAATTCTACTAATTAATTAAAGTTACATTTCAAAATAGATACATTATTATTTATCAAGAAATTGACTTATACATTCTATATGAAGCGTCAATCTAACATATACATCAATCACTTACATCGAACCATAGGATTTTATACACATACACAAATAATATAACAAGTTTATCTATTTAATTAAAAGAAAATACAGATATCAATAAATAAAGATATAAAAAATCACATGGTCTTTTGGGTATATGAGAAATATTTTAAAAAATAATATTATTTTTTGATTAAATATATTTACAGTGTAACTAAAATAATATTTTTATATATATATGTTTATATAAAATATGCACATTTAAAAAACCAAAATTAAATGTGTATATAGACCATATTAAAATTGCATGCTGCTCTAGCGCCAATCACTCTGAACTATGCATCTCCCTTTTTTTTTCTTTTTTTTTTTTTGTATGTTTGAGAAACTCGAACTTGAGACCTATAGAAGAAAGGGGATGGTGCCAATTGAGCTATAAGTCGTTGGTTGCATCTCTCCATTTCTTGTACTGAAAAGTTTAAATATTATAAATTTTGGCAATTTGATAATCATTTTTGTATGAACTCAGGCCCATTGGAAACCTACAATGATATGCATGCACATACGAATGTTCATGAGAATTTCCAGCGAATATACTCCTTTGCAAATCACATAGTTGACCATAAAACACATAAAATGATTCTAATAATCATTTACTTAAATAAGTCCCGCTATTTACATATATAATATATTGTTTTTGGTTGATAAAATTAAAATTTCAAATACTACCAAAGTTATTTCAACCATTTACATATCACAATACATCATATATTTTGTGGGTATTAAGTGCTTATGTATACAGTTCACCCATATATATGTGTGGAAGATCGCTTTGGTTTGATCATTGACCATACATATAAAGTTTGTCCATATTGCATTTTTCGGTGATTAAAATGTTGTCACACGATTGGCATAAGATTTTGTGTACAATAATTTTCATAACAAGCTTTGTAGTAGCAAATGGTAGATCTCTTAGTAATTTTAATATGTTTGATGAATCTTACCCTGTGATCGTGGTTGACAAAAAAGGTTCGGGTCAGTTTTCTACGATTCAATCAGCTATTGATTCCATTCCCTCCAAGAATAAAAATTGGGTTATCATCAAAGTGAAAGCCGGCACTTATTGGTATCTAATACATTTTTCCTCTCTCTCTCTCTCTCTCTCTCTCTCTCTCTCTCTCTCTCTCTCTCTCGTGTGGCACTTCCATGTTCCCATATTTATTTATTTATTTATTTATTTTGTGATTTGTAAAGGGAAAAGGTTCAAATTCCCAAAGATAAGCCTTTCATTGCCCTTCAAGGTGAAGGAATGTTTAAAACTAAGATTGTTTGGGGTGATCACGACAGTCTCCTTCAAAGTGCAACTTTCCGTGTATCAGCCGATGATTTTGTTGCCGCAAACATAGGATTCATAGTAAGTACAGCTGTGAAATTTACATGAATAATCAAAATCATGGAAACTATCGAATTTTAGTGACGGATAAAATTTTGATATAGAATTCATACAACCATGTTGCAATTGCCAAAAATCCAAGAATTCAAGCAGTTGCAGCTCTTATAAATGGAGATAGGGCATCATTCTATAATTGCAGTTTCTATGGACTGCAAGATACTTTGTGGGATAACCAAGGTCGACACTATTTCAAAGGTTGCTTCATTGAAGGTGCTGTTGATTTCATCTGCGGCAATGCTCAATCTATATACGAGGTACTTAAATACATAATACAAATATCAGATTTTGTTTCAAGAATGATATATAACATGACATATATAAATAAAATGCACGTTGCTTCTTTTTTCTTTTTGGCTGATGCAGAGTTGCCAAATATCGGTGATTGGTAATGAGCTAGGCGCCAATGGAAGAGGTTATATCACTGCGCATAGTAGATCATCGGCCACAGAAGGAACAGCGTTTGTGTTCAAAAAATGCAAAGTTGAGGGAAATGGTAAGGCCTTTCTGGGACGAGCTTGGCGACCATATTCAGCAGTGTTATTTTACGAATCATATTTCTCAGACGTTGTAGTCCCTGATGGATGGGATGCATGGACTGCTCGTGGTCAGGAGTAAGAACTTTTCTACCCACACTCACATTCATTTTATATTAGTAATAAATATTTTTAGTAATATTTCTTTTCTTTTTTAACCTGATTTTGTAATTTATTTCAGACATAACACAATATATGCCGAACACAAAAACAATGGACCCGGATCTAATACTTCAAAGAGAGTGCGTTGGATGCGTAAGCTTGATAACAACACCTTGAAGAGATACACAGACCTTTCTTTCATCAACTCTGATAGGTGGATACAATCTCAACCTCGCATTTGAGAAACTCTGGAGTTGATCTAAGTATTGGATTATCCCTTTCTGATTTTTCAATTTAAAATAGAATATTCTGTTTCTTAGAATATCTGTGTACCCATATTTTCAAACTTTCTTATTTATTTTAGTTCTTATATTTGTTTTGTTATGTACTCTATAAATTTCCCATATCTATTTTATTTTTTATGTATAACCATTTGTTTTTTCGGGCTTATCTCTAATATCGCTTGCATGATCAGTCTGATCAGAGTGCTCTTTCAATGATGGAGAAAATATATATATTTTTGAGGGGGCACAGCCCCTCCCAATCAATATTGCACAAAAACGGAAATAAATATAAAACGATATGTGAAAACGAAAGTTTATAAGAATATAGAAAATGAAAATATAGACAAATATGTAAATATAAAAAATATAAAGATTTTTATGTAAATATCAATTATTTTATAAAAATAATAGAATAGTCATCTTTATAATAAAACTCTGAAATAAAATATAAATTATAATTAAATAAAAAATAATTCATTAAATATAGAAAAATATGTAAATATAAAAATATAAGAAATTTTATATAAATATTAATTAATTTATCTTGTTCAAATGTTTCAAAAATTAAAAAATATTATAAAAACAGAGAAATATTAGTGTTGAAAAGTTTTCGTATTCAAAAACTCTAAATTCATCTATTTAGCAGGAGGCTCTCCCGTGGACATGATCTGGCCAACCTATTATTACCACATTAAGGGGAGAATATATGTACTGCAGTTTTAGTAGTAATAAGTGATTATGAAAGTTAATTGAGATCAATCTAAACTAAGTTTATTATTAACATTATGTGCGGATCAATCACATACTTGTTTGAATTTTGCTTTACTTAACTTTCTTTTTAAAATATTTTATTTGAAAGCTACTCTTACATCACAAGATAATGCTTTTTTTTTACTATTTAAGTCGTGTTATACATAAGTCCAACTAAACCAAACTAACAAGTTTTATTAGGATATAAAGTTTTGCACTTTACATGTGACAAAAAATACAAATTTTTTTTTCACGTAGTATAATTATTTTCACAAGAAAATAAAAAACGACAAATAAAAATATCAAAATACTGATATCTCTGCATATTACTATAAAAATCTATAATTCTATATTATCGTTACCGAATCAGTTTACTATAAAAATCTATAATTCTATATTATTATTACCGAATCAGTTTATATAATATAACTCAAGTAAAAAGTATCTATAAAAATATTATGTTAATAAACTATTATTACAAGTTGCTTCAAATTTAAAATTTTATGACCTCATGCAATCAATATCAATCTTATTAGTTGGAGTACTGTACCCTCACATACTTTTTTTATTCTCCAATAAAATTATGTGGGAACACATAATTCTTACTATATAGTGGAGTGAGATTACGTTACAATACAAGACCAAGAAGAGAGAGAGAAAAAAAAAAAAGAAAAAAAAAAAGAAAGAGGAAATAAAGAAAGAAAGAAAGGAAAAAACACTCCCCAATTTCTCCGATGGGTTCCTCTCAAGAAGTCCCACAGCAACCTCCCATTACATCATTCTCTATGGAAGTTGCCGAGAACCCTATCTGGAACCTCATCAAAAGGTGACAGAGAAGGCAAAATTGGCATCACTTGTTCAATTCAAAGACTGCAATCAACACAAATAAGACTCCGTGGAGAACCGACGTAGCCAAAATCTTAGAATCAAAATTTTTGCGCATAGCTTCCATTTCTCTGCTTCTACCAGACCTTGTCTTCACAGTTCTCGAACTCCCCTCATCAATAATATCATGTTCATGCCCCAGAAAAGGTTGAAAAAAAAAAGGACATAAAAGAGATTGGATATCATTGGGTTGAAATTGCCATATCGGGAATCCTTGTTGGATAAGTTGATTCCAAAATTAACATTATTGCTGCTCCATGACTTGGACAAATTACCTCTGTTTTTTACTTATTTACTTCCTTAATTTCTAGTTGTCTATTGCAGTTGACAGCACTTTGGTTTAGTGCCAAAAATCTCTCCTTAGTGGTAGAAACCTCTGCATAGTGCCTTAGTGGTAGAAACCTCTGTTTAGTGCCTTAAATTTCTGTTTTCCTGTAGTGTTCAGTTATGATGTAAAAACCTATATAAATGCTCTTTCTATTCATGAATGAAGGTGAAGTTATGGAGCAAAATATTCTATATGTTCTATTACAAATATAAATCTCTATTTTTTTCTTGTAATCAGAAGCTTTTTCTCATCATTATGGTATCGGAGCACCAGGTTTGTTTGTAACTGGGGGAGAGAAAAAAAAAATCATGGCAACAAATGGCAATGTTGTGAGCATTTCTCAACCAGTAATACCTGTATTTAAAGGTGATTGCTATGAATTCTGGAGTATCAAGATGAAAACCCTTTTCAAGTCTCAAGAGCTATGGGACTTGGTTGAGAATGGGTATCCTGACCCAGATGATGAAACCAAACTGAGAGATAACAAGAAGAAGGACTCAAAAGCTTTATTCTTCATTCAATAAGTAGTTCATAAATCGATTTTCTCAAAGATTGCAGCAGCAACCACAGCCAAAGAAGCTTGGATGACTCTGTAGACTGCGTTCCAAGGCTCTTCAAAGGTGATCATGGTAAAACTTCAATCTCTTCGTCGTGATTTTGAAACCTTACATATGAAAAGTGGAGAATCTGTGCAAGATTTTCTGACTAAAACTGCTACAATTGTCAATCAAATGAGGTCCTATGGAGAGGAGGTTTCTGATCAAACTATTGTTGCAAAAGTGTTGCGGAGTTTGTCTCCAAAGTTTGATCATGTAGTTGCAGCCATTGAAGAGTCAAAAGACTTGGCTACATACTCATTTGATGAACTGATGGGATCCTTGCAATCTCATGAGGCGAGATTAAATCGGCAAGAACAAAGAGTGAAGAAAAGGCATTTCATGTGAAGGGGGAGACATACAACCAGAAAAACGATAAAAGAGAATCAACCAGTAGAGGACGCGGTAGAGGAGGATCACATGGTAGAGGCGGCCGTGGTAATGGTAGAGGACGAGGAGATAATCAATATAATCATAAGCAGCAAAATGGAAAGCACCAAAGCAACAAGAGTGGTGTTCAATGTTATTACTGCAAACGATTTGGGCATGTAAAGGCTAAATGCTGGGATAGGGAAAAGCAAGCAAGTTATGCATAGCAAGAAGAAGAAGAAGTCAAGCTGTTCATAGCCTACCATGAAGAAACAACATTTTCTAATAACATTTGGTTTTTGGACAGTGGGTGCTCAAATCATATGATAGGAATAAAATCATTATTTAAGGAGCTTGATGAGTCTTACAAGATTAAAGTGAGACTTGGAGATGATAAACAAATGCAAGTTGAAGGCAAAGGTACTATGGCAGTGAACGATGGTCATGGTAATGTCAAACTTCTATATAATGTTTATTTGATTCCTTGTTTATCTCAAAACCTTTTGAGTGTTGGGCAACTTATAGCTAGTGGGTACTCCATCTTATTTGATGAAGTCTCATGTGTGATTAGAGATAAGAAATCTAATCAGGTTATTGCTGATGTTCGTATGACACCAAATAAGTTATTTCTATTAGAAGTGTCTAGTGTTGAGAATTATGCTCTAGTTGTCAAAGAAAATAGTGAGTCTAAACTATGGCATTTATGGTATGGGCATTTAAATGTAAAGGGTCTTAAACTATTGAGTCAAAAGGAAATGGTATTTGGGTTGCCTAAAATTGTGTCTTTAGATGTATGTGAGGGATGTGTATATGGGAAACAATATAAAAAACCATTTCCTATAGGGAAGTCTAGAAGGGCATCTAGTACTCTTGAAATTGTACATGCTGACTTGTATGGTCCTATGCAAACAAAATCATTTGGAGGGAGTAGATATTTTTTGTTACTTACATATGACTACAGCTGCATGAGTTGGGTTTACCTTCTCCAATTCAAGTCAGAGACGTTTGAGACCTTTAAGAAGTTTAAAGCACTTATAGAGAAGTAAAGTGGAAGCTGCATTAAGACCCTTCGTACTGATAGAGGTGGCGAATTTTTGTCTTATGAATTTATTCATTTTTGCAAATAAGAAGGTCTGCATAGAGAGTTGACTGCTCCAAACACACCGGAGCAAAATGGCGTAGTTGAGCAGAAGAATTGAACTATTGTTGAGATGGCAAGAAGCTTGCTCAAAGCAAAGGAGCTACCTAATGATTTTTGGGCAGAAGCTGTTGCAACTGCTGTCTATTTGCTAAATCTATCACCCACAAAGGTTATTTTAAATCAGACACCACTTGAGGCTTGGAGTGGTAAGAAACCTTGGGTAAGCCACTTAAAGATTTTTGGTTGTATTGCCTATGCTTTGATCGATTCACATAATCGTAGCAAACTTGATGATAAATCAACAAAATGTATCTTTGTTGGTTATTGTTCTCGATCTAAAGCATACAGGCTATATAACCCCAATAGTGGCAAAGTGATAATTAGCAGGAGCATAGTGTTTGATGAAGAAACAAATTGGAAATGGCATGAAAAATTTGAAGATCTTTAGATTGGAGCTCCGCCAATTGAAGAAGATACACCAGCTACATTGAGCTCTCTAAGTTCATCTCCTTTAAGTCCAGTAATTTCAAGTCCCTCAGGCAGTAGCAGCTCATCTTCAGATGAAACTCCACCAAGAAAGTTCAAATCATTAAGAGAAGTCTATGACTCAACACAAGCCTTGTTTGTTGCTGATCTCATAAGCTTTTCAAAAGCAGTAGACAAAAAAGAATGGTGCAATGCAATGAAAGAAGAACTGAATTCAATTCAGAAAAATGAGACATGGGAGTTGGTGGACTTACCAATGGGCAAAAAGGCAATTGGAGTCAAATGGGTGTTCAAAACAAAGTACCATTCAAATGGAACAATTGAAAAGCACAAAACTCGTCTCATTGCAAAAGGATATTCACAGCAGCAACGCACTGACTACGACGACACATTTTCTCCAGTTGCACATTTTGAAATAGTGAGAACTTTCCTTGCCTTAGCTGCACAATTGAGTTGGCCTGTATATCAATTTGATGTCAAATCTGCCTTTCTAAATGGGAAGCTGTAAGAAAAAGTGTATGTTACTGAACCAAAAGGCTTCATTATTCATGGCAAGGAAGAAAAAGTGTACAAGTTAAAGAAAGCTCTTTACGGCCTAAAACAAGCCCCGCGAGCAGCAAAATAAACTCATATTTCCATCACAATGGTTTTGAGAGAAGCAAGAATGAGCCCACATTGTACTTGAAAAGACTGGATAAGAATGATCTTTTGATTGTTTATCTTTATGTTGATGATATGATATATATATGGGCTCATCTACCTCTCTTATCGATGAATTTAGAATTTGCATGAAGAAAGAATTTGAAATGTCAGATTTGGGTCTATTACACTATTTCCTTGGTCTTGAAGTGAAACAAGCTGAGGATGGAATATTTGTTTCACAAAGGAAATATGCAATGGATCTTCTTAAAAGGTTTAATATGCTTAATTGTAAAGTAGTAGCTACTCCCATGAATTCAAATGAGAAGTTGCAGCTTAGTGATGGTACAAAAGAAGCAAATTCAAGTTACTTTCAAAACTTGGTTGGGGGCTTGATATATTTAACGCATACTCGACCTGACATTGCATTCTCAGTTGGAGTAATTTCCAGATTCATGCACTCTCCCTCAATGCATCATCTTGGAGCTACAAAAAGAGTACTGTGATACGTTGCTGGAACAACAAACTTTGGATTATGGTATGGTCATGCTTCAGAGTTCAAATTGTTTGGTTACACTGATAGTGATTAGGTTGGATGTTTGGAGGACATACATAGCACTTCAGGTTATGTTTTCAGTCTTGGTTCAGGTGCAATATCATGGATTTCAAAGAAGCAAGCAATAACAGCCCTGTTATCTTCAAAAGCAAAATATATAGCAGCAACTTTATCAGCTTGTCAAGCTATTTGGTTACAAAGACTTTTGATTGCTTTGATCAGGAGCAGAAATAAGCCATTGAGATATATTGTGATAATAAATCTACAATCGTCATGTCCAAAAACCCATCATTTCATGGAAGAACAAAGTATATAGATATTCGGGTTCACTTCATTGGAGAATTGGTGTCGAAGGGGCTGATTGTGTTGAAATGCTACAGTACAAATGAACAAGTAGTTGATATCTTTACAAAGTCCCTTCCCTGTGAGAAGCATGTTTATTTCAGGAATCAGCTTGGAGTCTGCAATTTTGAATCAAGGAGGAGTGTTGGATAAGTTGATTCCAAAATTAACATTATTGTTGTTCCATGACTTGGACAAGTTTCAGGAATCAGCTTGGAGTCTGCAATTTTGAATCAAGGAGGAGTGTTGGATAAGTTGATTCCAAAATTAACATTATTGTTGTTCCATGACTTGGACAAGTTACCTTTGTTTTTTACTTATTTACTTCCTTAATTTCTAGTTGTCTATTGCAGTTGACAGCACTTCGGTATAGTGCCAGAAATCTCTCCTTAGTGGTAGAAACCTCTGCGTAGTGCCTTGGTGGTAGAAACCTATGTTTAGTGCCTTAAATTTCTGCTTTCCTATAGTGTTCAGTTATGACGTAAAAACCTATATAAAGGCTCTTTCTATTCATGAATGAAGGCGAAGTTATGGAGCAAAATATTCTATCTGTTCTATTACAAATATAAATCTTTATTTTTTTCTTGTAATCAGAAGCTTTTTCCCATCAATCCTCTCGGCCAAGACCTTGGCACTGGCTGTTGCACTTGGGGGTGCATTTTTTTGAGGCCCACCTTGATTGATGGTGCAGTTTTGGCGGGGGCAAGTATTTCATGAGAAGATGTGTGGGGGTTTGATTGGGGTGGTGTGTTTGTGGAGAGTGGTGAGGTTGGTGAAGGGTGCGTTTGAGCTGAGTGACGAGGCCATCGAAGTGCAAATTGTAGGGATTGTTTGCCGGTTTGAGCTTCTACATGAAGAGAATGCAAGGCTCATGGAGACCATTGTTGAGAAGGATCATATCATTGAAGAGCTCCAAAAGGAATTGGCTAAGTTCTGATTCTATTAGTATGATCTTACAAATTTATTTTTATTTTTCAATCAGGTGATCCTACAACTCCTGGCCTTCGAAGTCATTCAGCTACCTATACCTTGGTGTAAATGGATCTAAAACTACTAAGGATTGTTGGGGGGAAAACTCATACGGAAAAAGTAGTTTTCATAAACTTTTTAGACCATATACAAGTAAAGCTTTTTGGACAAGTCCAGAAAGGAGATTATCATTGAGGCAAGACTCCCTTTTACAGCATACAGAAAAGAAATTTTTTTTTTTTAATTTGTATTAATACACAAGAAAATATACTAATTGATGATAGTGTTACTAAAAGAATTTCGGTATTAATCCGTACTTATGTAAGATATAATTAAAAAAACTAACAACTTTGGTGTTTGTAATTCAAGTATGAAAGATCAATAAATGATGGTCCTAAATTTTGTCTGAATTATGCGCATAAATTAGCTTCAAAAGTTACAAAATTTTCATGCATTAATCATCCAAAACAATATAATTACTAGCAAAAATTGCATCCTGTAGTTTTCTTTAAAGGAACTGAGAATTTATTTAGTAATTGTAATGAGAAATTATCGCATTTTGTAACTCTAGGTCTTAAGAGTCTTCTATTGAAAAAGAAAATGTATCACATAAAGCAATTATCTTTGTGAACTGGTTCTATTTCTCTGTGTTAAGGTGAGTAGACGTGGTTCAAAGGAATTTTTCAAGTAAATTCATAGAAACAGCTTTACATAATTTGTTTCCAAAAAAATTTTGTCATATAGGAAATATTTTTTATATGATTTTGTTTTCAAAAAAAATAAATTTACTAATATATGGGCAGAAATAGACAAACAACTAGATACCAAATACGCTTAAACACATGGTGCACAACTATTTTATCAACTATAAAGAAAATGTTCATATGCAACACAGTAATGATTGAAGTTATGGAAAGTTTTTTTTTTTTTAATTTATGTTATTCTATTTATAATTTTTAATTAAAAAATATTTTTATAAAGCATTAATGACAAGAAATCGCATGTATCTATTTTGTTTTTTTTAAGAAAGCAATGGTTAGTTATTCACAAACTAATTGTTTTTATCATTGGCAGTTTCCACACGGATCTAGTGTCGAACCCTACGATTTGATAAATGATTTTAAAAATGATTTTATTTTTTAAAAATAATAAAAACTTTTTAATTATACATTTAAAAATTTAAAAATCCAATCAAGATGAAATAATATTTAATTACTTAATTAAAATTTGGGAACAAAATTTTGAGACTTCACATAACAATTTTAGACTTATTATGGAGATTTGTAATTTATTTTCTCCTAAAATTCATTTACCAGGTTGTCCAATGACACCATATGACCTTAACCATGCAAATCTAATCAACACACGGTTGTTTATGAAATTTCAGGAGAAAAAAATGTTGTACATTTGGCAAACGATTTTTTTCCTTTAAGATTGGGTAGAGGCAGGAAAAGAAAAAATAATATAAAAATTTGAAAAAAAATGATTTGGTTTTTCAAAAAAAAAAATTATTAAAATATTTTCAAAAAAAATTAATTTAGTTGTACAAAATTTGAGCTCTATGGAGATGAACTTGAGAATCATCACCAGGAAAAATCTCCACAAATATTTTCTTGTTTAAGGTTTAATAGAAAGTCTATAATCGAAATTTGAAGACCACCTCAAAGAATAAGATAGATTGGCATTGCATCAGATAAATTTTCATATAAGTGGTGATGTCACAAAGGTCTCGCTTGAAAATCACTTTTCTCAGACAAAACTTTTCTAAACATCAAGAGCAGATGTATAGCACATTGAGTAGGGTCAAATTTCAAAAAAATTATTAAATATATAAAATATATAAATTTAACTCCACTTAATTTTTACATTTGACTCCACTAAATTTTCTTTCTAGATCCGCCCCTGCTAAACATGCAACACTTCTCTTATACTACAAAGGAGACTTATACTAAGAAGGAATCAAAGAAAAAAGTTTTTTTTTTAAAAAAAAAAAAAAGAAAGGAAGGAACTTTGAATAGGATTTGGAGAAAGCACACTAGACTTTTATTCCTCAAGATATGTTTACAAGGAATGCCACATTTGCCTTTAATTTACAAGGAGATTTTTTTTTTTTTTTTTTGACTGCTTTGCTATTTGAATCCGGAATCACCGTGTTGAGAAAAGAGATTTATGACCATTAGGCTATCCTATTAAGAACTTAATTTACAAAGAGATTTTAGGTCCATTTCATACTCTAACTCAACCCACTAAAGGGGTAATTTTTTATTTTTTTGGGGGGTGATAAAGGGGTATTTATAGCGAAACAAGAAGGAATGAGATAAAGGAAGTGCTTGCCCAAATGGCTCCAAAACAACCTGTTGGACAGGCCTCCTACTGTCACAAAATGTGACCGTTGAAGCTTCCTTAAATGGTTCACAATTAGTGACCATTGAAGTTCCACTCCAATAGTCACATTTTGTGACTGTTGGAGGACCAAGCTGGACAGCCCTTTCGGGTTGTCCAGCAGGCCTCTTGTGGGCATTGTTTGAACAGCATTTTCCTGCCCAAACTTGGGCCAGAACAGGGACAGAATGGCCCTATGCTGGACCAGATTTTTGGTCCGTTTAGGACCAGTTTTTTTGGTTCTTTCTGAACCTTAATTTTAGGCCCAATTTGGGTCAATCTATTGGGCCTTATTCAGGTGAGTTTGGTGGTTGTCATTGTGTTGATTGTTTAACACTCTCCCTCAAATTGGATGCATAGATGTCTACTGTGCCCAACTTGGCTAGAATATTTTGCAAGTGACTCATCGTACCGCCTTTTGGTGAAAATATTAGTAAGTTGTTTGTTGCTAACGTGGAGTGAGATAATCTTTTATTCAATTTTTTCTCGCAAGAAATGCAAATATACCTCTATATGCTTGCTTCTCTCATGAAAGACTAGATGTGAGACTATATAAATGGCTGACTGATTGTCGCTAAAGAGTTTAATTGATGTAGTGACCTTAAATTCCAACTCTTCAACTAATGTTTTAAGTCACACAAACTCACTCGTGGCTACAGTGATGGCTTCGTACTTAGCCTCTGCATTGAATCTGGACATTACTGTCTACCTCTTGCTTTTCTAAGACACCATGTTGCCTCCTACAAATATACAATACTCAATAGTTGACCTCCTTTTTTTTGAGTCCCCTGCTCAATTTGCATTATAGAAACCCAAAATTTCAGTGTTGTGGTTGTTTTTCATACAGATTCCCCTAGTGATCCTTTTAGGTAAGGAAGGATCCTCTCAACTGCTCTCCAATGGCACTTTTTGGATGCAAATATATACATATACATACATACATACATACATACATACACCAGCTGATTTGACTTACTGAAAGGCAATGTCAGGTCAGGTGATGGTCAGGTAAATGCAATTTCCTACGAATCTTTGATATCTTTGAACATCATTAAAGGGTTGATCATCATCCCTGTGTCCTTCTGATATGGAGATGGGGTTACAAGCAAATTTGGCTCCTAGTTCAACAGTTTTCTGTAAAAGATCAAGAACATAATTTATTTGAGATAAAACATGCCCATTCAAGTAATAGGCAAGTTATGTTCCTAGAAAGTACTTTATTTTCCATAGATCCTTAATTTCAAATTTAGATTTAAGAAAACATTTTACTTGATCTATTTTGCTCGTGTCACTTCCAGCAATAATTAAGTTATCTACATATATAAGTACAATATTGATTTTTTTTTTCATTTTTAGATTTAATAAACAAAGAGGAATCACTATTGCATTTTTTTCGAAATTACCTATATGTGCAGAGCTTAGTTTTATATACCAACCTCCTAGTGATTACTTTAGTCCATAAATTGTCTTTCTTAACCTACACACTTGTCCTTCTTTCTTTGATTGAAATCCATAAGGTAGTTGCATGTAAACTTAATCCTCCAATTCTCCTTGCAAGAAGGCATTTGCCACATCTAGAACATGTGCTAGCTATGAAGTAGTGAGAGACATCAGGACCCTAATTGTGTTCATCTTAGCTATTGGTTTGAAGGTTTCCTAGTAGTCGATTCCATATATTTATGTAAACACTTTTGCTACAAGTCTGGTCTTGTGTCGATCTATAGAATCATCATTTTTGTGTTTGATTCTATAAACCCATTTGCAACCCACAAATTTCTTTCCCTTAAGTAGGGTTGTGATTAACGCTTTGATTGTTGTTGTTATTGTTAAGTAGAGTTGTGATCTCCTAGGTTCCAATTTTGGCTAATGCCTCTAATTCCTCTTTCATGGTTTTTCTCCATCAGGGTGGTTATTCACCTCATCAAAATTTTTAGGTTCCTGTGCTTAGTAAATACCACTCAAAAATGCTTCATGGTCGGAGGAGACGTTAGCTATGAAATAGTAATCAGAGATGGGGGTGAGATGTTACCTCAAAGTTATAGCAAAACCATCGGCTTATTCATGTTGATATTGGAAGTCTTAAATTGGTTGATCTTCTAAGAGATAGGAGAGAAGATGGAGAATCACTAAATTTTTTTTCTTTTTCAAAGGATGGCGATTCTTCCGATCCTTGGTCTCCCTCGTCTCCCTTTGCTCAAAATTTTCTTGGCTATCTCCTTCTTGTTCTGTTTTTTCTTGCTCGTTGCTTTGGGGAGAGTTGTTTGTTTGGATTAGGATATGGCAAAAGTCCTACACTCTTTCTTTGTTTGGAGTTTCTTTATCCTTAGTATCTGCAAAATAAAACTCATTTTTTATTAATATCATATCCTTTGATATATGAATTTTTCTAGTGACAGGATCAAAACAATTATAGTCTGTTTCAAATGATGCATATCCTAAGAGTACACATTTTCTCTTCTTTTTATCTAATTTATCTCTGAATTGTTCTAGGATGTGAATGTAGCAAGTGCATCCAAATACCCTAAGTTGGAAGATATCTAGTTTTTTATAGAGAATTAACTTTAAGGGAGATTTTCCCTTGAGTACTTCAGTGAGCATGAGATTTATTAAGTATGCAGCGATACTAACCATTTCGCACTAGAATTTCTTAGGTGCATTAGCATTGAACATCATAGTTGTAACAATTTCTACAATACGCCTTTTTTTCTCTCACCCACTCCATTTTGTTGAGGGATGTATCTATATGATTTTTTATATATGATCCCTCTTTCTTCTAAGAAGTTTTCACACGTGTGACTTGCATATTCTCCCCCATAGGTGTCCTAAGTATCTTAATATTAGCGTTGGATTACTTAGTGACATGTTTGAAGTCATTTTTAAATACTTCAAATGATTCTGATTTAGTTGTTAGGATATATACCTATGTGTATCTAGTCATATGATCTATGAAGATTATGAAATATTTGTAGCCACGACTTGAAATAGTAAAAGATGTCCATAAATCAGAATTCATTAATTCACAAGCACTTTTATATATCGTTTCAGAAATTGAGTAATACACTCTAGTTTCTTTTCAAAAAATATAAATTTTATGATATCTATTTTCAATATTTTTTCATAGAAAGAGATGTTTTAAAATCTGTTTGTTAGGATTGCCAAGAACTACATGCCACAAAGTATGAAGACTTTGATGGTATGTTGTATATGTTTGGTTGTCTTGATCCAAAAAATATAAGTTATTTCTCTCAGACCCTTTGTCAATCAATCGATTCAAATTGAGATCCTAAAAAATAAATGTGCTAGGATCAAATACAACCTTGTAGTCTTGGACCTTAATGAATTTGCTAATGGACATTAGATTGAAGTTAAATTTGGTAACACATAAAGCATTTTTGGTTTTTCCTAGAAGTTCAACTTCACATAATCTTTTATTTTTAAATTTTGTCCATTAGTAACTTTGACTATCTTTTGTTTAAATAGAGTTTAAGCTTTTAACTTTATTTTGTCCTTAACCAGTCACACCCAGAGTCTATAAAGCCAATTTTCATAATTTGAGAAGTTTAGTTCAATAACTAAGGTGAGAGTCATTTGTTTTAACAATTTTTGGATATTATCCACTTTAATATCCCAGAGCTGTGTTTTGAGCCGGTGTTAGGTGTTCCTCATCCTTCTTTTTGAACTTTGGCCTTAGATAACGATGAAGGAACCATTATTTATCCTTCTTATGTCATGACCTTTTATAGTGGGCTCATACTTCTCTTTTTCTAGATAGTTGTGCCTTAATGGCCACCTTCTCCTTTGAAGTGGCATTGAAACTGTGTGCCTCTATCTTTGTTTTGGAGACTTCTTCTAGTTCCAAGCTAGCATTGGCTCTTTGGATCATAAATAGTACCTCTTGATATGAAGGGAAATCCTTCATTCTCAAGATTTCTTGGCACATGTTGGCATAAGGTTCCCTAAGACCCATTAGTAAGCCAAATGATTTATCTTCATCTAGTTGCTTTTGAACAACTTAGGGATCAGTGGTCAAGTTAGAATGTTAAGCACATTCCAAAGATCACGATATTCTTCAAAGTATTGAGGGAAATACTTCTTTTCCTTCTTAATACTTGAGATTTTCCTTTTAAACTCAAAAACTCTCCTAGTATTTGATTCTTACCTAAAGAGGGCATACATCTGATCCCATAAAGTTTTTGCATTAGGAATGTAGGAGACCATGGTTTTGTGGCTTTGATCTAGAGACATGAGGAGCAAGATGACAACTTGGTCATCTCTCCTTTTCTAGCTTCTGAGGGATGAATTTAAAGCATCAAGAAGTTCATCTAGAATATGGCTTTCAAGATTGTAGAAGTTCATAGACCTTTTGTTGATATCTTGCCAAGCATTGTAATTTAAGGAGTTTAAATTTTTAAAGAAAATATTTGAATATTCACAAAGCTTATTTAAGCGGGTTAATCATCCAAAACAGAAGAGGCAAGGATCGAGGATTGCTCTAATATCATTTCAAAATTTGATAATACTTTAAAGTATAAGTATGCTCGATGATAGATTAGCATTGCACCATTCAAGTTTCTAGGTAAGTGATGGAGTCACAAAGATATTGCTTAAAAACTATATTAAAAAAAGTTTACCTTATGCACAAAATGCTCCCCGACTTGTGGGGATAGGGTAAGGATGGGTGTATATATACGCAGTCTTTCCCTTATTTAAAAACTACATTCCTTTGACAAAACTCTCTTAGATATGTAACACTTCTCTTATATTACAAAGGAGATGTATACTAAGGAAGAGTCAAAGAAGAAAGTTTTTTTTAAAAAAAAAAAAAGGGAAAAAGGGAAGGAATTTTGAATTGGATTTGATAAAAATACACAAGACTTTTATTTTTCAAAAATGTTTACAAAGTGGGCTATAATTTCCTTTAATTTATAAGGAAATTTTAACTCCATTTCATACCCTAACTCAACCCCCTAAAGGGGTATTTATAATAAAAAACAATATTACTATATCGGAGCAATAGAGAATCAAAGAGAAAAAATGAATACCTCTCATTTTATTCATTAAGAAAGGGCCTTTAAATAGGCTGTAGAATATCAATTTGCAATAAAAAAATCACAAGTAACTTAGATATTTAGTACTGGTTCAACATCCTAGAACTAACCAAACATGTACAACAATTTCCTACATATTAGGACAAACTAAACACAAAGAAAATAAACACTACTGACTGTTATTCAATATCTCTCCCTTAAACTGTGTTTGTTTCAATTCTACAAACTCCTAGCAACTTCTTGAGTTTCTAAAATGTTACCAGCATGAGGGCCTTTATAAATATGTCAACAACCCTATCCTCACTTCTACAATAAACTAAATCAATAATTTCTTCTTTCGTAAGGTCTCATAGAAAATGAAACCTTACATTGATATATTTGCTTCTCCTATATAGTACAAGATTCTTTGATAACTTTATTTCTAAGTTATTATCACAATATATAACAATAGGTTTTTCTTGCTTAAAATGAATCTCTTTAAGAATCTTCCTTAGCCATATTGCTTGACAAGCACATACTACTGTTGTGACAAACTCAGCTTCTGTGGTGGACAAGGTCACAATCAATTGCTTCTTTAAGGGCCATGAAACAGCTCATGAACCTAACATGAAGACATACTCTAAAATGTTTCTTCTATCATCTTGATCTCCTGTATAATCACTGCCACTAAAGCCAAATAAATCTGATTCTTCTCCCTTTTTGTGACGCAACCTATAATGTGTAGTACCCTGTAAGTATTGAAGGAAAGATGTAGCTCTCTTGAACATTCCATATACCTGCTAATAAGAATTACAACATGCATTATGTCAGTTCATGTTGCAGTCAAATACATTAAACTTTCTACAATATGCTTATATAGAGTGATATCTAATTTTTTTTTCCATCAGGATCTTTAGAAAGCTTCAAACTAAAATCAGTTAGCATACTCACAGAATTGCAATTCTTTAGATTGCACAACTTCAATGCCCAAGAAATAATGCATCATACTAAGATTAGATATATCAAATCCAACCATCGTAGAATTCTTAAATTCATCAAACATGGCACTATCATTTCCAGTAAAAATAAGATTATCTACATACAAGCAAACCATAAGCAACTTTCCATTATCTTATGATTCTATGAAAAATGTATGTTCGTAGGGACATTTCTAAGAACCTTCTTTGAAAAAATAGGTTTCAATGTGACTATATCAAGCTCATGAAGCTTTTAATTTATACACTTTTATACTCTTTGTCAAGCTTAACATAATCAGGAGGTTGATTAATGAATACTTATTCCTCCAAGTTTTCATGTAAGAATGTTGACTTGACATCTCATGAGTTTTGAGCCGCCAATGTAATCATCAATCTGATTGTGTTAAGCCTTACAACTGGAACAAAAACTTCCTTATAATCAACACCAAGCTTTTGCTTTTAGTTACTAAGCATGCTTTGTACTTTTCGACTTCACCATTTTCTTTCAATTTTGTCTTGTAGACCCATTTCACATCAATTGTCTTCTACCCTTTTGGCAGTTTAGTTAACTTCCAAGTATGATTTCTTTCAATGGCTACTACTTCATAATCTATTGTCTTCCTCTACTTCACTTGTTTGATAGCTTCTTCAAAGTTTATAGGATCACAATCTAAAAATAAAGCAAAATGGGTAAGTGGGTCCTCAAATAGATCGATTCCTCTTACCTCATACTCAGACATCCACACAAGTCTTCTTTGGAGTTAACGTGGCCTTTTTACTGTGGCTTCTTTGTTTACAAGTGGATGTTAAGCATCTTGAGTGAATGGTGGTAGCTATACATTCTTCAATGTTTGCTATATTTTCTCATCGATTTTATTGTCAACGCTTGTTGGATTGTGTTCTCCACCATTGTTCTTGGTCCATGACCCGGTTTGCTCTTCATCAAAGACCATATCGCAAATGATAACAATTTTCTCAGTGTTTGAATTATAAAGTTTATAAGCTCTTGACTGTTCACCAACACCAAGAAAAATACATTTTTCTCCTTTTTCATCTAGCTTTTTCCTCTTTTGATTTGGAAAATGGACATAAGCAACACATCCAAAGATTCTAAAATGATTAACCACCGGTTTTTGTCCACTCCATTCTTCATTCGGTGTCATATTTTGAACTGATAAAGTTAAGACTTCTGTTTAAAATATGGACACTCAATTGACAACCTCCAACCAGAAGTTCTTTGGAATGATGCTTCTCGTCAACAGGCTTCTCACCTTGTTCAAGATTGTACTATTTTTTCTTTTGCATACACCATTTTGCTAAGGAGTATAGGCTGCTATCAATTATCTTTTGATGTCATTCTTTTCACAAAAATCTAAAAATTCTTACAAATTTTACTTCCCTCCTTGATCTATATGTAACACTTGTATTGAACTCAACCATTGCTTATAGCTTTTGAAAGCTATCAGGGGCTTCAAACTTCTCTTGTGAGAAGAAAACCTAGGTTTTCTAACTAAAGTCATCAATGAAAGTCATGATATAACATTAACCTCCATTAGATGTAGGGTTGATTGGTCCACAGATGTTGAAATGTACAATCTATAATAGCTTTTTTTGCTTTGTGAGTTTTTCTTTTCAGAAATGGATCTTGGTATTGTTTGCTAAAAACACATTCTTCACAAACATTTGAGAGATTTTCTACTGCAACATCCTTAAACCACCGAAATTCAAATAACCATACTAATAAGGCCATAGCCACACCACATCTTTCAATTTTTCAAAGAAGCATGACTGAGTAAAGGTATTAAGATAGAGTGGGAACATTCTATTGGCAGTCATTCTAGCTTGAGCAATTTAGCATCTTAAATTTGGCACACTCCATCTTTGATAGTAATCTCATAACCCTTCTCTTGGAACTAACCAATACTTAGACAATTGGTCTTTAATTCTAAAACAGAAAGAACATTTGAAATTGTTTAAATGACATTATCTTTGGTTTGGATCAATACTTGTCCTTTTCCCAAGGCTGTAAATTTGGAGTTATCTCTAAATTTCACATCATCACAATATGATTCATCTAGAGTTGAAAAAACTAATTTGTCTCCACACATATGATTACTACAACCAATGTCCAAATACCACATATTCTTGCCAGTTTCTTCTCTTGCATGGCAGACCATCAAAAGGGTTATCTCCTCCACCTTTTTTACAAAATTTGATTTTTCTCCATAGTTTTTGGACTAATACAAGATTCAAACTTGAATGTCCATAGCTATGACAACGATAACACTCAACATGAGACTTGTCCATTGACTTTGGGTTGTGAGTACTTATATGAGATCGATTGTGTCCTCTTACTTGTCCTTGAGAGTCTGATTGCTGCTACTGATTTTTGTGACCCTTAGGTCCTTTGCCTTTGCCTCAATCTACTTACTGGAAGTTGAAGATAGATTGTTGGCAAAGACTTGTAATGCTTGTTCATTTTTTGTCTTACTGATCAAACTATTGTTCATGAACCAACAAAGAACTCTACAATTCATCAAGTGAGAGTTCATCAATATTCTTTGACTCCTTTATGGTGCACACAACATCGAAGGATCTTCTCAACGATGGTTATGTCTTCTGACTTGTCTCCATGCATCCCCATCTTGTTGGCAATGGACACAACTCGTGAGAAGCAGTCTATAACTGACTCCCTAGACTACATTCGAAGTGTTTAAAACTCTACACAAAGTGCTTGAAGCTGCTGCCTTCTTGCTCTTGTTGAACCTTGATATATTTTTTTTTCATGGAATCGCAGATTTTCTTTAAAGCATCCTTGCAAAGAATTGTCTCCAAGATTGAACGATCAATAAATAATCCTTTACCTTAAGATCCTTTAACTTCAGTGCTTCTACTTCTGCTGTGCCAGTGGCTAGTTCTAGTAACTTGCCAACACTCCTTAGATCTCAAGAAGTTCTCCATCAGCATGCTCCAATGATCATAATTACTATCAAGCATGGAATTAAGGGTTGTACAAACTTTTTAGTTGCCATCTGAGTTCTACTATAAGAAAAATAGAATTATACTACTACTATATTATTGTCTATCTCACAAAATCTCTCTTATATTTAGCCTCTCTTATGGCTCTGATACCAAGCAATAGAGATTCAAAGAGTAAAAATGAATATCTCTCATTTTATTCATTAAAAGGGCCTTTAAATAGGCTATGGAATATCAATTTGTAACAAGAAAATCACAACTAACTTAGATATGTAATACTAGCTCTAGGGGCAGAGCCAGGAAATTCCCTTTGGAGAAGCCATAAAATAATAATTAATTAAAATTATAAAATAAAAATTTACTAAAAATTCATATAATTATAATTAAAAATACAAAAAATATTAAATAAAGTAAATAATCTAGGAAAATTGTGCTTTACACTTTTTTAGTTATTCAAATTTATCAATAATTGATTCTAAACTAAAAATATTTGTAATTTCTTATTAATATAAATAATTAAACTATTTGCAATTGTGAATGTAATGATATATTTGATATTATGGTTTTTTGGTCAAAATACATTATTATCGTTATTGTATTCCTAACATAAAGAAAAAAGATAATAAAAAAAATTAATAAGTAACTAGTTTAGTATGTAATTACATGATAATTTTCCAATAAAATTTCAAATATTTTTATTTAAATAATAAATAAAAGAAAATTCTATTAATTAACAAAATTAAATGGAGATTTTTATTATTAGTAGTACATTGAAACATAATTGAATTTTATTCGAAAGAAAAGAAGTCAACAAGGAAAAAAAGTAGTGTTCATTCGAAAAAATTAATTGATTTCCCATATTTTTTTCAATAAAATATAATTTTCCTTTATTCCACGTAGAGAGAGAGTGAGAGAGAGTACAGCAAAAACTTGATGTAGTATATATATTCATAAGCAACATTTAACAAATTCAATTAAAAGCCCCAATTATACCATCAAAAATATTAAAAAAAAAATGTGATTTCTGGAGAAAATGCCATTAAAATTTTTTAAAATTCCGTTATTTTTCAAAATGACTGCTATATATTATGATTTGCTCATTAATTTTAAAAATGATCATTATATATTATGGTTCTCTGAATGATAAAACGAAGAAAATAAAAAACCATAAAAAAAAGTCAAGAGAAAAATTTGAGTAAAAGAAAATTCATATATTTTTATTACTTTTATTGAAAAGAATGTCACTCCTCACAAAACCCAAATATCAAATAAAATGTTGTTTTAAACATTTAAAGTCCAAAATTTGTATTTCTTTAGATATTTGGAGTGTCACAACTTTTCTTTGGAGCCACAAAGCTTAAAAATTTAAAATTTTATGCTTAATAAAACAAATTTAGTATGCAGCATTTTGCTTCCCAAACTTGGGCTAGAACAGGGCCAGGACCAGATTTTTGGTCCATTTAAGACCAGTTTTCTGGTTCTTTCTGGACCAGAATTTCAGGTTCCATTTGAGCCAATCTCTTGGGCCTTGTTTTGGTAAGTTTCGTGGTTGTCATCGTCTTGAGTTTTTCACATAAGTCCCACCCGCATGCTGAAGACTGTATTTGCCCCCCAAGTCATGCGTTTGGAGAATCCTGCTGGCCTGGCTCACTTTCATTACTTTTGACATCCCTCCTTAGATTTTAGTGGAGTAGGTTCTTCACGGCCAATTAATTTCCTATTTGTCTGAAGTTTTGAGGCCTTGCTCTTTTGTCTGCACCTTTTTGGACCTCTGGCCTCACTTGAATCAATAATAAGAAAAAAATATGAAAAAAGACCACAATGGCTTACTGATCCTCAGCTCTAAAATCTATTTAGAACAAAATCTTACATGAGTTAATAAGTTTAGATTTGAATGTGACATAATTAATAGTTATGGGTATTTTACATATGGCCTATCATATAATTTCACATGTCCAAAAGTTGTTAATTTATTGTTATTTACCCTCTTAAATTTATGGAATTTCCTAATCACATTGAAAATAAAAAAGAAGTTATCTACTGTCTATTCTCTTTAGGAATACTTCCATGAATAGTTGCTCTCTATTATATATTAACAAGCGAAAAAGGATTTTATTTTTAATGTCTTTTTTTCTCCTCAAAATTGCAAAACTATTTCCAAGATATTACTTTAATTTGGATTGAAATAAATAAATACCAATTAAAAATATAGTTGAAATGATTGATCTCTTAACTATTGAAAAGGGGTTTTGATTTACATAGAAGTTCTTCAATTAAGTTAGTCAATATTCTTCAAAATCGAAATGAGATTGCATTACCCTCTTCTTGTGATTTTCTACACAAGTTTTGCATGTGCTGTTCGAATTTGGTATGTGAGAAAGGAAAATTTGTGTCTTTTGTTTCCTTCTTTGAAATAAATCTCTTGATGAAAACACATGTTTTTTAAAGTAAAAATGGATTTTTAGATGAGATTTCATCGATTTTAGTTGGATAAATGGGGACGAACTTTAAAATTCTTTTGTAGGAATTCAAGGGGATTTTATTTCATAAAAATTTTGATTTTCTCATAAAATTAAAATTTTTAAAAAATTTAGTCCTCTCAGAATATCATTTTTCCAAAGAGTACTCTCTCATAAAAATAACCTTTTTTATAAAAATTTTCTGAAACTTCTAAAAATTTACAAAACAGCCATAATAGTTTTCAAAAATTACAAAATAATTACAAAATTTTTTCAATAACAAAACAGTCATAACAGCTTAATAATAGCTTTTTAAGATGAGAGATGAGTCCCAAATCTTTCTTTCTTCACATTATACTTCAAATATAATTTTCGTAGGTATTGAAATACTACCAAAGTAATTGTTATACGTGCATATCACAATACATCATATATTCCATGCAAATAATTTTGTTTACATATTTATATGATTCAGCAATAAATATATATATATATATATATATATATATATATATATATGTAGAAGATCGCTTTGGTTTGATCATTGATCATACACATAAAGTTTGTCCAAATAGCATTTTTCAGCAGAATTAAAATGTTGTCACACTGTTGGCATCAGATTTTGGGTACAATAATTTTCATAATGAGTTTTGCAGTAACAAATGGTAGATCTCTTAGTAATTTCAATATGTTCAATGGATCTTACCCTGTGATCATGGTCGACAAAGCACGTTCGGGTCAGTTTTCTACGATTCAATCAGCTATTGATTCTATTCCCTCCGAAAATACAAAGTGGGTTATCGTCAAGGTGAAAGCCGGCATTTATTGGTATCTAATACATTTTTCCTCTCTTTCTCTCTCTCTCTCTACTAGAGTGTGGCAGTTCCATCTTTCCATATTTATTTATTTATTTATTTTTGATTTGTAAAGGGAAAAGGTTGTGATTCCACAAAACAAGCCTTTCATTGTCCTTCAAGGTGAAGGAATGTTTAAAACTAAGATTGTTTGTGATGATCATGACAATCTCCTTCAAAGTGCAACTTTTCGTGTATTAGCAAATGATTTTGTTGCCGCAAATATAGGATTCATGGTAAATACAGCTGTGGAATTTACATGAATAATCAAAATCATGGAAACTATTGAATTTTAGTAACATGTGAAGTTTTGATATAGAATTCATACAGCCATGATGCAATTGCCAAAAATCCGAGCATTCAAGCAGCTGCAGCTCTTATAAATGGAGATAGGGCAGCATTCTATAATTGCAGTTTCTATGGACTGCAAGATACTTTGTGGGATAACCAAGGTCGACACTATTTCAAAGGTTGCTACATTGAAGGTGCTGTTGATTTCATCTGCGGCAATGCTCAATCTATATACAAGGTACTTACATGCCTAATACAAATATCGGATTTTGTTTCAAGAATGGTATATAACATGTTATATATAAATAAAATGCATTTCGTTTGTTTTTTCTTTTTGGCTGATGCAGAAGTGCCAAATATCGGTGATTGATAAAGAGTTAGGCCCGAAAAGAATAGGTTATATCACCGCTCAGAGAAGATCATCGGCCACAGATGGAACTGCGTTTGTGTTCGAAGAATGCAAAGTTAAGGGAAATGGTAAGGCCTTTCTGGGACGGGCTTGGGGACCATATTCAGCAGTGTTATATTACAAATCATATTTATCAGATCTTGTAGTCCCTGCTGGATGGGACGCTTGGAGTGCTCGTGGTCATGAGTAAGAACTTTTCAACCCACACTCCATTCCTTTGATATTCATAATAAAAATTTTTAGTAATATTTCTTTTTAAACATGATTTTGTAATTTATTTCAGAAATAACACAATGTATGCCGAACACAACAACTATGGACCCGGATCTGATACTTCAAACAGAGTGCCTTGGATGCGTAAGCTTGATAACAACACCTTGAAGAGATACACAGACCTTTCTTTCATCAACTCAGATAGATGGATACAATCTCAACCAAGCATCACCCTCTAGTTGATCAATGTATATTCTTTTCAATTTAAAAAGTTGTCAAGGATTCATCCAAAGAAGATAGTTGTACATGGTAGTAAATGATTGGACTTGCAGAATAATGACTTCACCAATAATAGAGTATTCTGTTTCTTAGAATATCTATATATCCACATTTTCAGATTTTCATATTTATTTTAATTCTTATATTTGTTTCATTAGGTACTCTATAAATTACCCATATCTATTTTATTGTCTATGCTTAACCAATTGATTTATCGGGATTATCTATCACGCCCCGATCCTCGGATCGAATCCGCAATAGCCGCCGCGTCGTCTCGGTATACGGGCAGAATCTCCCCATATACCAGAACTCCACAAGGCTATCAAATTTATAATAAATCATCAAAAGTATAAGAATCTTCAAAACAAAAAATCATATAAACAATATACATACAAGGAGCCCATCAGGCACATCCCTGAACGTAAAAAACACACACATCGGCACACATCGGGGAGTGGGATCCTGTACATGTACTCATACATCAGCACACATCGGGGAGTGGGAACCTGTACATGCACGAGTACATATCAGCACACAACGGAGAGTGGGAACCCGTACATGCACGCATGCGATGTGACCATCCTAGCCACCCAAAATCTTCAACACATATAAAGCATTTAACAAACAAGAAATCTCAAAATATAGCCGTCGGATTTTATCAACATTTACCCAAAAAAATCAAGTCAGTATCGGTAAAATCCTAACGGTATGAGATGTACAGAACTTCACAAAATCAAAAGAAAATAGCAAAAGCCAACAATTATAATCAAAATATCTCAGTACAGAATAAAACAGTTTTTCAAAAATAGAGCAATCAAAATAATAAGGTACAAATCAAAAATCATCAGATTTTATCAATACTTGCCAAGAACTCAGCCAATATCAATTAAATCCGCACGGTATGGAGTGTATAGACTTCCCTTTTTCCATGGTACTGAGAACTATGATTCCCCAAAAATCCTACATATGCCAAATACCTATACAATCCGTAAAAATACTACGCTGGCTCCGTCAAGTAGTTTCCCAACTGAGTCTCCTCTGAAAAAGGTGGAGAGAGTGGTGAGTATAGGGGAATACTCAGTGAGTGGAGTGCAATGGTGCAATTGTGTTTATAAACAAGGGGTGAATGTAGGGCAGTCAAAGCATTACTCATAAATAGCAGTTCATATGTATAAAACATTTCAATAAATCACAATTTACAAAATATGCATCCATATCAATCATATTTTCAAAAAATTCTGGGGTCCCATCGAAATCACTTCCGTCTTAGGGCGGCCAAACCTAGACGAAAGCCCGCTAAGGGGTTTTTCCATCCAATGTTTTCAAACATACCCCTTTCCTTGACATTGGCTCGTTCCTCACCAGGGTGCACCAGATATAGCACGACTTCGGCAGAGGGAGGGACGTCTAACTCCCCTGCACATCCAAACCCCAAATCACGCCACCCCGTCGGGTCGCTCTGTGGTAGGAATGACTATAGCCATTTACAATCCAGCACCCTTTCATTTCTCAATCCATTTCACAACAATGTGCCATAATTTTCCATCAAATGATCAACAATCTCATGTCAAATCAATTCATAGAGCAATATCAAATAACATATGGCACAGAGGCATTCTTAAATACAATGGATGCATTTATATTTCACAATCCAGTTCAGATAGCCCACAGACACAAAACAATTTATATAAAACATATAAAACATTTCAAAATCATTTATAAAGCGATTTTAAAACATGTTACTTATTCATGAACACAATGAACCATCTACTCACCTCTAGGGAGGGTATCCACTCCTTATTTCTGAAATCAACTCAAAACGACTTCTCTCGAGTCTCCAAAGGTCAACCTAGACCAATCAACGCAAATAATTATCAATTAAGGCTCTATTAAAGGGTTTTCCAAATTTCCCTTTTTATATAAAATAGCCTTAATTTGCACAACCACATTCCTAAACTTTCGTTTCATCAATTTAGGATCATTTCCATCACCAACGACCTTAAATTTCTAGTATTCCTCAATTTTATCAATTTTCTACCGAATTTACATAATTCTATTTTAATTCATGCCAATTTCAATTCAAATCCTAAGGAAAACTATGCAAATCAATCAAACAAAACTCTAATACTCTCTAAGATATTCTATCATGCTTCGCAGTCCAATTTACATCAAATTCTAGACCTAACATCAATAATTTCATACAAACTCTTAAGAATAAAACATTTCCTACAGATCTAGCATATTTTCAGAATGTGTCTACACTTATTCTCAACCTAATTCAACAAAATAATCTGAATATTGAAAGGATTGAAAATCCCTTACCTAGGGTGTTTCACAGTTCGCAACCTTCGTCCATCTGTCTTCTCAGTCCATTCCGAAACCTGCAAAGCTCCCAAATTCGAAATTAAGTTCAGTAAATCTAAACTTAGTACCAAAGAATTTCGAAACCCTAGGGTTAGGGTTAGGAACCAGTCATTACCTATGCAGAGAGGTGTGTGTAGGCTCGACCTAGGGCTATCAAAGGATCCAAAGGCTGCTGGGTTGATCGTTGGCAGCAAGGGTGCTCACAGCGAGCGCCGTGCGAGCGAGCAGTGGAGGGGGAGAACAAGAATCCTGCCATCGCGGGCGAGAGAGAGGGAGAGCAGTTCCATTCACGCGTGAGAGAGAGGAAATGGAGAGTGAAACAGAGGGAGAGACGAGTGAGAGTGAGAGAGAGATCGATTAGAAGAGAGACTGAGAGATGGTGAGATAGAGAGAGACAGAGTGTGAGAGAGAGCGACCGTGAGAGACTGAGAGATGGAGAGAGAGAAACAGAGAGGGAGGACACAAAACAGTCGCGTGCGGTGGTCGGAGGTGGCATCTCTGTGGAGGTTAGAGAGGGAATCGAAAGAGAGACAGAGAGTGAGAGTGAAATAGAGAGAGAGAGTATGCTATCGAAGGAGAAGAGGGAGAAGCAGAGAGTGAAGTAGAGAAGGACAGAGGGACGATGGAGAGAGAGAGTGGCGGCGATCGGTGGTCGGAGGCGGAGAAGGTGGCGGAGGAGGGCGAGAGAGATCGTGAGAAGGAGACAGAGAGAGAGACGGGAGAGACGAAGAGAGGGAGAAGAGAGAATTAGGGCTTCTTGCCCTAATTCGTAATTGGGGGGAAGGTGCTGCGTTTTGGGCCAAAATACAGTGCCTTCTCTCTCTCTCTTTTTTTTTTTTAAGAAATAAATTTATAAATAAATAAATTGTTTATTTATATATGCATTATATATTTTCACACCCACATTTTACCAGAATATAAATTTCATAAAAATAGGATTTATTACGATTTGCAAATGCGACATCTTAAAATATACCAAAAATTTAAATTTAATACTCCAAAATCGAAAATCAATATAAATTTAAATTTTTTTTTCTATTTTATTATAAAAATGTTTACAAAATATCCGATATTGGATTTTCGGTATTACATTATCTTTATACTGCTTGCATAATCAGTGTGATCACAGTGCTCTTGCAATGATGAATAGGGGAACATAGCTCCTCTCAATCTGTATTACATGGAAACAGAAATGAATATGAAACAATATGTGAAAATGACACTTTATAATAATATAGGAAATGAAAACATCGTCAAATATATAAATATAAAAAATATAAAAGTTTTTATACAAATATCAATTATTTTATGATTATAACTAGACAGGTCACTTAATACCATATTAAGGGGAGAACATATATATACTGCAGTTTTAATAGTAATAAGTGATTATGAAAATTAATTGAGATTAGTCTAAACTAAGTTCATTATTAACATTATATGTGGATGAATCACATGCTTGTTGAATTTTGCTTTACTTGCTCAACTTTCTTTTCAAAATATTTTATTTGAAAGGTACTCTAACATCGCAAAATAATGTTTTTTTTTTTTTTACTATTTAAGTCGTGTTATACACAAATCCAACTAAAAGTAAAACCAAACTAACAAAACACTTCTTTTATGACGAGTTTCGTTAGGATATAAAGCATTGCACTTTACATGACACAAAAAATACAATTTTTTTTTTTTCACGTGGTATAATTATTGTCACAAAGAAATAAAATTGGCAAACATAAAATATTAAAATACTGGTATTTTCGTATATGACTGTAAAATTCTATGATCCTAAATTATTATCACCGAACTAGTTTATTAATATAACTCAGCTAGAGAGTATCTATAAATATCATGTTAATAAACTATTATTACAAGTTGGATCAAATTTAAAATTTTATGACCTCATGCAATTGATATCAATCTTATTAGTTGGAGTACTCTATTCTCACATATTTTTTATTCACCAATAAAATTATAATTAGCTTAATAGGTGGATGTAGCAAATGTAACCAAGAATAAAAAACCGAAAATTGGGTATTCTTTTCCTTTTTAGTCCTTAGACAACAGAGATTATTAACCTAAAATGGCTTTCAAAGTGAACAAAGAACACATAATCCTTACTTTGACAAGGCATTTTCACGTGCCTTTGCAGTAAAGTCTCCCTTATACAGTGGAGAGAGATTACATTACAATTCAAGACCTCACCAATTTCTCTAATGGGTTCCTCTCAAGAAGTCCCTCAACAACCTCCCACCAAATTATTCTCTAGAGAAGTTGCCGAGAACTCTATCCGAAACCTCATCAAAAGGGGGCAGAGAAGTCAAAAATGGCATCACTCGTTCAATTCAAAGTCTCCAATCAACAAAAATGAGGCTCCATGGAGAACCCATCTAGCCAAAATCTTAGAATCAAAATTTCTGCGCATAGCTTCCTTTTCTCTGCTTCTACCTGACCTTGTCTTCACAGTTCTTGAACTCCCCTCATCAATAATATCATGTTCATGCCCCCAAGAAAAGGATTAAAAAAAATAAAAAAATAAAAAACAACATAAAAGAGATTTGTTATCACTGGGTTGGAATTGCCATATTGGGAATCCTCTTGGCCAAGACCTTGGCACTGGCTGTTGCACTTGGGGGTGCATTTTTTGAGGCCCGCCTATGTGATTGATGGTGCAGTTTTGGCGGGGGCATTGATCTTGGAAGCATATCTTGAGAAGATGAATGGGTGGGGGTTTGATTGTGGTGGTGAGTTAGTGGAGAGTGGCGGGGTAGGTGGAGAGTTCCTTTGAGCGGAGTGATGAGGCCATCGAAGCACAAATTCAAGGGATTGTTTGCCAGTTTGAGCTTCGACGTGAAGAGAATGCAAGGCTCATGGAGACCATTGTTGGAAGGATCATAACATTGAAGAGCCCCAAAAGGAATTGGCTTTGTTCTGATTGTATTAGTATGAACTTACAAATTTATTAATATTTTTCATTCAGGTGATCCAACAACTCCCAGCCTTTGAAGCAATTCAACGGCATGGAGGGAGTTTATAACCTCATTCATGTTATAAATACACAAATATTGAGCCACCAAGATTAACTTTTCTGTCCAAATATTGAGCAAATAGGAATTTGTTATATAGTAAATTTTTATGATAAAAAAATATTAAGTTAATTTTGTTCATATTCATACATTCATATTTAGTTCAAATAATGGAAAAAATATTTCATGAATGGTACTATTTTTCATTTTTCTTTGCTCAATAGTTTAATTTTGAGTGGTTAAATTATTAAAAATAGCTCTTGATGTATATAAATATAATTGCTATCTTATTCCAAATGCATTATAAATTTATTAGACATAAATATTAATGGTTAAATTTCTAATGTTATAAGAGAATAATAATAATAGTGATAGAATGCACCTTGGAACTTTGGCCTAGTGGTTACAAAGTGCATCTGGGGCGAGTAACCTTGGGCTAAGGTTCAAATCATGGTACCAACACACCACCCACGCCCACATCTGCATAATGATAGAATGCACTTACTCATTATATGCACTTTCTAACACCAAAGTGATAGAATTCTTCCTTTATAAATAAATTATATGCATAAACAAATGCATCATATCATATGTTGACTTAGGTCACAAAATACAACATTTTAATTATCTTATTTTTTCTTATTCTATATTACTTATTATCTATCGCTCGATTTATTTTAAGTTATAATTATGAATTAATTATTCAAAGTTACGTTGCCTTTTTTTGGGCTTGTAATATATTGTAATCCGCATAGCAATTCTTATTTTTAAAATTTGCTTTAATCATCTTTCATTAGAGTTTAAAACTATTAGTGTTCTACCGGTACATTTCAAAAAAGTAACTATCCATGAATTAGCTATAACTCAACTGGTAACGTCTTTTCTCCCCTTAAAGGTCTCGAATTCAAGCTTTTCTCTTAAATTATATTTAATTTGTGAAAATTGAGATAAAATATTTTGTATCATCAACTTTTGCTGTTAAATTATGATCCATTGCTTTTGATTTTTCGTGGGGAATGTAATGATCCTGGAAGAGAAGAAAAAAAAATATATATATATATATATATATATATATATTTTAAGAAACATTAAAGCTCTCAATTGGAGCTCAAACACAATTGGATTTAACCTATATTACTTTTGGTTTGGTTCAACCTATATTACTTATAATGTTTATAATGATGCCTCATTCACTTACAATGTTCTAAATCGAAAGCTACCAAAGGCTTATTGTTATATTTATTTTGAAAACAAAGTTGGGTATAAAAGGAATAGGTAGTTGTTGGACTAGGGGGAGAGTCCTTACCCTGTAAAATAATGTTCCAATATTTTTGAGAAACTTGGTCTCTCTATCTCTCTCTCTCTGTCTCTCTCTCTCTCTCTCTCACACACACACACACACAATATTTGCGATCATAAAAATGAAGAGGAGCTTGAGCTTGAGATAGAGATATGGAGAGTGTAGTTGCAATTCTGATTCTAGTGATGGCTGTCTCGCAGCCTACGCAACACAGCATACAGTTGGGGGCTTCTTGAATTATAACAAGCACATTGATGCTGCATTCGCTTATAACCTTCCAAAATCTATTGTTCCTCAAATTCACATTTATATTTATATTCTGTTTATTATTTAGTGATTTACTTATTTCTGATATATTCTTTCTGATTTGCTTATTTCATACTAACATGTTTTAAACTTTTAACTCTGATATGTTTCTTTCGATTTGCTTATTTTATACTAACCTGTTTAAGACTTTTAACTCTAACATGTTCCTTTTGATAATATTCATATGTTTATTATATTTTTTATTTGCTTATGTCACACGAACATGTTTCAAATTTTTAATTCTTGTGTTAAAAATAGACGTGATTATATCCCAGAGAAGAGAGAAACTACAGGAATTATAGAAGCATCTAAAGAAGCACCGTGGGCAACAATTGATGAGTGTTCGAATGGAGAAGAAAACAATACTTTACAAAAGGCCACTTTTGATAATGTAGCAATACTCATTACTAGTATTTAAAAGCACATTGAGTGAGTTTGATTATTAATTTATTATCTCATATTTTATCACTGACGATACTCGAAATATGCATAGAAGAGGGAGGACCACTCTAACAGATATATAGGACCTCAGATCAAAGCATATTATAGTGTCATTCAATTCTAACATACAGCCCGTTAGACGTGAATCTCAAATATTAGCCATTTTTAATGGTCTTGTGGTTATGAATTTATGATTTTGCCCTCTTAGTCACAATAATTGATGCAGTATCCCTTCAACATCAAAGAAACACATGAAAATCATTTTAAAAGTTTTTTCCAGATTTGTTTACTTTTATAGTTTTTGCAAAATATTATAATTCAAATATTTTCTTTTACAGCAAAGATTTACTTTCTCAAATATATAGACAAAATAGATGAAAAGGTTTCAACTGATATCCCAAAGGGTCACAACCCTTGAAAATGGGAAGCCATAGTTTCACATTGGTATTCAAGATATAAAAAGGTAATAATATATTTATAAAAGTATCATTTTTTTTTACTTTTATATCGTTACCATAATAACTCAAAATATTTTGCAGAAAAAATCTTAAGTAAGAAAGCATTATCATTGCTTCAAACATACGTATGCACACTTGTGGCTCCAACTCATTTGTTAATTTCAATTTAACAGAAAAAATAATTTTGGCAAAATTCCCCAAGGAAAAGATATCAAATGATTCCTCTTTAATTTTGGCAAAATTCTCCAAGGGTAGCCTAAAAAATGGACCATTGCAAATCCCAAACCAGGTTAGTAGAAATATAATTTCAGATACCGATGACATACAAAAAAAATATATCAAATGATACCTTTTTAAAAAAATAATAAATAAATAATTAGACTCTTTTGCATTAAATACCATTACAAAAATAGATGGATTTAGGGAGGAAAAAAAATCGTCGCAAATTTGCAACAAAATTAGCAACAAAAAAACCATTCATCGCATTTCTCGACAAAATTTGCGACGAAAAAAAATGCGTCGCATATTCAGCAACAAAAAAAATTTAGTCACTAAATTTGGGAGAAAATTGAATCTCGTCATTGAATTAGCAACAAATTTTTTTGGTCGTAAAATCAGAGACAATAAACTAAAATTCGTCTCAAATTTAACGATGAAAGAATATATTTGTCACAAAATCAACGACGAAAAAAAGTTTGTCGCAAATTTATTGAAAAATTATTTTGTCGTCACAAATTCAGCGACGAATAGAATCTTTGTCACAAAATTTGCGACGAATGCTCTTTTCATTGCTGAATTTGCGACGAAAAAATCATGTTGTTGCAAATTTAGCGACAAATTAATTTTTCATTGGTAATTTAACGACAAACATTTTCTTCATCGCAAAATTCAGCGACTAAAGATCTTGTCATCGCAAATTTTAGCAAAAAGTGTCTTTCATTGCACAATTAGCGACAAATAACTCTTTTTTATCGCAAAATCAGCAACAAATAAAATTTTTCATCACTAAATTTATCGCTAATAATAGAATACTTCTGAAATTGATCACTAAATTGGTCGCTAATTTGCCACAAATTGATAATTTGTTAGTAAATTCAATATTATTCCAAATCTCGTGTTTAATTTTATGATTAATCCCTTCAAACGCTCTTTTATATAATATTTTCAATTATCTTTCTATTTTTTTACCCTTTTGGAAAACATGACATTGGCTTGAATACGCAAATAATATGTTTACGATTCTCACCGAATCAACCACGTTTGACAGTAAATAATTCATTAAATTTTTGTTGACATAAGAACATGGTAAGTGAGTATTTCCTTCTACATTGGTAGAATTTATTCATATGAAGATGTGAGTATATATTTATATAAAGTCAAAGAGTTATCAGATTAGTTTAAGTATCAAAGTCTTTAATGAATATCAAATTTCGACGGTAAGGTATTGGCTTACCGTAGTATTGACGGGTAACGAAAAATTAGGATTTGATTCTGGAGATGGTGCCTAAGAAATGGCTACCACATCCAAGGAAGGTGGCAGGCATGCAAATTATCCAATCCTGATACGGGGAGGTAGTGACAATAAATATTGGGTTAAAATTCCTAAACCGGGATGTGGCGGCTGATGGCAATGTTAAGCAGTCTAGAAACGTCAACGGGGGCCCCGGAAAGAGTTATCTTTTCTATTTAACGGCTTTCCCACCGTGGAAATGGCTCAGCCAGAGGTAGGGTCCGAAAGTCGGAAGAGTCCACCTTGAAAATCCGGAGGACCGAGTTCCTCTTTGTTCGTAATTTTGTTGTTACAAGTATTAAATAAAGTATCAATGATAGTTCATCTTTAATTTCGTATTTAAGTGGATGGAATTAAATTTTGGTGTCTAAATTTAATGCAAAACTGGTCTTCGTTGCTAATTTTGTCGCGAATCGATGACAAAAAAATTTTTTAGTCGAAGATCTGTGATAAAGTGTCGACCTCATCGCAGATTCTGTTCATCGCAGATTCTGTTACGAAGAGTCGACCTTGTCACAGATTTTGCGACGAAGAGTCTACTTGATCGGAAATTTTGCAACAAAAATTTCTATTTGTCGTAGAATTTGTGACGAAATGAAAAATTCGTTCCAGATTCGTTACTTTCCCAATTCTTTCCCCACTTAGTTCTTTTGAAGATTCTATTTAGGCTCTCTCTCTCTCTCTCTCGCAGTGGGTGCTGCACCAAGGTAAGCTTCTTCTCTCACTCTCACTCACGCACAACATTGTAGATCTGGCGGTGAACCGCTGGATCTGCAAAGAACAAGGCAGATCTGATGATGTTACAGTCGGATTTGTGTTCTCATTACGCTGCCGCCGGATTTGGTGGTCGTAGGGGGTGGGGGAGGGGGAGCCTCCCTCCCCGTCCTTCACGGCTCCGCCGCGTGGGGGAAGGGGACCTCCCTCCCCCCTTCGTGGCGGGCTCCACCGCGTGGGGAGGGGGAGGCTCCCTCACCCTTTTGCGGCTCCACCACGTGGGGAGGGGGACCTCCCTCCGCCCTTTGTGGTGGGCTCCGCCACGTGGGGAGGGGAAGGCTCCCTCCCGCCTTCCCAGCTCTGCCACTTGGCGAGGGGGACCTCCCTCCCACCTTCGCAGTAGGCTCCGCCGCGTGGTGAGGGGGAGGCTCCCTCCCCCCTTTGCGGCTCCACCGCGAGTGAGAGAGAGCCACGATGAAGGACTCTCCACCTCTGTTGCGGCTCCACTACAGGGGAGGCTGCCTCCCTCCTCTAAGCCATGGCTCCGTCGCGAGGGGGCTGCCTCCCTCCCCTATTTTTTTTAACATAAAAATTTTTTTTCGATGTGACAATTAATTTTGTTTTTTTTTTAATTTTGTTTTAGTGGAATTTTGTTTAAAATGTAATTTTTTTAAAATAATTTATTTTTTAATTTTGTTTTAATAATATGTTAGTTATTTATAATTGCTTATTGTTGTCTCTAGGTTTGCAATTGGGGAACATTTGTGGCTTTAGAAGTGTTGCATTTGATATCCAAAACCATTGGAGGAAGGTAATTGTTAATGTTTTTTTGGATTTTTTTTCTTTTTATTAAATGAATTTTTATAGGATGATGATAAGTAATTTAGAATTTTTGGTGATGAAGAATGCAGATATGTCAATGTATATTTTTGTATTATTTTGATTTCAATATTAGCTTGAACATTAGTTTAACAATCAACCACAATTGATTTATGAGAAAGGACTCGAAAACTTTTGAGCAGACTTTCCCTAAATTGACTTAATTTGAATTGGCTTTCATTCTATGCAATTAAGTCCCATTTAATTTTCTTGGGGGTTTGAAAGTTGTACAATATCATATTGATCAAATGAACCATTTATTTCTCTTTATTAAAATTTGCAAGCATCCAAAATTTGAGGACTTGTCTTTGAAATATTTTCGTGCTAGGTATTATGCGACCATGAGTACTTGAACTTTTATTTTATCTTCATTAACCTCATTGAACTTTATTTATTTGTTTATTCATTTAAAATATTTATTGCTATCAATTTTTCTGACTTTATCTTTTGAAATAGCACTTATAATATTTAATATTTTTTAATATGTATATATTACATGCGAAAAAATAGAAAAATAAAATTATTTTTATTTTTATGAGTATGTGTGCAGTTATAAGCCTATATCTGACAAATGGCCCTCATTACACAATGACATATTTATCAATCTAACTGTTTATATATTTCATCAATGTAATTTCTATTTCTTTTCCTTCCAATGAAGTCACGTTTGTTAGTAGTATCTTTTGTTAATATTTTGTAAATTTTTAATTTGCAAACAAAAAATGCAAAACGAAAAAGATTGAATGTATAAAAAGAATTTACCTGAACATCGGGGTTTAACCGATAAGTTTATTATTAGGTTGGAATAATTTCTAGATTTTGCTTGTAGTAAGGTTGAATTTATGGATGGGAATAAGTTAAACTGACCATATAGAAAGTGTCATAATGGTAAATTTTTTCAGTGTGATAAAGTTAGAGGACATCTTTATAAATTTAGTTTTACCCCAAATTATTATAATTGGATATGTCATGATGAACCGTTTATATCTGATGAAGATTATAGAGGAAACATGCAATTTTCAGTTAGATAGGATCAAAATTATTATGATCAATTGAATCCATATTAAAGAATGGTAATTGATGTAGTGAGTTAGAATTTTGTTCTCAAATTGAGCCATACAAGTATTAGTTTTGCTCCAATATTTGATCAAATATATACTAGTTATGTATTACCATTGGAGGAGGTAGAAGTAACAGGTGTTGATGAAAATACGAGTAATGAAGTTTTTTTATGTAATCAATTTCAAGAAGTGTTGAGAGCTGCTGATGAATCTTTGTGGACTGGTTGTAACAACCACACTAAGTTATCTCTAACAGGAAGACTATTGAATATCAAGGTAGAACATAATTTGTTTGAGAATTGTTTTAATGATTTTGTTCAAATTATTGGAGAAGTATTGCCTCGTGATCACATCATGCCCAATGATTTCTACAGTATAAAAAAATTGGTGAAAAAGTTAGATTTTCTGGTGGAAAAAATTGATATTTGTAGAAATGGTTTTATATTATATTGGAAAGATAATGAAAATAAAGAATTTTGTAAATTCTGTAACTAATATAGGTACAAGAGTAGTAGGACGTCAGGTCATAATCAACAACGTAAACCTTATAGGAAAATGTTTTATTTGCCCTTAACTCCTAGATTACAAAAGTTTTATGCATCTAAGATCACTGTTGAACACATGACTTAGCATGCAAATCATGAAACAGAAGAGCGGCTAATGTGTTATCTTTCGGATACAAAGACATGACAGGATTTTGATAGAAAATATCCTGAATTTACAAAAGAGACTCGAAGCATTAGGCTAGGTCTTTGTGTTGGTGGGTTTACTCCATTTGGCAAATCAAGAAGAACTTATTCATGTTGGTCAGTTATCTTAACTCTGTATAATCTTTTCACCTGATGTGTATGAAAACACTCTATATGTTTTTGATACTGGTCGTGTCTGGCCCGCAAAATATGAAAAAGTTAATAGATATTTACA
The DNA here is from genome assembly GCA_037126225.1 of Dillenia turbinata. Taxonomy (NCBI): domain Eukaryota; kingdom Viridiplantae; phylum Streptophyta; class Magnoliopsida; order Dilleniales; family Dilleniaceae; genus Dillenia; species Dillenia turbinata. Next base: position 17,062,835 of record JBAMMX010000012.1, on the reverse strand, counting down.
TACAACCACTGATTGTGGAGTTAAAATAACTATGGGATGAAGGTGTTTATACATATGATATTCATACTGATTAGATGTTTGTAATGAAGGCAACTCTTCTTTGGACTATTAATGACTTTTCAGCTTATGGCATGTTATTGGGATGGAGTACCGTCGGGATTTTAAGATGTTCGATATGTATGGAGAGATCAAAGTCATTCAGATTGAAGCATGGTAAAAAGATGAGTTATTTTGATTGTCATAGACAATTTTAATCGCTAAATCATAGATTCAAAAAGAATAAATAAAAGTTCATTAAGAATTGAATTAAAAGAACACCTCATTCGTTGAGGATTAACCCGTGAACAAATTTGATATAGAGTGCTTAACTTTCCATCTATTATTTAAGATCCACATGGTACAATATATGGCTATGGAAGTACGCATAAATAGACTAAACGGAGTATATTTTAGAACCTACTATATTGGAAGACCCATCTGATTCATCACAATCTCGATATAATGCATATCGAGAAGAATGTTTTTAATAATGTGATAAATACAGTGATGGATGTTACGAGAAAAATGAAAGACAACTTGAATACAAGAAAACATATGCGAGTTCTTTGTAAAAGACTTACACTTGATATTGATGAAAGTAGTAGGGGACCAAAACCGAAAACAATTTATATATTGAATAAGCAACAGAGACGAACTATTTGTGAATGGTTGAAATCATTAAGATTTCTTGATGGCTATGCCTCAAATCTTGGGAGATGTGTCAATTTGAAGGAATGCTAATTTATTGATTTAAAGAGTCATAATTTTCACATTTTTGTGGAAAGGTTAATTCCAATTGCTTTCAAAGAACTCTTACCAAATTTTGTATAGGGCGTCATTACGAAATTAAGTATTTTCCTTCGTGACATTTGCTCGACAATGTTGAGACAATCATACATGAAGAAATTAGAGACATATAATCCTATCATTTTGTGTAACTTAGAAGGATATTTCCTCCATCATTTTTTGATTCCATGGAACATCTTTTGTTCGCTTGCCATATGAGGCCAAAGTTGCAGGTTCCATCCAATTTCGATGAATGTATCCATTTGAAAGGTGAATTTTTTCTCTTCTACACTTTGTTTTCAATTTTCGTCAAATGACTAATTTCATTATATATTATTTTTTGATACATTTTCTTTCATTACAATTAAATTCTTATATCATCTGAAGAAAAAAGTAAATAATAAAACATATGTTGAAACCTCTATTGTTAATGCATACATTGTGGAGGAAATGACAATATTTGTCTCATATTATTTTGAGTCTCATGTACAGTACAAGAGGCGGAGAGCGGGAAGAAATGATGAGAGTCTTGTTAATCCCAATTTGAAGTCGATCTTAATTTTTAACTATCTTGGTCGACCAAGTGGGGCATGTAAGCTTAGATATTTAACTAATCAAGAATGGCGGGCAGCCCATATATATATTTTACTTAATTGTCCAAAAATGATATCATATTTTGAGTTAGTATACATTTGCTCATAGATGTATTTCTTGTATCATAAACTTTTTATGACAAAAATTATTTTCTTTGATGGTAGAATTTTTCAAAATTTATACTTTGAATTATCGACAAATGAGTTTGATCATTTCTACGATGAAGAGTTTGTAGCATGGTTCAAAAATTATGTAAGTTTTTTAGAAATTTTATGCATCATTACTTTAAACATAATAACACATTTACTTAACTTCAGGTTAATAGTAATCGATCTCAAATTCAGCAAGAATTGCTAATTCATTTGTCATGGGGTCCAAAATCAATTGTACGAACTTAACCAGAATATTTCATAAATGGGTATAATTTTCATACTCAAAAATATGGAATCAGAAAAACTATCATGAATAGTGGGGTTTGTGTTCAGTCATCCAATGATGAAAATACAAAAGATAATTTTTATGGTTTGTTGGATGAAATCTTTGAGGTAAAGTACCCAGAAGCAGAATTACGGGTTGTTTTATTTATATGTCAATGGTTTAATTCCGTGAAAGGGTTGAAATAAATCATAAAAAAATGTATAAGAGATATAGACCATTTGTATTGGCACAACAAGCGATTCAATTATATTATTCATCATATCCTAGTTTGAAACATGACAAAATTGATTGGTGGGCAATTTGTAAAACGAAAGCATGGAAAAAGATTGAGGAACACGGAGAAGACATAGCATATCAACAAGAGAAAGTTGCCAACACATTTCAGACCGAGGAATATAATATTATAATGTTATGAGATCCCTGTGAAGTAGTGATAGATGTGGATCCAAGTGAAATTCATGAAGATGACGATGAAGAATCAAATTTTGAGAAAGATGATAAAGATGAGGACAATGATAAGAATGATGTTGAAGAATCTAATTTTGAGACAAATTATGATGATAAAAATGACAATGAGGACTATAATTTTTTATGACGGGTAAGTTTTATTCTCTTAATACAATAAAAATCTAATATTTATTTTCATATATGATAATGTAGTTTTTAATATATAATATTTGGTACTGTAGTTTTTATTATATATTGTCTTTCATTCTTTCATATACTATCTTCTTTCATCTGATTCTTAATTAACCAGCGTGAGAGTATTTTTACTTTAGTAGCTTTTCAAAATGAGCATACCAAATTAAAGAGTTACATTTGATTTCGATTTCTTGAGATTTAGTATGACTGTATAATAGTAGACTGAATTTTCTTTAATTGTTTGACTGAGAAAAAACATTTAGGCCAAAATGATGTGACGTAAAACTGTTTTTTTCTTTATTAAGACATAGTGGTAGAGAACAAATGGACAGGGGTGGGTGTGTTTGTGGTTCTTGACCGATTCTTCACTTTTCTAGGCCTTCTCTAACTGTTTCTAGTAAAGATCTGAATTTGGTTTTCCTTGAATTTTTTTTATTGATATATTATTTATTTTGCTTTTTATATTTCATTTATTAATACAATGTTTTCTTTTTTATAGATAATTAGAGATGATTTTTTGAAATATCGGTGGTTTGTTTATCGCAGTTAGTATGTCAATTTAAATATGATAACCTTCTTTATGTACTCTATTATGTATTTGATAAACATGTAATTTTTATTTTCTTTATCGTTCTAACATTTATAAATAACAGTTTCCACATGGCGGTCATAGACGAGTGATGGAATACCACGCTCTTCACCATCACATTTTACTTTAGCAGCTTCTTATTCCAATTTCCCTGCTACTAATATACCTTCGTCGTCTTCTTCGGTTGCAGCACCTTCCCATTCTCATTTCCCTCTTACTGCTGTACCTTCACTGAACATTTCGATTGCACCCTCGGTGCAATATTTATATGTTAAGAGGAAAGACAGTCGAAAGGTGATTGCCCCTTATGGAGATTCGTAAATACTAAACTTTGAAATTTTATTAGTATTATTTCTTTTATTTATAAAGTATATGATTCTTTTAATTATTTTATTTATTTACCATTGTTTGTATCTTTATGATAGATTTTCAAATTCTATCTTTGTTATTCACGAGCTCAATAGAATAGTGAACAACCATTGGGAAGGGGTTTCGATGACTTTCACAAACACCCCAGAACAGATAAAAGAGTTATGGTAGAGTGAATTCAAGGTAAGTTTTGCAAAAGTATTGTTCTTTCTTTAAACAAGTCATGTAGTCTCATGATTTGTATTACTAGACAATCATAATAACTATCAAAAACAATGTAATAGATTGAATGCAATTTCATAACAATGAAAACATTTACATGCACTTCTCTTTATCAAATTCGTTTTCAGTTCATACCTTTTTTTTAATATTACTAAGGTAACGAAGACTAGAATTTTTATTTGCCTTTATATATATATATATATATATATATATATATATATATATATATATATATATATTTACATATATCTAATTAAGATTATATAAATTTCGATTATATTGTTATTTTAATTTTCTTTTAATTTGCCTCATGATAATGCATGAGAGATATGATGAGTTTTTAATGAGAAGTTCGAGTGCTAGTAGTGATATTGGTTCATCTGAGCCATCTGTTGATAGTATGGTTATATGGCTCGAGACAACTGGTGGAGCAAAACGGGGTAGAGTACTTGGGATTGGTTCTTTGAATAGAACTTGCAAAATCAATCGCCCATCTTCTTCTACCCCACCAGCAATAGCAGTAGAAATAAATCAATTGAATCAAGAGATGAGCCACTTGAAAGACCTACTACTGCAAAGAGACTCTGAACTTCAAGAGCTTCACACACAACAGATGCAAAGAGACCAAGAATTTAAGGAGTTCTGTGCACAACAAATGTTCATCATGCAACATCTTCAGTTAGCCACCACTTCAACTCAGATTCTCCCTTCTCTCTTTCCTCCTGATAATGCTCATGATGGTGATAATGGTGATGATATATTTGATGATGGTGATGGTGATGGTGCTTGAGATTGCTAATTGTTATTTGACGGTTACATTTAAATATGGTTACTTTGATTTTTGTGGTTGTTGATACTATGGTTGTTGTTGATATTTGAACATTGAGACTTAAAGTTGTGCTTGTTTTTTATACTGCTGATATTGTGACTATTGGTAGTTGCGTTATTAGTTGAATTCTTAGTTGATGTCGTATGATTAGATGAGACTTGATGTCATCTGATTAGTTGTTGAATTCTTAGTTGATTGATTTTATTGGATGGTTAATTGCATGAATGATCAGAGACAGTAGAAATTCGATGTTGATGACTATTGATGACTGTTGGATGGATTGATGATATTGTTGGATGTGCATGTCAAAAAAACAGGTTATACAAGGTAAAATATTGGAAATATGCGAATAAAATTTATTTTTATCGTAAAAATTTCAGATTTGTCACAAAATTCATCGCTGATTCTGATATTCGTCGTAAAATTTGTCGCTAATTTATCTAGATTCGTCAAAAATTCATCGTTAATTTTAAAATTCGTTGCTAAATTCGTCACTGATTTGTGACAAATCATATTTCGTCGCAAAAATTTGCGACAAATATTTATTCGTCGCCAATTTTGTGAAGAATTCGTTGCAAAATTTACAACAAAAGTGCATTGCGGCTAAATATTTTTGCGACAAATTGGTTTTCATTGCCAATTTACGACAATAAAATCTTCGTCACAAAATTTTGAGGCGAAAAAATTGCAACGAAACATGTTTTCATTGCAAATTTTGGGACGAAAATATATTCGTCACAAATTTTGGGACAAAAATATGTTTCGTCACAAAATTTGGGACGAAGATTATTTTGTCGCAAATTTTGCGACAAATCATGTTTCGTCCCATAATTTGTGACGAAATAGTTTTTTGTCGCACAATTTGTCACTAATTTGCGACAAAACATTATTTGTCCATAAAATTTGTAACGAATTTTGCTATGAAATTTTTTTTGTTGTGAAATTTATAACGAATTGTAAAAATTTCATCGCTAATATTTGCAACGACTTATTAGGGATGAACTATTTTTTGTCACTAAACTCGTCGCAAATGTATTTTTCGATAAATTTTTCATAGAATTTCGTCATAAAATTCGTCCCAAAAACGCTGTTTTTTTTTTGTAGTGTACTATATTGAAGTTAATTAAAAGCCTTTAAGGTTACTCTTCTTATTTGGTTAAATTTTCCACTTAAGTGAACAAAATTTCTTTTGGACAATTAACTATATTGAAATTTTTTCTACTATCTTCATGCTTACTTCAGATTTTGATTATTGCAACTTACCGTTGTGCTGTTTTTATGCATTGACATCAAGGAACTGGCTTTGCTTTCTGGGTTTTTTTTTTTTTTCGAAATATAATTGCCTCTTCATGTAAAATTTATATATTTTATTGATTTATTTATTTCTGGGTTTTTATTGATTTATTGACATCAAGTAGTTGTCAAATTTATTGAGTCAGCAAAATTCGCCAATGGCCATGAAAACTCTGAAGGAAGCAGTTGCTGAGAAAACACTAATAAAAAATGACCTAGGATCATATCTAGAAAGCACTACCTTGGAATAAAAAGAAAGTATAATGATAAATATAAATGCAAATTATAACACCTGGAAGAATGCGGTTAGAAAGTGTAATTCAATGTAACAAAGGAAAATGATTTGAGAGATTCAATCTCTTAATGAGCTCCATAATATTCCGACCGAATTAGTCGGACAAAATTCGAATATCGATTGATGAAAACTCCAAAAGAAGGGGAGGAAAAGTTTTAAGAAAATAAAATTTCCAAGCATAGATTATGCAAGCATCCCCCAAAATTTTGCACAAAAAGTGATGGTTTTACCTTAAAGGGTTGGGACATAATGTCTATACCCTTTTGTCCCTTTCCTCTTCCTTCAAATAGCCATGCACATTGAACAAACTGTAATACGACTTTGCTAGCATTCACCCCTAGATCGGTTTTCCCTTGAAACTACTAATATCTATCCTTCACATCTATTTTTTCTTTATCAAACATCACCCAGGATCATATGTAGAGTACTACCTTGGAAACAAATATGTTTACCAACCAGAACCAATTGCACATAACCATTTCACGTATATAAGAAAATCAATTAATCCAAGAGGGAATGTCTATCTTTCTCCTACCGTTGGAGATACAACACCACCTGGATTTTGATTTAGTGCAGTTTATTTTCATGGAACAATGAGTAGTTTTTATGTTTTCCAATGTACAACCTCAGCTCGACGTGATCAAGATATTGGCCCAATACCCACCCAAACTTCTATCAGAACATGTGCACAATCCGGCAGCTTTAAAACAAACAGCTCTCAAATTTTGACTACACCAAAGGGCCCACAAAAGTTTCCTCTCTAATAAGGCAATCTTCAAAATAGTTTGTGCACAAACCCCTCAGAATGCTCCATCAAACCTCAGTCTGCACCCATGCATATAGCACAGCATTTCAATTTCTGTCTCCAAATTCCTTTTTGTCTGCAACGTCACAACAGAATGATATGATCAATTAGCATTGAAAATGTAGTCCAATTCTTCCACAATTTTCAATCTTGTTTCCTCAAATTAATGAAGACATTGTAACTACCACACAAATAATTAATGTTACCGCGTCTCGAATAAGGAAATAAAAGAATGCCTTAACAACTACAGCCATTATTATATTAATGCCTTAACATGTACAGCCATTATTATATTTCTTCTCAATCTGTTTGAGACTTAAATCCATTTTGGGTCCCTAAACTATAACTAAAAACTAGTTCGACTTTAAACTTTCAAAAGCGCTATTATGAAAAAAGTGACACTTCTCATCTCTCCAATAAGTAGTTGCAACAAAAATAAATGTTAAACTAACCAAATTATTCACACAATCAAAAATAAAATTGAATCTAAGCAAACAAACAAATAAATAAACAAACATAAAAAAGAAAAAGCTAAAAAAAAAGCTAAGGAAAGAGAATGAAAAAATCTCACTCAACTTATCATCTATTTTCACATGTACAGCTTTTTTCTCACTTAACAAGAACCAAAATAAATAAATAAATAAAACTAAATAGGGTATAGAGATTGGAACTGAAGGCTGGGCCGGTTCAAAGTGGGGCAGACAATTAAAGGGTTGAGGTGGGCAAAAATTTACCAGGTTACCCCGGTCCGAATATTTTATCAGGTAAATTCACCCCAAAACACCTTTTCTTTTTTGAAGATAAAATCTTGGGCTTTTGTAAAGTGTCAAGCATCAAATATTTTAAAACTAGTGCAGGAAACAATAAAGCAATTTAAAACTTGGGTGAAAATTCAGAGAAAGAAAGGTCAGTTAAGATTCCAGAAGAAGAGAGGCAATACTTATGGTCTGATGAAATAAAGCTAGGCTGGATTGATTTGGGTGAACTTTTATGTGCACGGGACTTGCCTCAACTAAAATGTTAGAATCTGAGATCAGAAAAAACCCTCACCAGAAAAATCATTGTCACCGCCTTATCCCCACAGTCTCTCCCAAGCCTAGACCCTTCCTTCTGCCATTACAACTGGTAAGGAAAATAGACTGTCTAGATCCTGTGCCTGAGAACAATTGGGATTTCTCTGGTTCAGCCTGTAAATTTCAGCCCCACCCAATTACCAGGCTGGCTAATTCTCGGGCTAGGCTACCTGAATCTCAAGTAACTGCCCAATGATGAAGTCTAAAAGAAATAAATGAAAACTGCAATTTACTATGATGCCAAGTTGCCCATTGTGGTTTCAAAGCTGGCAAAATGGCCTGGTGTGTCTTAATCCAGTAGCAAAAAAATAAAAATAAAGAACACGTGAAAATTCCTAATGTTTGGGTAAATATAAAGAAAAAACATTTTTTCTATCTGCCTCTTGGTCGCCAGTTTTTCTTCCTTCTCTCCTTCTTCCTTCTTCCTCTTCACTTCTTTCTTTTTCAATTTCACATTGACACCTCCCTACTCTCTTACTTCCAATCACCATCATCTTTTCACCCCCAACTCTTTTTGCTTTTTCTTTCTTCTTCCTCATTCTTCTCTTTTTGATTTCCTTCTTCCTTGTTGCCATAGATGGCAATCTTAAAATCAACCCTTCTCCTCTTTCTTCTCTCTTCCACGGTTTCTTTCATTACTGAAATCAAACAAATTGTTCAATTCCTAGTTTCCATGGCTTACGAAATCATGATCGACTCTCCTCTTCCCTGGTTCACAAAATCAGAACTGAAATATAATAAATTGTTTGATTCCATTCAATTGATGACAAACAGAGATGGTAATTTATGGTAGTCGAGCAAATCTGTTAAAATTCATGACAATTGGAGATGGAGAAGGGCACCTTGTTTGATTCTCCACATCCTATGGGAGAAGTAGCGGCTCAAAAAGTTTGTAGACGGGGTTGTTCTCGTTCACATTGAGGGGCTTATTGTTTGTGTTGGGCTTTGGTAACTAACACACTCTTCTTGCTTTTGGCAGTGGCTCAGGCAGTTGAAGCCAAGTCAATATTGCCTCATTAATTGCAACGAAGAGAAGAGGAAGCAAGAAATAGCTGATTGCAGTCAACTGATGATAAATTGTTGATATCTCGATGTCATGGCAGGTTCTAGTTTAGAGGAATCTCACCTCAATGCTTTTTTCCAGAAAAGATTCAAAAAATTCGATGTCAACGGCAGAAGAAGAAAGCAGGAAGTGGGAGAGGAGGAGAAAAAAAGGCAGATGCCAACAGAAATAGAGGGACATGAAGAAGAGGCAGAAGGAGAAGAAGAAGGAGATTGAGGGAGAGAAGGAGAAAAAAGAAGAAAGAAGAAAGAAGAAAAGCAGAACCAGCGACGAAGAGAAAATGAAGAAGAAGAAGAAAGAAAAAGGTGCAGTGGAAAAAAGTAATTTTTTTTCTTTGTTATTTTTAATTAACATGTGGATTTTTTTTTTTTTTTTGAATTTTTGCAACAGAGTAAACCATAGAGGGATAAATTGCAAACGACTAGGTGCAAGTTGTTAAAATAGTGAAACACAAGTGGACATTTTGATATTTTGAATCCAAAGGGGACAATTTGCTAGTCAAGGAAACCAACAACAGTAAATTGTAGTTTTTCCAAGAAATAATGGTGTTCCTAAGAAAATAGATGATAAATTAAGTTAGATTTTTTTTTAACACTTACATTTATATTGCTTAGTTTCAACTTTAATTTCAATTGTGAGAATAATTCAGTTAAATACTATATTTTAACCAAAATTCGGCTAACATGGTAGTGAATTCAAATATGTGTGTGTGTGTGTGTGTGTGTCTGTAAGAGAAGAAGATGCATCAAAGCAAAAAAGACTAGAGGGCAACGGGTAGGTGCCAACTGGCTGATAAAAAGAGCAAATAATCAACAATGTCAACAACATCCAAAAAGGATGAACAGGACATACAAATCAACCGAAAGCTAAGATACTTCAAGAACCTATCCACAAAAAAGAGAGAGGCATCCCAATCCTTCAGTCATGTGCCCTATAAACCAAGAGGGAGCACCTGCAGCAGTATTATCTTCCATGTTTCCGTTAATGACGTGAATGTTGACAACAAGAAGATCAAAACTGTGAAGACTGAAATGGCAACTCCATTGAGATTAAGACAATGTACCATCGGATGAGGGAAAGAAAAAAGAAAAAAAGAAAAGAGTAAGAAGTCTTTTCTTTCCATGTGATAATGACGAAAGCAAACAAAAATAGGCATTCCCCAGTGAAGAACATGCAATTCAAGAACCATGTTGCAAGCACATTGACAGCCAAGTCCTAGATACATAATGTAATGGTAACAAGGCTCATTGCAAATCCAAATGGCACAGAACAGAAAAAATTATTGATCAGGCCAAAGTATTTGAAAAATATCAGCACTCAGGTACTTACAGAGAATGCCAGGCTTATGTATTATGGGAATGCTGCAGATCTTTATGTTCAAACTTTTGAAGATTGTTAACTATTACTTGAACTTTCCTTGTTAGCTGGTCATTGTGCTCTTCAACATCTTTCATAAATGCAATTAATTGCTCCTGGTAAACTGCACATAACCGCTTTTTGTTCCGCAGCTCAGTAGATAACTCTTGAATTTTCCTGTCTTTCTCATCCTACAAAGACATAAATTAAAGAAAAAGAAGTTGAAATTAATTAGACTTCTGAGAATTTCACTAGTTATCAAAAGCTTAGCAATGACTACTTACATCTCCAAGACCATAAAGACATCGTCAATACAATTCATAAAGAAAACACACCAATTTGGTATTCAAAGGCCATCACAACTTAAATGGACATAAATACCCTTAAAATTTATTATTATAAATTTCGTAGCAAAAATATTTAGATCGATAAAATTAGAATTACAGAATTAAAAAGATACCAAACAACAACCCATTAACCACACTACCAAACTCTTCCATTTTAAATCTCTTTATCTTTGTGAAAAAATCTCTTCTTTTCTCTCTTTTTCTTTCTTTAAAATCAAATCAATTGTACTTCATTGCATGCACTACACTATAACTCGAACGTTATGGGTGGAGTAAGTATAAGCATACATGCAGCCATTAGCAAGTCATTTGTTACAGCAGGTATGCAGGCATATGAACAGAAATAAGTACATAATGAGCCTACAGTTTGGGACATGGCAACACCCATTAGCAGCATAAAGCTTGATTCATTTGTGCAGAAGAGACGCCATTTCAATCTCATTCTATCATAAACTTACAAACCAAATCAGCCTTCCTTTCATTAAAACAAAATCGTGAACTTTAGTCTTTCATGTTACAGTGGAGTTTCTTTATCTTTACAACAACAATAATAATCTAAGCCTTAATCTCAAATTTTGGGATTGACCATTCGAGAGACAAATATAGTGAAGATGAGGGAAAAAAAAGTGTTGATTTAATTTGTGTTGATTCTCCTACACTACTCATTCTTATCTAAGACAATCTCCTCAACTAAACCCTTAACTATCATGTCTGGACGAATAATTTGCATCCAAGTTTTCAACAGTTTATCTCTACGCTTTATTAAATCTCCTATATTTAAATTTTCAGTCTCCTAACCGATACGTCTTTGGATCTCCGTTGCACATGCCCAAGTCATCTCAACCGGTACTCTCGTATTTTATCCACAATTGAACTAACTCACAACTTATTACATATTTCTTCATTTTTAATTCTATCCCTCCTAGTTTTGTCACACATCCACCTAAACATTTTTATTTCAGTTACACAAATTTTATACTCTTATTATTGTTTAATGGCTCAACACCCAGTGTCATACAATAATACAGGTTTTATTACAGTTTTATAAAATTGTCTCTTCCAATGCAATGACATCGTGCGATCGCAAAAAACTTCAGATACTCCTCCATTTCATTCAACCCGCTTGAATCTTACGATTCACATCTCCATCTATATTGTCATCATTTTAAATGATGGAACCAAATATCTAAAATATTCACTTTTTGGTATTTTATTTTCTTCTAAACTAATCGTTTCTTTATCATCTTGATGATTGTCACTAAACCTACATCTCATGTACTCAATTTTTGATCTGCTCAATCTAAATTCTCTAGATTCCAACGTGACCTTCCATAAATCTAATTTAACACTAATATCTTCTCTGATTTCATCAACCAATACTATATTGTCTGCAAAAAACATATACCACGGTATTTCATTTTTTGTGATTTCATCTATCATTATTATAAAAAAGATGGAATTTAATACCGAACCTTGATAGAGCCCAATTTTAATAGGGAAGCTATCGCTCAAACTCCCGCAAGTTCTTACACTAGTTACAGCTCCCTCGTCCATATCTCTGATAAGATTAATATATTTTAAATAAATCCTTTTTTTATCAACGCCCACCACAATACGTTTCTAGTTCTATCATAATCTTTTTCTAAATCAATGAATACCATATGTAGATATCTCTTCTGTACTCTAAATATCCCCATCAAATATCTTAACAAATAAATTATTTCTGTAATGGATCGTTTTGACATAAATCCAAATTAATTTTCAGACACATTTATCTCTAATCTCAATCTATATTATATCACTCTCCCCCATAACTTCATAATACGATTCATAAGTTTAATTCCTCTGTAGTTGGAACAATATTGTATGTCACTTTTATTCTTATATAGTGATACAAGTGTGCTCTCCCTTCATACTTGGGGCATTTTTTTTGTTTACCAAATTTTGTTAAAAAGGTTCGTTAACATTATCAGACCAAATTCGCTCAAATATTTTCACACCTCAATAGGAATACCATCAGATCCTATGACTTTACCATTCTTTATCCTCTTTAAGGCCTCATTTATTTCATTGGAACGAATCTTATATTTAAAATCTCTATTAATTTCTTCTACAAGTATCACAATATTTTCTATACCTATTGTACTCTCAACATTAAAAATATTATCAAAATAATCCCTCCAACGCTTTCTATTGGCTTCTTTGTCTTTAGCAGTTATAAAAATTAGAAAATAACTTAGGTATGTTATAGGCAAATTTACACAGGAAACTCTATATGTTAAAGAATCATTGTGTGGGTCTCAAAAAGCTTACATATTCTTCTTTAAGGCCGTCTGTGTGATTGCCTAAGTAGTAAAAATGATAAACAATAATATTTGCCAAAACTATACTGTTCATGCCATGTATGTAAATTTATATGTTTAAGTAGTAGTTCCAAACATATTTAAAATTTATAATCCTATATTGTAGGAGTCATAGCTGATCCAGATACAGTACTAAGATTTGTTTAACAGTGCACAAATCAGTCCCAACTCAGAAAACACCATAATTGTTCGCGTACAAGCTTGGAAATTTACAGACTCCTATGAGGAGGGGGGGGAGAAAGATATATTGATCATAGAAACTTTGGAGAAATAAGAAACGTTGTTTTAAACTTAGGGCATTTTAGTCAACAATTTCCAGGAAGGAATCCGCAGTGGCATATCTCAACTGACCCAAAAAAAGAAATCCAATTATTTAAAAATGCAAATTTCAACTTTAGCAAAACATTATGCAACTAAGCTACAAATAAGGTGTTAACATGTAATAAACAATAATAGTGCTGCTCTGTGCCAAATGCAGTCTGACAGCAATAACAGTAGCACAGTGATAAAATAGGCAATTGTAATATGGCAATGGCAAATTATATCAAAGACAATGAACCAACAATAATACAAGGCAGGAAAAGGTCTGGGGAGCTATTGCTGGCAGAGTGGTGTAGGAGATAGCATTAGAGAAAATGTCACAAGGGGAGGACTGAATTTATAGATCACCTTGTAATGCAACAAGAACTAGAACAGAGGCTAATAAATCAGAAACCAAGAGAAGGAGATAGACGAGAGAGACATGAGAGCAGCTAGTCCTAAACTTCCAAATATTATTCCACTTCTCATAGGCCAAGTATTACAAGAATGTGAAACCTATTTAGAGGATTGCCATCCAAATCAAAATAAGGAAACAAAAAAACTTGAATGCTACCTAAATATTTCATGAAATCTTCAATATATTCTCTCAACCTAAGAATATTTCAAAGAATCTAAAATATTTAGAGCCATAATTACATAAATTTCTAAACCTGACACTTGCTCTGCAAGACCTTGAAGGTGATATGACGGCAGTTGTTTCATTCGTGGTTATATCGTTAATAATTTCAATGTTCAGGAGGGGGGCTAAGGTGGCAGAATTGTTGGCTGTGACACCAAAGAAATACGGCTAGATGATGATTATAATAGTAGCAGCCATGATGCAGGGAACAATACTAGTAAATATGCATCATCAAGCAATCCTTCTTTGCTACATGGAAGTATTGAGCTTTCTAAACTTTTAGCTTAGTTAGATTTCTATTGGGGAGGGAATTGGCAGCTTTCTTATTTGAATTTGGTAACTATGGAAGGCAACAAGATGCCTTCCAACTTGTTTTGAAGGACAATGACACAGGAAGAAGATAAATTTGAAGGAAAAATTTCAAAACTCATTAAAGTCCCTATCCCTTATCTGATCCCGTATTAGCGGTGAAGCCAGGGGGTGATGGGGAAATTGCCCCGACTTTTTGAAAAAGTTCATAAATCCCCCATAATTTCTTAATTTTGCCCCTAAATAAAATATAATATTAATTTTGCCCCTCCCCAACTATAAATAATTTCTAACTTTCATTTGTTTTTTATCTTTTTGTTAATCCAATTTTAATAACATGATATTCACGCAGTATTCACCATTATATTAACACAATATTTACTATATTTTCAGACAATATTGACAATGTATTTGCTATATAAAATGTAGCATATTGACCAATGCAAGTGTTAGAAACCGGACTATATAAATATAGCTCTCTACATCGATTACATACTGAATAATATATAATATTTCTTAATTTCTCTCTTTTTCTTTACTTTTAAACAATGTTCTCACTTTTTAAAATTCAAATCCTAATAAATATCTAATTATTGGGGCAATGGTCTAATTTATTTCTTGCAACATATGCAGAATTATGACTCTTGTTTAATCTATTTTTTAGGATAATGGTCTCACCTTTATATTTTCTATTTCTAATTGGCCAAGAAAGAAAAGAATTAGGTAAAAAAATTCTTAATATCTAATCTAATTTAAACTTTAAATTTTTTCCCTCATCTTTTTGTTTAATTTTGGCTTTTCCAAATTTGTTGAATGACATATATCCACTCCAATTTCCTAACCGAAAGAAAAAAGGAAAAGAATTAGAAAAGGTTTCACCTCTTTTCTTTCTTGTCTAATCTATTTCTTGGGACAATGGTATAATTTTTTAAAATT
Organism: Dillenia turbinata; assembly: GCA_037126225.1. NCBI lineage: Eukaryota > Viridiplantae > Streptophyta > Magnoliopsida > Dilleniales > Dilleniaceae > Dillenia > Dillenia turbinata. Next base: position 17,047,547 of record JBAMMX010000012.1, on the reverse strand, counting down.
CAAATCCTAATAAATATCTAATTATTGGGATATACTTTCTAGGTTTTCAATCATATAAATTTTAAAATTTTTATCACTTCTCAATTTTTTCTTCTAACAAATTTCTTTCTTTTTTTAAAAATAAAATAAAATAAGAAGTTTTCAAGAGAAAAATGTATGTTTTATAAGTTTTTAATTTTAATATTTTACATTTTAGATAATTATATTTTTTACATTTAATATACTTGCACATATATACATATGAATTTATATATTTATAAATCTACATATATATACTTTCTCTCCCTTGAATTCAAATCGTGGCTCTGCCAATACCATACAATTTGGAGGTGATAAATCTTCTAAGTTTTGGATGGGGACAACCCCCCCCCCCATTTTCTATTCTGCTTCCACTCATCAAAAAGCATAATTCAACGTGGTTGGAGGAGTTACAACGAAGCCTCCCACATAAAATTATGAATCCCAATTAGAAATATGGCTGCCCAAGATGGGGACACAACTTAGATGATACACAACTATTCCCACAAAAGCTTCTCATAATATAACTCCCTATTATGTGTAGCAAGTGAATTTGCCAAAACCCATGGTCAAGTAGTCTCTCACTCACTCATAGAGAGTGGTCAACCGCATAAACTAAAGATGAGGAAGCACTCAAATCATACTGGGGGAGGGGATTAGGAAAGGTATCAGAAAAGGAAAAGAGAACAAGGAAAAATTGAGGTGATTTGTCGAAAGATACCGGAAAGGAGGAAGAAGCATGACAATGTCAAAAATGTGTTAGGATTAGATCTTGAATCAAGTCAAGAAGGTATATTTGAGATTATGATTTTATGATGTCATTTTCAAAACGTAACAACTAACCTCCTTTTGGGATAATAAAGGATAGGAGAGAGGGAGGAAAGGGCACATGGCAACCAATTCAATACCTATTTAAATTCTCTTTATCTCCTATTTACTAATCTTTCTCTAAAAGGGGTGAAAATTAAACAGTAAGAAACTGCTCCTACTGCTCTCTTATATTATTTGATAGAGAACAGAGTGCACCAAGATGGTGCAAAGGATGTACAGCCCAAAAGATGCAAAAGGACCTAATAGTAATGTTACTCTACAAATCTTAAGGACGGCCAGTAATATGCACAAATAAGCAAAACCATAACATTTGTAAAAAAAGCTAGACCTAGAAGCAGTACCAAAATAAAACAAAAACTTAAACCCTAAAGTATTGAGCTCTCAGCAGAAAGAAACATAATATCCTCTTAATAGATTATTAAATCACTCAAATTACTAAGAAGTTATCCCTGTAAAATCCAAATCAATATTGTTCAAAGAGTTAATAAGGAAAGGTTGAGGAGTCAACGGTCAAGTATGACTAAACAACCATATGATATGGCTAACTCTACATGTGTAGGATGAAATAACATCCATTTCAAAAAGCATAATGCATTTGTGAGAAACATAAATCTTGGCCAAGTCATGTGACCTGAGCTAGATGGTTAGTTTACATTATGCTAAGTAGAATTAACTGAAGTGCACAATTCCATGCCATTAATAAAGTCAATGCCATAAAAAGTTGATTAGATTTGCTTAAAAAAGCATTCATACGAAACAAAAACTGAAATTTAACCACATCATGCATATTGTTGGTTTGATATAAAGTCATTGTTTGTTAACCCCCAAAATCTTTCCTGTTGAATAAATTGCAAGAAGAAGATAACAATATGAAAGAAGTTATGTTCTTCAATGTTAAAAAAAAATATGAAGGAAATATTGCTCTAATTTGCAAATATTGGAAACTTACCATAGTTTGGCGAACATCACGAGAAGAGATCACGAGAGGATGGTTATGTTCTTTGATAAATTTTGTCACAACCCATTTTCCAGATTTCTCATACTTGACTAAAATCATAGCCTTACATCCTTCCCTGGTACTAGGTCTTGGCTTTCGAACCTGACCCAATTTACCTCGAATGCTTACACAATAACCCTCTTTGTTGCATCCAAGTCGACGAGCAAGAATCCTCCCATCAACCTCAGAACGACGGCAAGACATTACACGCATGACAAAACCTACCCGTCGAGCATATTCATCATAGAATACCTTTGCAGCCTCTTCAGATTCAAACTCCATACCCTCATATGGTTCAAGAATGGTGTCTCCTTCATCACTAAGTGAAACTGAGTCTATTCCAACAGACCTTTCCATCACTTCAGCTCCCTCGTCTGAATCCATCATCACAAAACACTACTTGGAAAAGCCAACTCCTTGTTCAACTTCTAATTATAGAAAGGATAATGAAGTTACAATCAAGAGGTTCAACAGTTTAGCAGGAAAAAGGAAATCAGGTTCAACATTAGAACCGTACAAGGAAAGACACGTTTTTCCACCAAACACACGCAAACAACCATTCAAAATATGAAAACCCAGTGGAAACTTAAATTCAAATTTGATGTCCTCCGTTCCTGTTCTATTGTTAAAAGATAATGAAAGCAGTGGGCAAAAACCAATTTCTGAAAGTCCCTCTCACCCAATCTAACAAATATCTTGCAAGCATTGGCCACAAACCGAAATACAAAGACGACAAAACATAAATTAGAATCCAACCCAATTTCTGAAAGCTGGCAAGTAATCAAGACAATCAACCACAGCCCCAAAGCATGAAATGATTTTTCTCATATTCACACATGCAAAATGATTGATGGGAATAAGTTCTTTATACCTCACTTAAACACAAATAAAATGTAATCGAACACAACAAGAGGATCAAAAATCTACATAAACTCACTCGGCTTTAATGGAATGCACCAGAGAGCAGGGTGAAGGTCCCGAGAATCCAGATAGGAAGGTAGAGTGAGTGAGCTGCAGAGAGAGAGGGAGGTGGGTTGGGCATTTGGGGCCGAAGGAGAGAATCAAGAAAGCCAATTAGCCTTTTTATTATTATTTTTTTTTTTTTTTTAAGTGCACTTTGCATCCATGTCCCGGGGAAATTCATCTCTTGCAAAAATAATTACGCAATTTTTACTTTTTACTTATATTAATATAAAATAATTAATAAATAATATAATATAATATTAGAAACATATATTCTAATTATAACAAAAATTCAGAAAAATATGAGATATGGTGTAACTCCCGATTGCACAGAAACAAAAATGAAAAGATAGATAAATATATAAATATAAAAAAAATAAAAATTTTTATGTAAATATTAATTATTTTATGAAAATAATAATATAGTTATAGAAAAGGGATAACCCAATCATCAATATGACCGTGGTCCCAACGTCGTAGAACGGCCTTGCAAGACGGCAAATGAGGTGGGTGTGGACATCTCCGTCCCAAATGCACGACGAACGATGAACTCGCTATAAACGTAGAGTAGTCTCGTCAAAAGGTCCGGGATCCATCAGCATGCATAAAGGAAAATGAGTTAGTCAAAATATTTTAGTAAATAACGAAAAACAATGATAAACATAAAGACAAAGAAAAGTGAAATAATCAACACAATGATAAACATAAAAGACAATGTTAAAATACAAATTCAATGATAAGTAAAGGGATAAACAAAAGTGAAATAATCAAAATTTAATGAAAATGTACGTCAAATGTTTAACAAATACATAATGATATCGAATACGCTAAATAATACAAGAATTAAACTTAAAAGTGAAATACAATCAAGAATCATTGCCCTGGGTCGGACAATATTGTCTATTGTGTCCCTGTCTACCAAAAGGTCGCATCTCATTTGCCTCGTGCATTTCCTCTGATTATGGCCCTTTGCACTATAACTCTGACATGATGTGCGCAATGATGATTCTCGAATATCCATCTCGTTATCATACCGAGATGACTTAGGTCTTCCTTTTTAATATCTAAGTGATACGTTGGGAATAACAATTTGATACGAACTCATTGGCTAACATGTACGTCTCCCAACAGCATGAAATGGCGCTCATAAACCCTGAATTGGTGTTCCCATATATACCATTTCTCTACAATCATATGGACATTAATCATCGTCTGTGATAAAACAGCAACTACATGAAAGCAATGGATTTTATAAGTTTGCCATTTTCTGACATGTGCAATGCTCGTCATTAACATTCACAATATGTTTATTTCCTTCCTTGTGGCCATATGATGTTTGTCGATGGCCGGTCTCTACCTCAAATATCACATACTCTCTGCTAAAACCAACAACCGTATAGATATTGTCCGTGCTCATCCACCTCCCTAACATAGCCTAGGCATACTTTGTGTACATTTCCCCTCTTGCAATTCCTACTCTTGCCTCACCCAATTGAGTGTCGAAATAGTTTATTGAGTTGTAAAAAGTCTTAAGCACTAAAGCTGAAACAGGTAGATTTTTTACACCCTTTAGCAAAGCATTATAACTCTCACTAATGTTTGTTGTCATATAACCAAAACGAAATCTACTATCGTGGGAGAGAGTCCACTGTTCTAAAGGAATATTTGCAAAGTATTCAGGAGTATCTTCTTTTATGTCCTTCATTCTTGCCATATATACCGCAAACTTCTGGATTGTGGCTATAACGCAACAATAGTGGCAATTCTCCTACAAACTTGATTTTTATGGTGTGTATTAAAATTGTTAACTACATGACGTACACAAAATCTCCACATAGTATTTGGAGGAGCCCATCCAAATTAAAGACGAACAATTGTTGCTCTTATCCCCTCATGCCAATCTGAAATTAAGCAGATTAGACCCTCCCTATCCCCAACAACATGCTCTCACACACGGTATAAGAACCACGACCATGAAGCAAGAGACTCTCCATCAACCAACCCGAAAGCCAATAGGAAAATATAGTTGGCACCATCTATACTACATGTAATCAATAACTTGTGCTTATATTTCTACGTGAGATTGCGTATGTAGTTTTCTCCATCAAAACTGTCCACAAAAAAGAAATTTTGACACTTGGATCTTCCTTGACATAGTTAAGAATATGTCGAGCAATCAAATTAGAATCTAGTTGCCTATGATCCTGCGTCAACCCAACATTCACACATGTGTGTGGACCATCCACATGGGAAATCACAAAAGCACAAATATATTTTGTTCTATGAGCACGTAACCTCTACCTACAACCTTGATCCCTTTGTAAGTATATTGCAGTCCAAAGTGTAGGAGTTGATTTTCCAACACGAAATTAATAGTGATGCTCGACATGGTGCATTTTGACCGCATATATAAGTTCATCCTTCATCTCAAATCTCATCCCCTTCTTCAATTCATCGTTAAAACTAAAATTATCATCTCTCAATCTACTTTATTTCTCGAAAGTCACATAACCATCACCTCCAGGTGCAGTGATCATGAAGGGGATTGATTCACCTATTCAGGTATAAGTATACGGAACCAATGAGATACGAATTTCTTCATCACCATCACCACCACTACCACCATCAACTTCTTCTTCATCTTCATCATTATCCTCTTCCTTCGCCTCATCTTCCACCTCTTCTTCTGTCATTTCCTCCTTATCTACATCATTCTCCATTTCTATCAAGACAAAATTCACTCGAGATTCGATTCGTGGATAATCATCCATATAATCACATCCTTCATGCAATAACATTTCACCAACAACTTGATGTGAGGACATTCCACCATCGACTTGATGTAGAGACATTCCAAGTTGATGTGAGGACATTCCACCACCACCAAATTACCCTAAATTCAACAATTTTTAAAAAATCAATCAACTTATCTTACAAAACCCTAAATTAGTTATAGAAATTCCTAAATTCAACAACCCTAATAGTTTCAACAAATTTAATAATTTTATAACACTAATAATTTTAGAACCCTAATAATTTTCAGAACCCTACTTGAGAGCAACAAAAACCCTAAATTAAACTCTAATTTGAAAACCCTAATTTCATAACCTTAATCACATTAAACCCTAATTTCACATTAACCCTAAGCAATTAATCAAACAAATATCATTCAAGTGGTTGTACAAGTTCTTGAACCCTAATAATTTTAGAACAAATTTAATAATTTTAGAACAATAATAATTTCAGAACCCTAATTTCAGGAAAACAAAAACCCTAAATTAAACTCTAATTTCATAACCCTAAAATTACATTAAACCCTAATTTCACAATAATCCTAAGCAATTAATCAAACAAACATCATTAAAGTGATTGTATGAGTTAAACCATAATTTCATAACCCTAATTTCAAACAAACATTATTCAGAACACTAATAATTTCAAAACAAAAGAAACCCTAAATTAAACCCTAATTTCAGAACCCTAATTTATGAACCCTAATTTCATAACCTTATTCAACCCTAATTTTGCAACAACCCTAAGCAATTAATCAAACAAATATCATTCAGGTGTCAGGAGGAGAGATTACCTTCAGTAGTTAGGGCTTTGGCACACAGCAGGTCACGAACACTTCGAAGGAGACGCTGCAGTTGGGCAGCAATGTCACGTGATCTGGGCCGGCAATGTGGAGAACAAGAGTGGATAAGAAGATCAAAGAAATAAAGAGTGAAGCAGAGAGAAGATCGTATGACGAAGAGCGAAGGAGAGAAGCAGAGAGGAGAAAGAAATAGAGAAGGAGAAGAAAGAAAGAAGAAGAAATAAAGAATTTTATGAACAGCAAAATAGTCGCGTTCTCAAAATTTGACCAATGTTGGTCGAGTTTTCAAAACATGAAAATCATGGGTTAGAAATCGAATTTCTTTTCTACAAAGGTTGTTTTAAGAATTTTTTTTTTTTTTTAATTTGGGTCAAATCCGTACAAACCTCCACCTTCACTCTCTCACTGAAAAGAACATTTTCTGTCTCGTTCTTCTTCTTCGATCAATTACTATCTCTTTTCTTCAATCAATCACTATCTCTCTTGCTCTCATCGCTCTCAGTCTCACCATTGCTCTCCCTCTCGCTTGTTGACGATCGAGATTAAGTCTCTCTTCACTCTCACTCTCGGTTGCTGTCAAACATAGCAACCCATCTCTCCTTTTTCTCACTCTCGTCGATTCTCGTGTCTCAAATTTCTGACCTAAGGTAATGCCCACCTCATTCTCTATATCTCTATCTCTAGTGATATCTCCAGATTTTTTTTTAACAAGTTCAACCTATTTGGATTTGGATTTGGATTTTAATTTTTAGGGTTTTGAAGTAATAATCTCAAATCTCCGTCTCTCTCTAGCACGATTCTCGTTCTAATCTAATTTGTCTAATTAATTCCAATTTGTGCAATTACAGGTGATTGTCTATCTTTCTCTTAGGTTTTGTAGTTCGGATTTGTTCTCCTGGTTCGGCTCTCTCTCTCTCTCTCTCTGGTCTCTGCAATGTACAATCCTTTGGCTATAGTTTTTAAGGAAAATCAATTGACTTAGATTTTGTTATTTCTGTCATTTCTATAGTTTACAAAAATTCTGTCATTTCTGTTATTTCTACAATGTGCAATCCTTTCTCTTTGTGGCATGGCGACTGCAGACATTGTTTAAAGAACATTAAAATGCGACATTCAATTTCTGTAGTTTATTAGTTAGTTTCAGTGGCATGGCAACTATTTGATAGTGGCAGTGCAGCTTTTGCCCTACCTTATGCTTTTATGGTTGCCATTGACTCTCTTTACAGATTTGATTAACTTGAATGCCCAATTTGAAAACTTGATTGAGATGTTAAATTTAGTCATTATCTAGATGAATATGAAAATGAGGAAAATGACGTTGGAGTTGATGTTGCTCAAGATGAAATTAATTTCATGTTCATGTGACACGTTGGTGAGAGTAGGTTATTATGAAATAGTATGAAGTTTGAGTTGAAATATTCAGACTTTTAAGATTATTTCTTTAATTTTCATGACATGATGAGACTATCAAATTTTGGATGTTATGATTTTAGTTTATATTTTGTATGATTTTATAATTAAGTTATTTTATTTTTACTTTTTAATATGAATTTTAAGAGTAATTATTGATTTTATATTTATTAAAATTTCATTTTTAAATTTTATGTGAAAGAATGAAATTAATATATAATTATTTTAAATAATTGAAATATATATTTTTTAATTATTATTAAAAATTAGCGATTCAACTATATTGACCCACGGTTCAATGTACGGTACAGTTGTGATAATATCCCTTCTTTCCCTCATCTTATTTGAGATCTTCACTTTCCCCTCCCTCCACATCATGGTAGGATTTTCCCTCATCATAACTGTCTTCCCTCATGTACTCTTAAGATTTTTTTCCCTCTCTTCTCTCTTCTATCTCCATCTCATGGATTTGAGATTTTCTCCCTCTTCTCTCTTTCTTCCATCTCTTCAATTTTAGGTGTTTTCTTCTTTCTTTGCTGGCAAGCGTTTCTCTCTTTCTTTTTGTTTCTTCTGACAAGCTTTGATATCTTCTTTGTTATAAAATTAAATTTTAAAACCACAAGTATATCACTTTATATATTAAAACTTTATCAGTTAACTGAGACAAAGTTTATACCCAAACCAGAAAATTGCTCTAACAATAAAGATGGAATGCCTCACCGAAAGATTTTGCACAAAAATAATAATAGAAGATATGAGCAAATAAAATCAATGAGACATTGGGAAGGGCAGACAATTTTGGATTTGGTAGAGGAAACCCTTGGGAAGTAGATGATGAAGAGGACTTGATGATTTGGTTCAGTCCATTGATTTTGTCACTGGGGATGATAATGTAATTGCCACAAATATTTTTCTTATCATTTGTTAGGAATTTTTTAAAGAAAAACTCTAGTTATTTTTATAAAAGTGCTAGGAGAAAAAAAAATACTCTGTAACTCTCTCAATTGAAACACTTATATATATATATATATATATATATATATATATATATATATATATCAATCGGTATCCGAAATTATATTCTGATTAATCAGATTCATGCATTTGTCGGGTTCATTTAGGGAATAACTCTCCCAATATACAAAACTTAGTTAAGAGATCTAACATGTTAATCTATTAAATCGAATGTCTATTGATATTAAGACACCGTTTTTAATTTTGTATAACCGGCCCCAAACCTTTTTAATTGATGCCTTATTTGTGTGGTCAAAAACCAAATTAGATTCCTCTCAGAAAAATTGAGTGCAGAAGAGAGTGTACACAATAAATACCATATGTATATAATCAGTGTGTTGCGAGTTTTTTTTTTTTTTTTTAATTACATGAGATTTGAAGGCCGATTATGGAATTAGAAGAGAAGGATTGTGACTATCAAACTATTCCCAGGACAACATGTTAGTTTATATAATAGCTAAATATGTCAGAAATGAATAGTTCAATCTTATTTATCAATCTCATTAATCAAATCTAGTCATTTGCTCCCACTTTTTCCAATTAAATTAATTTAACAAAAAGTTCTAATTAAAGTGATGGAAGTGGGTTATAACTCCACAGATATCAGCTCCTTCTTGACTCGAACAGTAGCCGTCGATGGGTGGATTCACCTATAATAACTGCCGGAGGATGCTCTGACCGGGAAACTCCGACGCTCAAGTCAGTAAAGAGTGGTTTTCAGTTGGAAGAAAAACAGACTAAGAGTTACGGGAAGGTTGTTCACTGTGAGCAATGTGTCCCCAGTGTTAGGCTTAGAGAGTGTACTGATCTCGAGGGTTTTGAGATCTCTTATACATGTGAGAGTCGTGTGCCGCTGAAAGACTTCTATCCTACCTTTCTTATCGAGCTGATCCGAGAATCTCAGAAATTAATATTCGAATTGATCACGATCCTCATTTATCAAAAAAATTTTTATATTCGGGAAGGATGTCTTCCTTATCTGGAAGACCCAAGATTTGCCATTATGAAATAGGAGACTGAAGTTAAGGAAATTCTAATCTTACTTTAGAATCGTTTGGAGTGCTGCGTACTGATCGATCGTTTGACCGATAAGGGGCCTTCGAGACTTATCCGGTTAGAGGGCTGATATTTGCTTAATTGATCGAGATGACTGTCTTTACTCGATGAATTACGATCTGTTAATGGGGTGACTAAGGTCCTATCGTTCGGTAGACCCAGGTGACTAAGACCTTTCAATAGATTGATCGGGACGACTATGATCTTTCAGTAGATTGTTGTGGTAGACGTTAGATATTGATCAACAAGCGCTTTTCGTGGGTCTTTAGAGAATTGACTCTTTTGATTTGGGTTTTGGGCCATGTCCCATCATAAAGTATACGGAGTAGGTTGCCATTTCGATTTCTGATCCAACAACAGGACACATAAATGAATAAATAGAACACCGACAGTTAAGAGAGAGAGAGAGAGATGTTATGGTCAAGCTTTAGATTGGAAGCAATCTCGTTGAAATGGCAGACTGCTTCTAGGCAATTGAATGGAGAGTGACTATTTGAGTGTTGACTAGATGCCAGCTCTAAGGTTGAGACCTAAGCAAAGAGTAAGAGACCTGGCTAGGTAGAGTGAAGAGGGATGTGTGAGAGAGAGAGAGAGAGAGAGAGAGTTCAGGGGGTGATCCTTTCTCTCTCTCACACACATCGCTCACATCGCTTGTAAGACCCCTTTCTTTCATTGATGGTGTTGAAAATTCTATTAAAAATACAGGAATCACAAAAATCGCTAAAATATATATGTTTACAAAATTTCGAATGTTATATATCAAAAAAGACATTTGAGCAATAACTATTTATCATTCGAATGTTCTTATAAGAATATAATTTTTCACCCGATGAAGATACTAGACCTCACGGAAATAACTTCATAACAATCTTGTTGTTGTTGAAGTGATATAGTCATGTAAATTAAGATTAATTTTGAGTAATATTTAATATTTAGATTTTACTCTAAACTGGAGCACTCACCTAAAATAACCTAAAACCAATAAGAGGAGACACCAAAATTACTTCACCTATTTTCCACCGGTGTAATATCCCATCATAGTATATTTACAGTATGTTTGAGAGTTTTGAAGAGAAAATAGAAGATTAGTTAGGAAAGAAAAGAAAATAAGAGAAAATTATAATTTTTTATTCATTTTGTTTGGGAGTTTTATGAAAGAAAAAAAAAAGAAATGAGATTTATTGCGAATAAAAATTTTTATTTTATGCTTTTAAAAAGTATTTTTAGAATATAAAAATGTTTTAACTTTAACATTTTCTTTTTTTTTTTCATTTCTTTCTATTTTTTGGGGAGAAAAAATTTTAAATTGTAATCGTTCCAAATGTTTCATTTTCTCTCGTATTAAAACTCTCAAAGAAAAAAAATTATAATTTTTCTCTTAATCTTTTTTTCTCTCTCTAAATCTTTCTATCCAAGCAACCTGTTAAGGGGTTCGCCGGAGACATTCTCTCTCTTTTTCTTTTTTGATAATGTGAAATGTGATTCTTTTCATTATTTTTTCTCATTTGTTAATTAATTTATTTCTTTTTATTTTGTATAATATTAATCTAAATAATATTTTTGTTGCCTTTGTAATACCAGAAAATCAATGTCAAATGTTTTGTAAACATTTCTATAATAAAGTAGAAAATTTTGAATTTATATTGATTTTCGATTTTGAGATCTTACTTTTAATTTTTAGTATATTTTTAATTTCTGTATCTGTGAACCGTAATAAATCCAATTTTTATGAAAAATTTAAATTTTAGTAAAAAGGGGTATGAATATATATATATACTTATTTATTTTAATATATATATATTGTTTTTAAAAAAAAAAGTGGGACAAAACGCAATAAAACGCTGCGTTTTCCCCCAATTGAAGATTAGGCTAAAAGCCCTGATTTTTCTTCTCCGCCCTCTTTCGAACAGACTCTCCGCTCTCTCTCCCTCCCGCTTGCGATCTCTCTTCGTCGCCCTCCCTTCCCTTGATCGATCAACCACCGCGACCACCGAGAACCACCGCTAGCCACCGCATCATGATCTCTCGGTCCCTCTCTCTATCCTGATTTCCCCATCTCTCACTCTCAGCCTCTGCTCTCTCCCTCCCGCTCGCGATCTCTCGCCATCACTCTCCCTCCACCGTGCGCAACCAAACCCTGCCACCACTGCGAACCACCGCAGGTCGCCATCTCTTGGTCTCGCGCCATATCTCTCTGTCGATCTCTCCCTCACAGTCTCTCGGTCTCTCTCTCTTAGTTTCGAACCATCTCTCTCAGTCCCTCGGTCGACCAGCCCCCTCACCCTCTCTTCTTCTTCTCTCTCTCTATTCCCTCTGCTCTGCCTCTTTTCCCACGTGCGAACAGCCTCTCTCCTTCCCACGCGCGCGACTACAGCCCTATCCTTGCTCGCGCGCTTTGCTCTCCTTCTGCTGAGAGCGCTTCTACCACCTTGCGGAAGCCCCAATTGAAAACCCTAGCTGCGATTATGATCCGCTCTGCATAGGTGAGGTTCAGTCGCTAACCCTAACTTTAGGGTTTCAAACTTTCTTAGAAATTAGCTTTAGATTACTGAAATTTACTTTAAATTGGGAACTTTGTAGGTCTGAGAATGGACTGAGACATCTGAGCGAGGATTGTGAATCGCGAAAAACCCTAGGTAAGGGATTTTCGATCCCTTTAATATTCAGACTATTTTGTTGAATTTAGCTGAAAATAAGTGTAGATATATTCTGAAAATATGCTAGATCCGTAGGAAATGCATTATTCTTGAAAGTTTTTATGAAATGATTGAACTTAGGTCTAGAATTTGATGTGAATTGGACTGAGAAGCATGTTAGAATATCGTAGATAGTATTAGAGTTTTATTTGATTGATTTGCGTAGTTTTTCTTGGGATTTGAATTGAAATTGGCATGAATTAAATTAGGATTATGTAAATTCGGGAGAAATTGGTAAAATTGAGGAATATTGTAAATTTAAAGTCGTTGGTGATTTGAAATGATCCTAAATTGATGAAACGAAAGTTTAGTAATGTAATTGTGCAAGTTAAGGTTATTGTAAATAAAGAGAAATTTGAAAACCCTTTAATAGAGCTTTAATTGATGATTATTCGTGTTGATTGGTCTACGTTGACCTTTGGTGACTCAAGAGGAGTCATTTTGAGTTGATTTCGGAAATAGGGAGTGGATACCCTTCCTAAAGGTGAGTGGATGGTCCGTTGTGTAATAAATGAGCAAAATGGTTTTAAATTCTTTGGTGAATGATTTTTACATGATTTATATGAAATGATTTGTGATTTTTGGATGTCTGAAATTGAAATTTGAATTACGAATGCATCTTATATGATTATAAATGAATTTGTGCCATTTGCATTTGGATACTTGATTGGTAAATGCTTGTAGCATGATTTTCGGAATATGTTGATGAAATATGGCACATTGTTTGAAATGGAATGATTGTGAAATGATGGTGCACGAGAGAAATGGCTATAGTCATCCCCCACGGAGCGACCCGACGGGGTGACGTGGATTGGGGTTTTATTGCGAGAGAGGTAGACGCAGCCTCTGCTCTGTCGCGTCGGACTATCCGAGTTGCACCCCAATGAGGCTCGAGCCAACGCCTAGTAAGGGGGTAGTTTTGAAAAAACTGAAATGGAAAGCCCCTTGGCGGTCGGCTAAACGCAAGGTGGAAGTATTTTCGATGGGACCCTTGTGATTTTCTGAGAAAATGTTTGATATGGATGCATATTTTGTAAATGATGTTGAATTATTGAAAATGTTTGGATATGGAAAATGATATTTGAAGTATGCTTTGACATTCCCCACTTTCACCCCTTATTTATTATACAATCATACCATTGCAACACTGAGTATTTATAATACTCACCCCTCCCTTTAACATTTTTCAAAAGAAGACTAGGCCTGTGACAGAGATTGGAGCTTGGAAAGGTCTATCAGCGGACTTGTGTAGGTATATATAGTGACGTATAGTTATTTTGGTTTGAACTGAAATCCATAGAAGGGAAGACTTGTATAATTCTTTTGGTACGGATTTAATCGATACTTGTTTTCTATATAGGAACAATCATTAATGGAATCCTTACGTGGTTTGTTGTTTATTTTCTTTTCTCTCCTATTTTTGATAAAAGCTTATTATTGGAGTGGGACATTTGGTTTGTAATATTGATAATGGTTATTTTCTTTCAATTTTACGAAGTTCTGTACATCTCATATCGTTTGGATCTTGCTGACGTTAGCTTGATTGCTTTAGGCAAGTGTTTGTAAAATCTTACGACTATGTTTTGGGACTTCATGTTTGTTAAGTGCTTTCCTTATACTGTAAACTTTGAAATGGTTAGGATGATCATATTGTGTGCTCGTGCATTTATAGGTTGTCTCTCCCCGATTGTGTGCTGATGTGTACTCGCGCATGAACAAGTTTCCTCTCCCCGATTGTGTGCTGATGTGTACTCGTGCATGTACAGGTTTCCTCTTCCCGATGTGTGCTTGTGTGTACAAGGATGGACCGGATGAGTCATTGCGTGTGTATTGTTATGTGATATTTTCTGTTTTTGATGATTGGTGTAGAAAGAATTGTTGTGTTGTTTTTGTAGCCTTGTGGAGTCCCGGTATATGGGGAGGTTCTGTTCGTATACCGAGACAACGCGACGGCTATCGCATGATCGATCCGAGAATTGGGGCGTGACAGCCTTACTTATTATATTATTAATAATTTTTATTATAAAATATTTTTATATTTTATTTTTATCTCAATCCCCTAAAATAAAAATCCAAATTCCATCCCTATATTCCATATGTTAAATTTTCATAATTCCGATCAATTTATGATATTTTTTTCCCTTTTTTTGCCGTTGTTGCCTCTGACCTCCCTTGCGATTGTTCGGAACCAGCTGGGCCGGTCTGCCAAGCTTTTGCCGAAGCTATCGACGATCGGGTACCAACCCATCATCACTCAAATCCATCAGAGACTGATCTCAGGTTCTCTCTCTTTCTCACTCCCCCACCCCGCGAACAAAAAAAAAAAAAAAAAAAAAACCTCTGACAGTGATGGCAATGAGGATCAGGGTAAAAGAAGTAAGGATAAATTGGTTAGAGCTACTGTTTTGAAGAACTAATACTTTCTTGCTCTAGAAAGGAATTTTGTGGTAATCCATTTATCTTAGGCACTTTCCCAGTTTAATTTTTGGGTCTATCATGCGGGATTCGTTTGTCTTGGTTTGATTGAATAGGGTTTGGAGTTTCTCCATCCAAATTTCTTTTTGACTTTGACAATTTTAGCTTATGAAGTTTTTCTATTTTATTCTGTGGATTTGGATTTCCAATCCAGGTGTTTGTAATCATTGGATTGCAAATTTTGTGTCTTAGACGATGGGTTGAAGTATCTACTTTGTTTTTTGAAAAATAATTACTTGTCTTTTGTTTTAGATAATAAGGCTTTTGGTATTGGGAGATGTTTCGTTTTTAGGGTTTGAGTTTATGTTACTTTTGTAAAAGCTTGGTTGTTAATGTGGCAATTTCTTATCGAAGTACAGGTACAGATTTCTAATTGTTTGCTTTTTTTGCCTGCCTTGTCAAAAAAATTATCTCAAAAGACTATCTTGGTGAAAGTTTTCTAGAAAAAATATTTGTTTTTACTTAACAAAAATTGAACACAAACGAGGAGAAAAAGGGAGTTGAAATTTTATGAGTATGGAACAGTTTCAAAATTCTCAGGCACTTAAACAATTCCATTGCTTACTTTTGTGCATAGGTCAATTTGTGTCACAATGGAAGGAAGGAGAACAAGAAGGTTTAGAAGGGGAAGTGCTCGCACTCACACCCTCTTGCCTCTTCATACCACCCAACTATCCAATGCCACTTCTTGTTGGTTGGTATACTCTTACTTTTATCCTCTTCCATTTCATCATATTCAAAATCTTAAAATTTTTCCGGGTTTTCGCTTTCTAGGTACTGTGACTTCAAGCTCTATGTCTTCAATGAACCTCTCTTTAGATTCGGAAGAAGACATGCTAAGTGTTGTGATCACCTCACTTTGTTTCTTGAATACTAAACTATTTGTAAATCAAATTTTAGATTGAAGTGGTTTTATTATCTTCTCTGTAGGGTTTTAAGAGTTTGGTTTTCAGTGGGAATTGGGTTTGGCTTAGCTGCTATTTTTGCTGCCACTATGGTCTGTCAAAACTCAGATCCAACTTTATTTATTGTGCTTTCCATATTGATGTTTAATACTATATATTGAATTCAATTATTTTATCTGAAATTTGAAATTTGATTTTTGGTGTTGATTGCTAGATTTTATTGTGGGTATCTATTAGAGGTTTGAATCTTTATGGAGAAAATTATGAGCTTCACAACCCATGGAGGGCCAATTTGTTCACATTTTTGGGTTTGGTTAGTCTTGCCCTGTTGTATACTGTTTATTAGTTGTAGTACATGATGTTTTGGTTCTTATGGACCATTTTTCAATGCAGATTTCCACTTTCAGAATATCACTTGCTGATGTTGCACAGTTGTGTTTTTCTTCTTTGGTATCTATAACTGTGCATGAATTTGGACACGCCATTGCTGCTGCGAGGTCATTTATTTCTTTGCTACTTTTTGAATATCAGTCATTAAAATTTTTTGTGACACATTTATTCTTGTCATGTAATAGGAATCAAAAAAAAAAAAAAAAAAAAATCACTTGTATCTATATTTTGTAAGGCTAGATTCTCATGACTGGTTTTTTGGGCATTGGTCTTCTGGAAAGCAGTGAGGGGATACAGATAGAGTACATTTCCCTATTTATAGCCATTCTATTTCCCGGGGCATTGGTGGCTTTAAATTATGAAGTCTTGGGGGCACTAAGTTGCCAAAGTGCCCTTCGGATATATTGTGCTGGTATTTGGCACAATTTAGTGGTGAGTTCATGATATTGCTTCTATTTTGCATTTTTCAGTACTTTTACGCAAAGATAACTTTTTCTTTCTTTATCTAATCCATTAACTGATTGCTTTAAATTTTCTCCCCAGTGCAGTGCCATTTGTAGGATGGCAATGTTTTTCCTCCCCTTGATCTTGTATCCCCTGTACATTCATGGTGAAAGCCCCATGGTACTTTGATCCAGAAACTCTATATTTGTTTTGAGAGGTCATTTTCTGGTTCCTACTTTATACTAGACACTGGTTATGTTGCATCTTATCCTTTTAATTTACTTTCGTGTAGGTCATTGATGTGCCCACCACATCACCACTGTATGGTTATCTGTCATCTGGTGATACAATTTTGTCATTGGATGGTTCGCTCCTTCACAATCCACGTGAATGGTTTGAGATGGCTGCCATGATTGACAATCGAACGCTTAAAAACCTTGATGGTTCTGGAAATTTCAGAGGCTCCATAACTGGCTCTTACCAAAAGGGGTATTGTGTCCCAGGTCTTTTTATAGAGAATATTCAATTGGCCGACAATGAGTCAAGATGTCCTGTTGATCTGACTGCATTCTCACCCATTTCATGCCCTAATTCAACGTTATCGAATAGTTGGGAAAGTCTTGTGGAGAGAAGAGTAGATCTATCGTACTGCTTGGATGCAAACAAAATTATACCGCTTAAAAAATGTGGAGATGGATGGATGAACACTACATCCATCGGAAGTAGCTGTGCATGTTCAAAGGTAAAATTCTGCATAATGAAAGTATTTATGTTCTTTCTTACTTCCTGTTATCGAAATGTCGATTCATTCTTTTTAAAAATATATATATAATAATTTTTTTTTTCCTTGGATGATCAAAAAATCTATTGCTGACGCCTTTCATAATGATGCAGGATGAGTCCTGTTTAGGTCCAGTAAAGTTGCTGGGTCTGAACTGGGTTGAGATCACTTATTCTACTCCTTATTCTTCAGGATGCTCGCGATCTGGAAAAAATCCAATCCCTGGCTCCGAGAGTTCTGAAATTGGAGAAATTGGTTGTGGCGGCACCTTTGTTTTTGTGGGAGATTTGATTTCAATGGCACATTCAGTTCAACTAAGTGCATATCGTCCCCGCTGGTCATTTTCTTTTGGTGCCAATTTTCCTATAATACTAAAAAGGATTCTAGCATTTACCTTCCATGTCTCACTAGCATTAGCACTTCTCAACGGTTTGCCGGTATGGGTTAACAACTTTGCTATCTTTTATCAAATATTTAACATGCTACTATACTCGTCTCTTACTTGGCATACTTGCATGTATATGAAAGAGCATGACCAAACCACCATTGTTGTTCAATCTTGACGTGTCATGTTTGAATCAGTTCACCATGCCAGCAGGTAAAAATTAAGAAGGCAATAGTGGATTATTTTCAGCCTGTGTGCTTGTTTGTATGCTATAAGTTTTGATTCATAGTATCAATCAATGATTTTTTTTTATTTATTTATTTACATATAATGCATAGGTATTTATGAAGATAACTATTGTGTGGAAGGAGTTTTGTTTGATTTTTAAGGTTAAATAAGACAACTATTTTCTCAATAAAAGAAGGACAATTGCTTTATGCATCTAATGGTAATGTGTTCTCTTCCGGGCATGACTATAATGGGGAATGTTGTACATTTAGTTTTTTTGTTTAGCTACATTAACAACATTTTGCCAAGCCAATATGGAAAAGAGGCCAAGCAAAGTGAACAAAATTGTAAAAAGTATGGAAGTCTAGTGGTCTTGCCTATTATAGATCTCGTCAAATCTCTTGTTTAGATTGATTGTGTGATTTTCTTTGCAGTGAACTAAAAGGCTAATAGCTTTTGTGTTGTGGTAAGGAGGTTGGTAATTTGGGGGAATAAAAATATGGAATTTGTGAAGTTAGTTGTCATCATTAGATTTTAAAAGGTGTGACTGCTTTATGGGAAGCATAAGACCAAGATGGGGAATTTTTCATAGATTTGTATGATTTCAGGTAGGTTTGTGAGCAATGAGAGTTTTAGCTGGACAATTGTTGTTGGTCAGTGATTCTAAACAAAGATTTTTTCCCCCCTCTTCTCTTGGCTGGAAATAAACAGCCTTAATTAGTTTTCTTTTCTATGATTCTGGCCAAGGCAGAGATCAGTTGTGGGCAAGCATTTTGTTTGATGTTGCTGAAGAGGGCTACAATACTTCATATTTAGTAAGATTGCTGGTTATAGGAGGTGGAAGAGGATGGAGGTTACTAAGAAATTAAATGGTGAGAGTATTAAAGACTTGGAGAGACTGATGAGGAGCTTACTCATTCTGATATAACATATTAATAACATTGTTGAGTAGAGTATGAACCTGAGACAGACCATTTTAAGTATGCTTAAAATTTCAGATTTATTAAGTGCTATTGCATATAGAATCCTAGCACAGTTCCTTACTAATCGTCTGAGCCAACTCTTAGAGGAGACTATCTTGATCACTTGGAGTGCTTTTGTGGAAGGCAGAGAGATCTAGATGCAGCAATAGTTGCTAATGGGATGGTAGAGGATGTTACAACAAGAAATAAGAGAGCTTTATTTAGACATTAAGAAAGCCATGAGTATGATCATGTGAGTTGGAGTTGTTGAGACTGTTGGGGAAGCCATGTTTGAATTTTGTGGTTCTCTTGCTTATTGTTAATGGTTTGCCTAGACCTTTTATATCTTCTTAGTTGAAAAATGTTCATTATTATATTCTATTCTTATTATTTATCATATTTCATATTTGATTTTGGCTGTCTGGTAAATTTCATTTCAATGAGATACATCTTGTTGTTGTTGTTGTCATCTTTGTATGTTATCCTTCATAGTATAACCTGTAAACCTTTAATTTTGAGAATTTTGCTTATGATAACTCATTGTCAAAAACTGCATCAATCAGGTTCAGTCAGTAATCCACGTCAAAAGTTATGTTATGCTTAAACAAAGAACCGAGTGCTTTTCAAATAGTTTTGCAAGAGAATGTTGACAATTATAATGATCTTACTAGCTTTGGTCATTTATTCATCTTTCTTTTAATCCTTATTTACATAGATACATCAAGGAATGTAAGCATACAAGTAATTAATCTTGTGCCCCAAATCTATGATCTTGTTGTGAAAGCCTTTATGGAGTGCTAGTACCAAAAGAATCCTGGTAAGGTTGCATTGAATGTGGTCAAACTCTTTGGCCATTGCATATATAATTGGGTGATTAGTGTTCTCAATAATCAGAATGACTCCATCTCAATCAACTGTAAAAAGTGAAAAGTATTTCATTACATTTAAAGCTACACAATGCTGCTGTGATTGCCTTTGAAGTACATGATTCAGGGATGACATTACTTGTTAGGTATACTTTCTCGATGGTCAATCCATTTTGGAAAAAGCTCTATGCTTCATCACTTTGCTGAGCACGAGGAAGAGGGAAATGGTCCTTAAAGTATGTCTAATTGGAGGGACCCTCTTTTCTGTCATTGCATTTTTGAGGATCACTATAGCTATCCTTTTTGTTAATATAAGTTGATGGCTACCCCTACTTCTGTGGCGCGAATTTGACCATCCAAGGTAATGCCTTACTTCCCAAGTTTCTTGTGGCCAACCTCAAAAAGCTTCTATTATTATGTACCATAATCAAAATCTAATTGAATATTATGGTGTTACCATCTCACAGCTAATTTTTTATTTTTATTCTTTTCCTTTATCCTATATTTGTCTCTTAAACGGTCAACCCAAAAATTTGGGATTAAGGCTCAGGTGGTTGTTTGGTGTTACCATCTCACAGCTGATGCAGTGATGCGCCTTTTTGTTGGTGGCATCTCATATCATCATGAATTTTCTCAGATAGTGAAGGTAATAAGAGGCTTAGATAACAACTTTTTCCAATTATTTTCATCCATTTAGTGGCAGATTGAAAGGACAGTTTTATTTCTACTTGTATGCAAACTCAGTTTCAATATTAAGCCCTACATTTTCCATTCGCTATTAACTGCTTACCATCAACGGCTCCTTTTTCCTGTTAATAAGTTGCAACTTGGGGCACAAGGACAAGAGTTGGGGACATGACCCACCTATGCATTACAAAGCTAGATACGATGATAGGGCATGTTATGGCTAGGATTTTGCAAAGTGTTTAAATAAAATTCCAGTACTATGCAAATATAACTGTAAACTTTATGTTAAAACAAGTCATAGAAATAATAATACTTCTATTTTTACTTTTATTGTGGAAACCTCAACTACGTATTTGCTATAGTTGCACAATGGCTTATTTTCAGTTCTTTTAAATTATATTAATATTATTTTTTATCAGATCATTTTGGGGTGAAAAAATTTCCAAGCGCTTGCTTTGAAAGGAAAAATAATAATAATAATAATTGAGAACATGTGCACACAACTAAGATGCAATGCACTTGACACATGTCGTGATCAATAATGTGTTTGACACAAACAGGCTTCACTAAAGAAGTGTTTGTGCAACGTAAAATGCAGTCTGGTCATTTATATCTTTTATTCTGCTAGTTGTTCGGATGTGGCAATGCAGTAAGGATCTATTAAATTTGACTGCATCTTAATATTGATACAGATATTCTTAAGGATAAGGCAAATTTCACCTTGACAATTGACATATTGTGAGAATCTGCCACATATCTAGCCTGTTGTGTTCCTTTACTAACCTAACCCTATTCGTTGTGATATACTGCGGTTGAGTTTGTGCCTGAAATTAATTGAACAGATAACTTAGAGAGGAAGAGTGCAAGTACTTGAGAAATAAACTTTTCTCCTTCACTTTTCTTCACTTGTGTGGTGGGAGAGGAGAATTGGGGAACAAAGAAGTGCATAGTGGAGTGTACTATGGTTGTCTAACAAGAACTGACTAGTGTTTCAGGGGAATGGAACGTATGGTTCTGATTGAAAAGAAGGAAAGCGAGATGATGTGATTTCCTGGCTACTTTGAATTGAGAGTAGCTACTTTTGGAAAAGAAAACCACCGGTTCCTCTTATTCTGGAAAGTAGAAAAGATTGTGGAATAAGATTGGAGGTGCAGAAGCTGGCAATGCGCCCTTTAAACTGGTTATTCCAGAATAAATGGGCAATGGGCTGGCGGTGTGATGTTATCTTTACCACGTGAATGATAATTGGCCTTTGGTTGAGTTTTTGAATGACCTGAGATCTTAGGCACTAGTGGTAATTGGCAGGTGACTTTAGCATGGATCAATGTCTTAATGAAAGCAGTGATCATCTGTGATTCTGGATTTTGGTTGAGAATGTTGTGCCGTCAATTCACCATGAGATGTTTTGTTTACTTGGCCTCAGAGCTCAGATTCCCCAACACTGTTGAAGATTGGTATATGTCCGAGAAGCAAGGTGTTTTGCAAATTGGAATTTTATTTTGTTGTAAAAAATAAAATAATTTTTTATAATTATTATTATGGATAATAGAATATTGGCAAAAATAAATAAATAAATATATATATATATAAGATGAACGCAGAGCAAGATATTATTTAACGGGAATATACTGGATAAGAGTCAATTAATTAAGAAAAGTATGTTATGAAAAGTCATCATTCGTTAATTCATTTTTTTTTAATTTTTAAAATTTGAAAAATATTGAATTTAACCACTCTCTCTCATACCTTTTTATTATTATTATTATTCTAATTCGGATATATAGTGAATTTAAAACTGTATAATAGAAAATAATTTTTCTATATAATTATCAAATAAATAAAAATTACTAATAATTAATATATTTTTATAATAAATTTAAAAGTAAGTGCATTTAAGGTTTTTTTTTTCAAATTTAATAGTAACTTATTTAATAGTGAATTTAATTGTAAATATAAAAATAATACATGAGGAAAAATGGATTTAAATTATTTAAGTAAATGATCGGTTGTCAATAAGTGTTTGTGTATCTTCTCTTTTAGATGTTAGTTATGAGCAAAGTTGTTCTCTTCTTGTAGGTATTGTTACATTCCATTTATGATTAGAAATAGGATAATCGAACCTTTTTTTTAATATATATCTCTCATTATTTGGGATTTAATTCAATAAAATTTATCATTAATACGAAATTAAACAGTCCCAAATCTATATGTTTATTAGAAATAAGCAACCGAAAGAAAGTATATTTAAATCCATACTTTCAAGATCTTCTTTCATAATTTCGGATGGGATGATAGGGATGAAAGAACTATAATCCCTTGTCAATGATAACTATTATCTTTTGATAACCCTATACCCATCACAAAGATAAAATCTATCCTTAGGTTTTTATGAATTTAAAAATTTTACACTCTACCAGATATTCTCGAATCCAAAATTAATCAAAATTTTAGCGGATCATTTTTTTTATAAACTTAGTCTTATATTACAATCTAAATATATAATTTTTTTTATATATTAACTTAATATTAAATTAAAAATCCAACATCAAATTCATCGATTAAAAAAAAAAGTGCAATCCCCCGATACCATGCAAATATTGATATGAATACAAATATTTGAATTTAAACATTTTCTCTTATACGGTTGAGAGTTCATCAAATATTAGAAAATGGTAATTTTATTTTTTTGTTGGGGAAAATCACAAAATTTATCTTTTTTCTCTACAAAGATCACCTCAATTACAAATAAAAAAAAAATTGAAATAAATATATTTCAAAAATGACTTACATTGATCAGATTTTCAAAACTTGATCAATACGATTTACTGTTGATTGAGCTTTTATAACTCGATCGATAATATTTATATACTGTTCATATAATTTGTCGATTTTTAAAATTCAATCAAAACTTGATATAAATAATATTAATCAAATATTAAACATTTTATCGATTTATAAATAATATATAAATAATATCGATCAAGTTTTTAACGCCAGAGTAATCTGTAAAAACCGTTAATTGAGACGCGAAAATTTTATGTCAGAAACTTTCCA
Source organism: Dillenia turbinata (assembly GCA_037126225.1). Classification (NCBI taxonomy): domain Eukaryota; kingdom Viridiplantae; phylum Streptophyta; class Magnoliopsida; order Dilleniales; family Dilleniaceae; genus Dillenia; species Dillenia turbinata. Next base: position 17,023,790 of record JBAMMX010000012.1, on the reverse strand, counting down.
AGAATTTTTTTTTTTTTTTTTTTTTTTTTTGTTCAAGATGGTACATGTCTCGATTTCCGTTCTTTAACTCTTTGTTGACAGCTTCGTATTTCACAGAGAGAGAGAGAGACAGAGAGAGGGAGAAGTTGGGTGGAGATAGAATTTGAGCAGAGGGTATGTTTGATGAATCAAAGAAGAGAGAGAGAGAGATTTCTCGCTCGCAAGTTTCAATTATTCCTTTTTAACTAATAAATCTTATTTTTGTCTTCAATTTTATTTTCCATTTATCAAATGGAATGGAACAGGCATGGTGGGTGGTGGTGATCGTCTTCGTCTTTCATATTTGGGGTCTATGCCGGACATTCCAATAGACATCATCCCCAACATACTCTCCCGCTTACCGGTACTGTCTCTCCTCCGTTTCAAATCAGTTTGCAAATCATGGTATAACCTGATTTCAAACCCTAATTTCATCAAATCCCATCTCCAACAAAACTCCACAGATTTCAGAATCCTAATCTTATTCTCATCCTACCATCGCATCCCTCCATGTCCTCCTCTCATATCCATTTTCTTCAAACCCTCGATTTCCCTATCCCATAATTGTCAAGGAGTGGTCGAACATCATTTCCCACTTCGTAGTTTCGACCAAAAACTCAACATTTTAGCATCCTGTGATGGATTACTATGGATTTATCTTGGCCCACGACAACTTTTTGTTTGGAACCCTTTTGTTCAAAACTACAGGAGCGTACCAGAACCAGGGGAATTTGAAGCTCCTGACTCAGGCGACATTGCTGTATATGGAATGGGTTATGATTCCTCCACTGATGATTACAAGTTGGTCGTTGTTCTTCTCGGTGAAGATGTAGGCAGCACAATTATTGAGGTTTTCTCTCTCAAATCTAATTCTTGGAAATGTAGGGTTATCAATTTTCGTCATCGCATTTTGTTAGATTCAGAAGGACCTGGAATATACTTGGGTGGATCTCTTCATTGGCTTGAGTGGCACACTGAAAAGGATACTTCTGTGATTGTTTCACTTAATATGGTGGATGAGAAATTGGGAGAGATCCCATTACCCAACCAATTAGATGGAAGATTTTGCCTCAAGAATTTGGGTGTTTTGAATGGGTGTCTTTCTCTATTTGCCGTTCACAATTTGTGGGTGATGAAGCATTATGGAGTTAAATCGTCTTGGACTAAATTGGTCACCATACCTGATAGAATTTGTGGTCACAAAGTCTCTCCTTCTGTTCCATTATGCTTTTCGAAGGATGGTGAGGGTATAGTATTGAAAGATGAGGAGGGACAACTGGTAATGTATAATTGGAAAGAAGATGTAGCAGAGAATGCTTTCATGGCTGAAGATGGGGTACAGATGGCTGCAATTGTCTTTGCAGAGAGTCTAGTTCTGCCTAGCAATTACGGGTCAGGATGCGAGTCCTTCACAGGGGCACGAGCCAAATCTAACCGGCTTCATTGAACCTCTGTCTAATTGACTATATTGCCAAATGCAATATAGTCAAAATTATTTGTAAATCAAATTTTAGATTGAAGTGGTTTAACTATCTTCTCTGTAGGGTTTTGAGAGTTTGGTTTTCAATGGGAATTGGGTTTGGCTTAGCTACTATTTTTGCTGCCACTATGGTCTGTCACAACTGAGATCGAACTTTGTTTATTGTGCTTGCTATATTGATGTTTAATACTATATATTGAATTCAATTCTTTTATCTGAAATTTGAAATTTGGTTTTTGATATTGATTGTTAGATTTATTGTGGGTATCTATTAGAGGTTTTAATTTTTAAGGAGAAAATTATGAGCTTCGCAATCCATGGAGGGCCACTTTGTTCATGTTTTTGGGTTTGGTTAGTCTTGCTTTGTTATATACTGTTTATTAGTTGTAGTATATGATATTTTGGTTCTTATGGACCACTTTTCAATGCAGATTTCCACTCTTAAAATATCACCTGCTGATGTTGCACAGTTGCGTTTTTCTTCCTTGGTATCTGTAACTGTGCATGAATTTGGACGTGCCATTGCTGCTGCAAGGTCATTTGTTTCTTTGCTACTTTTTGAATATCAGTCAATAAAATTTTGTCGAAGACATTTATTCCGGTAGAGTTTCTGTCTCAAATTTAGAGTCGGCCAAGATAAATATCAAATTTAGAGTCGGCCATTTGAGAAATAAATATCGAGAAAATAAAAAAAAATACAAGTGTTATTTAATTTATGCGGATTCTTCTATACCACTCATTCCTATCTAAAGTCATCTCTTCAACTAAACCCATAACTATCATTTCTTTATAGATAATTTACATCCAAATTTTCGATGGTCTACCTCTACGTTTTATTAAATCTCATATATTTAAATTTTCGGTCCTTCTAACCGGTAGGTCTTTGGTTATTCGTTACACATACCTAAATCACATCAGACGGTACTCTCGTATCTTATACACAACTGAACTAACACCCAACTTATTAAGTATATTTTCGTTTCTAATTTTATCTTTTCTAATTTTATCACACATTCACCTAAACATTCTCATTTCTATTATAGTCATTTTATGTTCTTCATGTTGTTTAATGACCTAATACTTAGTACCAGTATCATACAATAGTGCAGGTGTTACTATGGTTCTATAGGATTTTTCCTTTAATGTAATAACATTGTATGATCGCAAAAAAACTCTGGATACATTCTCCATTTCATTCAATCTACTTAAATTCTATTATTCACATCTCTATTTATATTGTCATCGTTATGAATGATGGAATCAAGATATTTAAAGCGCTTACTTTTTAGTAAATTTTTTCTTTCTAATCTAATCATTTTTTCATCATCCTAATGATTGCCACTAAACTTACATTTCATATATCCAGTTTTGGATCTACTTAATCTAAATTTTTTGAATTTCAATGTGACTCTCCATAACTCTAATTTAACACTAATACCCTTTATAGTTTCATCAACCAACATTATATCATTTACAAAAAGTATACAACATGGTATTTTATTTTATTTATTTATTTATTTATTTTGTGATTTCGTCTATTACTATTGCAAAAAGGATGGCGCTTAGTGCCGAATCTTGATGAAGTTCAATGTTAATAAGGAAGCTATTGCTAAGACCCTCGTAAATTCTTTTATTGGTCACAACTCCTTTGTACATATCTTTAATAAGATTAATGTATTTCAAAGAGATTCATTTCTTTATCAACACGCACTACAATACATCTCTAGGAATCCTATCATATGTTTTTTCTTAGTCAATGAATACCATATGTAAACCTCTCTTCTGTATTTTAAATATCTCTATTAACTGTTTTAACGAGGAATTGTTTCGGTGGTAAATCGTTCTGACATAAATTCAAATTGATTCTGAAACACACTTATCTTCAGTCTCAATTTATGATCTATCACTTTTCTCATAACTTTATAATATGACTCATGAGTTTAATTCATCTATAATTGAAATAATTTTATATATTTTTTTTATTCTTGTATAGTGGTACAAGTTTGCTTTCTCTTTCATGTTTGGACATTTTCTTGTAAGAAGAATCAATCCCAAAAAAAAAAAAATCGCTTGCATCAGGTTTGGTAAGGCCAGATTCTCATGACTAGTTTTTTGGGCATTGATCTTCTGGAAAGCAGTGAGGGGATACAGATAGAGTACATTTCCCTATTTATTGCCATTCTATTTCCCGGGGCATTGGTGGTGCTAAATTATGAAGTCTTGGCGGCACTAAGTTGCCAAAGTGTCCTTTGGATATATTGTGCTGGTATTTGGCACAATTCAGTGGTGAGTTCATGATATCGCTTCTATTTTGTATTGTTTGGTACTTTTATGCGAAGAAAATGTTTTCTTTGGTTATCTTATCCATCAACTGATTGATTTAAATTTTCTCCCCACTGCAGTGCCTTTTGTGGAATGGTAATGTTTTTCCTCCCATTGATCTTGCATCCCCTGTACATTAATGGTGAAAGCCCCATGGTACTTTGATCCCGGAAACACTATATTCGTTTAGAGAGGTCATTTTCTGGTTCCTACTTTTTCATTAAGCGGTAATATTGCATCTTATCCTTTTAATTTACTTTCATGTAGGTCATCGATGTGCCCACCACATCACCGTTGTATGGTTATCTGTCAGTCATCATTGGATGGTTCACTCATTCACAATCCACATGAATGGTTTGAGATAGCTGCTGTGATTGACCAAAAGGGGTATTGTGTCCCTGGTTTTTTTACGGAGAATATTCAATTGGCAGACAGTGAGTCTAGATGTCCTGTTGATCTGACTGCATTCTCACCCATTTCATGCCCTAATTCAACTTTATTGAATCATGCCCTAATTCAACTTTATTGAATAGTTGGGAAATTATTGTGGAGAGAAGAGTACATCCATCATATGCTGGGATGCAAACAAACTTATACCGCTTAAAAAATGTGGAGATGGATGGATGAACGCTACCTCCTTTAGAAGTAGCTGCACCTGTTCACAGGTAAAATTCTGCATAGTGAAAGTATTATGTTCTATCCTACTTCATGTTATCGGTATGTTGATTCATTCTTTTCTTTTTTAAATTAATTGTTTTTCCTTGGATGATCAAAAAATCTATTGCTGATGCCTTTCATAATGATGCAGGATGAGTCCTGTTTAGGTCCAGTAAAGTTGCCAGGTCTAAACGGGGTTGCGTTCCCTTATTCTACTCCTTATTCTCCAAGATGCTCACAATTTGGAAAAAAATCCAATTCCCGGTTCTGAGAGTTCTGAAATCAGAGAAACTGGTTGTGGCGACACCTTTGTTTTTGTGGGAGATTTGACTTCAATGGCACATTCAGTTCAACTAAATGCATATCGTTCCCGCTTGTTATTTTCTTTTGGTGCCAATTTTCCTATAATACTAAAAAAGATTCTTGCATTTACCTTCCATGTCTCACTAGCATTAGCACTTCTCAACAGTATACCGGTACGGGTTAACAACTTTACTCCCTTTTATCAAATATTTGGCATGCTACTGTACTTGTCTCTTACTTGGCATACTTGCATGTATATGAAAGAGCATGACCAAATCACTAATGTTGTTCAATCTTGATGTGTCATATTTGAATCAATTCTCCATACCAGCAAGTAAAAATTAAGAAGACAATAAAGGATTATTTCCAGCCTGTGTGCTTGTTTTTATGCTCTAAGTTTCGATTCACAGTATCAATCAATGATTTTTTATTTACATATAAGGTACAGGTCTTTATGAAGATAACCTTTGTGTGGAAGGAGTTTTGTTTGATTTTCAAGGTTAAATAAGACAACTATTTTCTCAATAAAAGTGACAATTTCTTTATGTATCTAATTGTAATGTGTTCTCTTCTGGGCTGACCATAATGGGGAAAGTGGTACATTTAGTTTTTTGTTTAGCTACATTGACAACATTTGCCAAGCCAATATGGAAAAGAGGCCAAACAAAGTGGACAAAATTGTAAAAAGTATGCACATCCACTGGCCTCAGCGATTATAGATCATGTCAAATCTCTTGTTTAGATTGATTGTATGATTTTCTTTGCAGCAAACTAAAAGGCTAATAGCTTTTGTGTTGTGTTAAGGAGGTTGGTAATTTGGGGGAATGAAATTATGGAATTTGTGAAGTTAGTTGTCATCATTAGATTTTAAAAGGTGTGACTGTGCTTTGTGGAAAGCATAAGGCTAAGATGAGGCACTTTTTGCAGTTTTATACAATTTCAGGTAGATTTGTGAGCAATGAGAGTTTTAGCTGGACAATTTTGTGGATCAGTGTTTCTAAACACAGCCTTCATTTGTTTTCTTTTCTATGATTCTGGCCAAGGCAAGGATTAGTTGTGGGCAAGCATTTTGTTTGAAGTGGCTGAAGAGGGTTACAATACTTCATATTTAGTAAGATTGCAAGTTATAGGAGGTGGAAGAGGATAGAGGTTACTGAGAAAGATAACAGTGAGTGTGAGGACTTGGAGAGACTGATGAGATGCTTACTAATTCTGGTAAGAATCTGTATAACAAATATGATTTATGGAGATCAAATGGTAGGGATAATTTGGGAGGCTGTTAGTGATTACAAAGTTATGGTGGTCAGGAAGACACTTTGAAATGAGGAAATTAAGACTGTCTAATTGGTTAGAGATAAGTCTCTCGAAGTAAATAGTTTCGCTATGGCTCTCTGAAGATTGTTGACAGCTATTTGGCATTTCAAGTGTATTATATTAATAACACTGTTGAGTAGAGTATGAACCCAAGACCATTTTAAGAATGCTTAGAATTTCGGATTTATTAAGTGCTAATGCATATAGAATCGTACAACAGTTCCTTGCCGATTGTCTGAACCAACTCTTAGAGGAGACTATCTTGATCACCTGGAGTGTTTTTGTGGAGGGCAGACAGATCTAGATGCAGCACTAGTTGCTAATGGGATGGTAGAGGATGCTACAATGAGAAATAAGAGAGCTTTGTTTAGACATTAAGGAAGCCACAATCATGATCATATGAGTTGGAGTTGTTGAGACTGTTGAGGGAAGCCATGTTTGAATTATGTAGTTCTCTTACTTATTTTTAATGGTCAGCCCAGACCTTTTAAAGCATCTTAGTTGAAAAATGTTCATTATTATATTTCGTTCTTATGCTTTATCATATTTCGTATTTGATTTTGGCTGTCTAGTAAATTTCACTTAAATGAGACATGACTTGTTGTTGTTGTCATCTTTGTATGTTTTCCTTCATAATAAAACCCGTGAACCTTTAATTTTGAGAATTTTGCTTATGATAACTCATTGTCAAAATCCACATCAACCAGGTTCAGTTAGTAATCCACTTCAGAAGTTGTATTTTGCTCAAATAAAGAATTAAGTGCTTTTCAAATAGTTTCGCAAGAGAATGTTGGCATTTATAATGATCTTTCTAGCATTTGTCATGCATTCATCTTTCTTGTTATCATAGATACATCAAGGAATGCAAGCATGCAAGTAATTAATCTTGAGCCCCAAATCTATGATCCTGCTGTGAAAGCCTTTACGGAGTGCTAGTCCCAAGAGAATCCTGGTAAGGTTGCATTGAATGTGGTCTAACTCTTTGGCTATTGCATTTGTAATTGGGTAATTACTGTTCTCAATAATCTAAATGACACCATCTCAATCAACCTGTAAAAAGTGAAAAGTATTTCATTACATTTAAAGCTAGACAATGTTGCTTGAATGCCTTTGAAGTACATGATTCTGGGATGATATTACTTTTTAGGTGTACTTTCTGGATGGTCAATCCATTTTGGAAAAAGCTCTGTGCTTCATCACTTTGCTGAGCACGAGGAAGAGGGAAATGGTCCTTAAAGTATGTCTAATTGGAGGGACCCTCTTTTCTGTCATTGCATTTTTGAGGATCACTATAGCTATCCTTTTTGTTGATATAAGTTGATGACTGTCTCTGCTTCTGTGGCGCTAATTTGACCATCCAAGGTAATGCCTTACCTCCTAAGTTTCTCATGGCCAACCTGAAAAAGCTTCTATCATCATGTACTATAATCAAAGTCTAATTGAATATTATGGTGTTACCATCTCACAGCAGACGCAGTGATGCGGATTTTTGTTGGTGGCATCTTGCATATCATCATGAATTTTCTCATATGGTCAAGGTAATAAGAGACTCATGTAACAGCTTTTTCCAATTATTTTTATCCATTTAGTGGCAGATTGAGATGACAGTTTTATTTTTAATTGTATGCAAACTCGTTTTCAATATTAAGCCCTACATTTTCCATTGGCTATTAACTGCCTACCATCAAGGACTCTTTATTCCTGTTAATAAGTTGCAACCTGGGGCACAAGGACAAGAATTGGGGACATGACCCAAGCATGCATTACAAAGTTAGATATGATAGGGCATGTTATGGCTTGGATTTTGCAAAGTGTTTAAATAAAATTTCAATACTATGCAAATATAACTGTCAACTTTTATGTTAAAGCAAGTTACAGAAATAATAATACTTCCATTTTTACTTTTATTGTGGAAACCTCAACTATGTATTTATTATAGTTGCACAATGGCTTATTTTCAGTTCTTTTAACTAAAATTAATATTCTTTTTGATCAGATTATTTTGGGGTGAGAAAAAAATTCCACGCATTTGGTTTGAAAAGGAAAAAAAAAAAAAAAAAAAGATGCACTTGATACATGTCGTGATCTATAATGTGTTTGATACAAACAGGCTCAGTGTTTGTGCAATGTAAAATGCAGTCTAGTCATTTATATCTTATTAGTTTGCTAGTTGTTCGGACGTGGTAATGCAGTAGGGATCTTTTAAATTTGACTACATCTTAATACTAATTCAGATATTCTTAAAGATAAGGCATATTTCGCCTTGATGATTGACATACTGGGAGATTATGCCACGTATGTAGCCTGTTGTGTTCCCTTACTAACCTAACCCTATTCATTATAATAGACTGCGGTTAAGTATGTGCCTGAAATGAGTTGAAAAGATAACTTAGAGAGGAAGAGTGCAAGCACTTGAGAAATAAAGTTTTTTTTCCCCTTCCACTCTTCTCCATTTGTTGGGTGGTGGGAGAGGAGAATTGGGGTACAAAGAAGTGCGTAGTGGAGTGTACTATGGTTGTCTAACTAGAACTGGCCAGTGTTTCATGGGAATGGAACATATGGTTCTGATTGAAAAGAAGGAAAGCGGGATGGGTTGATTTCCTGGCTACTTGAATTGAGAGATTTGAGGAAGTTGTAGCTACTTTTGGGAAAGAAAACCACTGGTACCTCTTATTCTGAAAAGTAGAAAAGATTGGAGGTTGCAGAAATTGGCAATGCGTCCTTTGAACTGGTATTCCAGAATAAATGGGCAATGGGCTGGTGGTGTGATTTTTATCTTTACCACGTGAATGATAATTGGCCTTTGGGTGAGTTTTTGAATGACCTGAGATCTTACGCGCTAGTAGTAAGTGGCAGGTGATTTTAGCATGGATCAATGTCTTCATAAAAGCGATGATTATCAGTGATTTTGGATTTTAGTTGAGAATGTTGTGCAGTCAATTCTCCATGAGAGGTATTGTTTACTTGGCCTCAGAGCTCAGATTCCCTAACACTGTTGATGATTGGTAAATGTCCGATGAGCAAGGTTGTTTATATATTATTACTCAATGACTTACTGTGTACCTAAATTTAGTTGTATTCATACTTTGACTAAGACCTATGTTTTTGATGGGACCGAATTCATATTTCAACATTGCTTGGAAATGGTTTTTGCTCTAATGCTAGATGCTTAAGTGATATATTTTGGGATGAAACTGGTTTCCTCATTTGGATTTATTTGTAAGTTGATAACAGTTTGCTTCTCTTTCATGTTGCAATAAATTTGGACACATACCCGTTATTTTGCAAATTGGAATTTTATTCTATTGTAGAAAAACTTGGTGGTTTTCTCTCCATGCTTTAATTTCTCATTCTTCTCAAGTTGATGTGAGGCAGGGACCATGGAGAAAGGAGAAATGGCTAGAAGGACGTGATGAGTGAGCATTGAGGCAATGTGCAACACGAAGTCTTCTGTTGATCTGGAAATTAACTGCTGTTATTTTACTGTCTGGACCTAATTCGGACTGTTCATGCCTTGTTGAGAAATCTTCCACTCAAATATTGTTGAGAAATGCTCATGAATTTTGGTTGTAAGGTTTGAAGGTTTTATAAAGAGATTACCGTTGTAAGATATAATGCTTTCTTGCCGAGGTGTGATGTTAATAAATGTATGTTCTTTCTTCTCATCCATTGCTTTCTCTGTTTAAATTTAGTTGTTATAAACCTAGAATTTTTTTTCCCCAGGAACAACAGTTGCTTAAATTAAAATTTCTGCAGTAAATCTTATTTCTTTACACCTAAACATAAATCTAAATCCTAATTTTCAATCCTAATTCCACCACGAATATCCTAATAGGCAACTTTTTTCCTAGATTGTCCCACGTCAATTGATATTAGTCAAAATCCAGCAAGTCTGTTATTATTATCTTTTTAGCAAGTTTGTTATTATTATTATTATTTTTTTATCAATATACTGAGATTCGAACCCGAAATTGAGTTGAAGCTCATTGGCAGCAAGTCTATTATTATAAGTATGGCAATAAATGCTGAATTAAATTCTAAATTTGAAGGTGATCACCAAGATCAAGAGGTTGTGAAGTCAAATATGTAACAATTCAGTAAGAAGATACTAGCCCAATTTGCCATAGGGAGGGATTAAACTGATGTTGGTAATAATCCAGCTCATCAACAAATTCAGGACACTAGAACTAATCAAGGTTTTTAATTAACACATCAATCTGGGTAAGGACAAAGGACAGAAGGACGTGATGCAACTGAGGATATCATTAACAAGATCAAGATGGAAGTCTAACTGTCGACCTGAGAGATTTAATTAACAAGATCATCAATGACCTCAACATTTTTTTGGGTGGTGCGATGGTCGACAAGCTAATAACAGACATCACAGCCAGAAACCACTTGGACATCACAGCCAGAAACCACAAGGTTAGAAGGGGAGAGAGCTAAGGATGAACGCTTAGTTGCCTCAAAGTGTATGGGAAGCTTGGGGGGTAGATATGCCCTCCGACCCCCCACCCCCCAAAAGCAGAGTTTGGTTCAGATTGAAGCTTTTGTCCAAAGAAAGTTCTTTTCCAGCGATTGAATTTATTAAAATGTTTTCTGGAATTGTAGTGGAATAGGTAAGACCCTGGAGGAGGAAGTTGGGGGACTGTCAGGTTTCATAAACTAATGGTCATAGGTCTGTTATATCGGTAATATCCTGAGCCTAAAAGTCCAAGAGAGAATTGAGGTTCGGGATTCTGAGGAGGGGTTTGGATTTTCTGGAAGGAGGATAAGGTGGATGTATTTGTGGCTGATCCCTCTCCCGTAGATGCCCAAATCCATGTGATGCGATTAGCAAATCCGGAGTTCCCTCTCTCAATGCTTCACAGGAGTCTAAAACCATGTTCATGAAAAGCGGATTTGGAATAATTTCATGCAGGCGGCTCCAAACTATTGCCTCTGTAAGCACCGGCGCGCAGGACCAATAGAAAGCTAATCAGAGATCTCTTTGACAACCCAAAAGACAATTAATAAATGACAAAATTTAAATAAATAAATAAAATAAAATAATAAAATTTAAATAAAGAAAAAAGATAAAATTTACGTGATTCGATCAAATAGACCTATGTCTACGGACGAGAAAAAAATAGAATTTTATTAAAGAAGAAGATTACAAATATCTTATGAAAGTGTTCTTAGACTCCAAATGATTACCATACAAAAGAGATAACAAAATGAAATCTTAAAAAATCGCAACACATTTACTAAATCATTTGAGTTGGTGATGGGTTTTTAACCGCCAAGCTTACAAATATATAAATGTGAGATTTTAAAAGTGTCCCTTCCAAATTTGGAAACCAAAAAAAAAGGTGTCCTTTTTCGGTGTGGGACAATTTGGTGGGACATGTCCCTTAACAAATTTCTACTTTGACGAGTCTCAACACTAATAGATAACAAAACTCAAATCTTAAATTTGCTCTATCTTCTTTACAAAAGCCCTAATGGGCTAATCAACAGAAATGAATACCAAACAAAACAAATCCAAACACTGTTTAAACTTGTAGACTGAAGAAGACTTCATATACAAATCCGTAAAATTGTATGAACTTGAACAAATAAATGCACATATTATACTATCAACTGCACTCAAATATGGAACCTATGTCAAATTCTCATCTTCAAATGTCTGAGCAGCAAATAACCGAAAAAATCTAACAAACGGAGTATTCGCAAACTTTGCATTTTTCATGTCAAAATTTTCAAAATAATTATTCTAGGTTAAGAATAATTCTCTAATTCCGCGATCTCCCTTAATTTTCAAACCAAGAATCTTTTTAACTGCTCTCAAATTTTTCATAACAAATTCACTGTATAACTGCAATTTTAAAGTGAATATCTCTGACAAATTTTTTGTAACAACAAGCATGTTAGCAGCACAAGATAGCAAATAAACAAATGATTCATCACTTAACTTTTGGAAGAAAACAAAACTGTCAAACATATTTCTCAAATAACTATCAATGAAAATCAACAAATACATGATACCCTCCTTAAATTGAACACGAGATGGTCTTCATAAATTTGAACAAATATCAGAATCAGACATTAATGATGAGGTTGCAACTGAACTAATAACAGTAGATCCCTACAAAGAATATAATTTAGTGAACTTTCATAACAACAAGAGCACCATAAAATACATTCATAACTTCACTTTCAGTTATGTATTTGCACTCAAAAGTCTCTAAGGTGCCTAAAGAGATGTGATTTTTCTTCAAATCAGGAACATGTCTAACATCGGTGAGTGTCCTCACAATAGCATTATGCATTTTAATTCGGAGTATACCCTTACCAACAACATTAGAAACAGTATCGTTTCTCATAAAAATAATTTCACCATTAACAGATTCATAAGTAGAAAACAAATCCCTGTTGGGACACATATGATAAGAACAAAGCAAATCCAAAATCCATTTATTTTTAAACTTTATCTTATCATCAGTTATACAAAAATTTCTTCATTTTCCTCATCTACCACAAAACTAAGTTCGGTAATTTTAGTGTTTTTCTCACCAAATTTTTCTTTTTGCTTATTTTTCAACTTAAAACAATTGGATTTAATGTGTCCCAATTTATGACAATAATTGCACACCAAATTTTTATACTTAGATCCACTATTCTCAAATTCTCTTTTATCAGTTCTGCTCTTAATAACCAAATAATCGGATTGACCATTATTAATTTTTCTAGTAATATCCCTATCAATCTGCTCCTTAAATTTTAATGCGGATTTTATTTTCTGATACGAAATGATTTTTTTACCATAAATCATAGTATCACGAAAATATTTAAAGAATTGGGGAAGAGAGCACAACAACAAAATAGTCTTATCCTCATCATCAATTTTCGAATCTATATTCTCCAAATCCATAATAACATAATCAAATTTATCAAAATAAGAGAGTATAGATATACCTTCTATAATATGCAACATATACAGACTTTGTTTCAAATAAAATCTGTTCTTAACCGTTTTCTTCATATACAAAGTTTTTAGCTTATCTCACATAGTCTTAACCGTGGTTTCCATAGTTGCCTCCCGTAAAACCTCATCAGAGAGATTCAAATAATCTCAGATCTCACCCTTTTATCTATCGTAACAAACTTTGAATTTGTCACATTGACTGGTTTAGTTTCTACTCTTAGTAATGCCAAATCAACTCAATCTTGAACTAAAATGACCTCCATTTTAAGTTGCCACATATCAAAGTTGATATTTTTGTTCGAATTTCTCGACCATAATTTTTGTTATTGTCATGTTGATTGTCCAAAAACTTCCTCAAAATAGTTTAAAAGTCTGATACCAATTTGTAAGGATCAGCCCAGAACCAATAGGATGTTAATCAGATGGCTCTTTGACAATCCAAAAGACAAATAACAAAAAATAAAATTTAAATAAATAAGAAAAATAAAATGATAGAATTTAAATAAAGAAAAGAGACAAAATTTACGTAATTCGGTTAAATAGACTTACGTTCATTGGTGAGGGAGGAGTAGAATTTTATTAAAAAAACAAATTATAAATGCCTTTAAAAAGTATTTTTAAACTCCAAATTATCACCATATAAAAAAATAACAAAATAAGATCTTAAAGATCGTAACATATTTTACTCATTCACTTGAGATGGTATGGATTTTTAACTACCCAAATTACATATATATAAATGTGAGATTTTGAAAGTGCCCCTTCCAAATTCGACGTGGGATCGCAGAAAAAAAAAAAAAAAAAAAAAAGGGTGTCTTTTTCCGGTGTGGGACAATTTGGTGGGACACGCCACCTAACAGCCTCCTACCCTGTTGTTTATGCTTTTGGGACGGTGAGTCTGCAGGCGACAAAACAAGCCATTGCTCTGGCCCATTTGGTGGAAACAGCAATATACAATGATGTTTGTTGGAGATTTTGGATTTGGATGCTGGAGAATGTCCACTGAAAGAGACTAAGGAATTGGCAATGCTAGTGCAGAGTTGCACAGAACTCAGTCATAATGATCTGCCTGATTTGAAAGATCAAGTTCTTTCTGCATTAGAGAGGAGGAGATTGAAAGACGGCATTCAGATTCCTCTATTAGAAGGGCCCGGGATCAAGTTCTCCCAATCATTTCATCTGCCAAATAGTAAGGTAATCCTCTATTTCGATTGCAGAATACCATCTACAATTATGGAGTGGAAATCTAGTAAACACCGCCTTGGATTCTCTTTGTAGAACTGAGCTTCTATGTGAGTATAAATATGTTTGTTGTTGTTGTTGTTTGTTGTCGTTGTTGTTAGTTTTTTTTTTTTTCCTTTATTTTGTGATTTTTGGTCCAAGTTGATGCTTGCCCTTTCATTGGGGCATCACTTTATGTGTTTCAAGATATTTAATATGAAATCTTACTTAAAAGCTCAGATTTGTAAACATCATTTAATTTTGTTGATATATTAAATTAGAAATGAACTCAATAATGGATAAGATACAAGAGTATCGTCTGAGATAATTTATACATATACAACGAAAATCTAAAGATGTATCAATTTGGAGGATCGAAAACTTAAATATAAGAAACCTAATAAAATATAAGGATAAACTATTAAAAACTTGAATATAAATTATTTATAAAGATATGTTAATTATCGATTTAATCGAAAAATGGATTTAGATAGGAATGAATGACGTAAAAGAATTCGAATAAGTTAAATCACATTTTTTATCATTTTAAATTTCTATGAATTTTTTTAACCATATATATATATTACCTATTTTATATTTGTATCTCAAAAAATCAATTTCAAAACTTAAAATTAAGATTTAAGTTATTGATGTTGACATTGTAATACGTTATGCACGTTATTTAAGTTATTTAGGTTACCAATTCAAGATGGGATACTCTTTCCCCTTTTATTTTTTTTTTTTTTTTCAGGTTTGGAAGAAGCATCGGAATTGAAAGGAGCTAAGGTATGAATTAATGGTTTTAATGTTGTGAGAGTATCGTACAAATTTTGATGAGAATTTGTGATTAATTTGATTTTTTTTTAAATAAAATAATATTTAATAATTATATTAAATTTAATTAAATTTAATTTAGGTTAAGATAATTTTTAAAAAGAATTCTAAATTTTACTTCGGAGGTACAGGTGTTTAATCACTGTACCGATTGTGCGTTCTCCTGAGTGATTTGATGTTAAGTCATTTATGATATCTTTCCATTATTGCCTTGATATTTTGTGTATTACGCACGGATGATATAATGCATAAATATCATAAATAGAATAGAAAGCCTCAATCACATTAGAGACCATTTTGCATTATGTGCTACATGACAAAGTAACATATATCCAAATGTCCCAATGCCACTGGCATGCCTATCCACAACATATTCCCTTCCCAAAATTTTATATTATCTGTTTCCTTGTTTTCTACCCAATAAATGAATTAAAGCGTGAACTGATGGTGATGGAAAACCAATTGAAATGACAAAGTTGATGGGACTTGTACAGTTGACGCCCATGGAATAGCCGACCCAGAATCAATGAGCTCCTGGAATAAAAATCAGAAGTGGGGTAGGCTGATTGTCTTTTTATATTGATCTTATCTATATTCCCCGTCTATAAAGGGGCACATATCAATTCTGGAGCTAAAGGGAAAATTGGATTCACCATACTTTAGAAGAATAGTATCAATGGGTTCACTCATGGCTGGCTGGGATTCCCCTATCTTGGATGACAAGAAAGGTGTGTGACTCTCTCTCTCAATCTCTCTCTCTCTCTCTCAATTTTGTACTGATCAGAAAGTGTGTGTGGTTTTTAGCTGACCTGCTGAGGAATAGGTCATACACCCAAGAAGAGATTAATGAATTTTGGAGGATTCACAACAGGAACCCCCAAGAAAATGAAAAACAAGAACCAGATTACATGAGTAGAAATCCTGAGGTAAAAATTTTGACAAAGCTTTCTCAGAATTTGTCCATATACTTTATTTATGTATATACATACAGTTGACCAAGTTTCAGGAGGATAAATCAACTTCAAAATTTTCAAATTCTCCAAGCTTGGTGTTACATGGCATTGAATATCCTATCAACCTGGATATAGCTCGCAAGCCCGAGGAGGACTGGTATACCCTTTTACTCTTGTTATTTCATTTTTCATTTCTTTATTTGTTTGATTTGCCCAAGTTAGATATTTTGCTTTCAAAGAAATAAGGTAAATCCTTTAATTAAATTTTAGATTTAAATTTTAAAAGTAAAAAAAAATGAGAGAGCTTTCTTTAAATTGAATCTAATAATATTTAAATTAGATTAATTAAAATATAATTCTAAATATCGATTGATTATATCAATAAAAAAAATAATTGATATACAAATCAATATAATAGGATTGATTAATAGACTTTGACACGATAACTCAATTTAAATATAAATTCAAAATACGTGGATAAAGATATTAGACCATTTAACTAAGTTTTGAATTTAAAATTTTAGAATAGAAAAAATGAGAGAGTTTTCCTTTAAATTGAGTTCAATAGTATTCAGATTGAATTAATTAAAATATTACTCAAGAAAAAAAAGAAAAGAAATAATTGATGTACAATCAATATAATGGGACTGATTAATAGACTTAACTCAATTTAAATATGAATTCAAAAAACTGTGACTAAAGCATAATTGCTGGAGTTTTAAATAATTGCTTCCTAATTGGGTCACTTTTTTCTTAATTTTTGGATTGAAAAGAAAAAAGCTAATTAAATTGCAAATGAAACAGGTGGACAAGAAGCGAGTGGGCTTTTTTGAATGAACCACCCCTAGATACAGCCTCAAAGTCTTGCCAAAGCTATACTCCTCAGTTTCATGTGGCCCAACTTGCAACCCCGAAATATGGAGAAGCCAAGTAAAGGAAAATACAAATTCCCACATGGGATGTGCTGTGTTGGTTGCATACTCTGAGAAGTCTGTACAAAATGGGTGAAATTTTAGTCGTATTTTACAGTAATCTAATGAAGAATTGTATCTGGAGAAGCAGGGGTGGTATAGGAGGTATTTGTGTGAGAACCAAATGGTGTCATATCTTTGACCGAATCTTAAACTTGTAATGTGTATCCATTTGAAATGCGATATCCTTCCAAGTCACAGCTACATCCACCAACTCAATGTTCTATGAGTCTAGTCTAGTAATAGAAAACTAAATTTTCTTAATCAAAATCTCGAATTTGAGTTTTGAAAATAAAAAAATATACGTAAGAAAAATCAACCGTTAAATTGGACTTCACAATTTTTGAACTTAATTAATTAGATAAGACATACCGATTAGTCAACACAAAAAAAAAAAAAAAATTAAAAATACAAACACACATACATACTACTGCACTACTCAAGAATTGGACATGGGTCCGGACTATGGTTCATGGTGGGGTACTATTTTACTAGGCCACTGCTTCGGAAAGGAAAAACAATCTCACAACAGAGAGTAGAAATTGTCTACGGACCTAAAAGCTTTGTAAGGAACCCAAAAAAGGAGCGAGTTGATAATAGTTTCACCCAAAATGGAAGGACCAAGTATTGGAATGGAATCCACTTGACCCACCTTTTTACTCCATTTGCAGAGTTCTTGAAATAATTGCCCATCATTTTTTTTTTTTTGCAATAATATGGCTAACTTAATCCAACACTGTTCACAAAAGTATAAGGTTTGAGCAAAATATTTAAATTCGGTATTCGGGTCGGATTGAATTTCGGCAATATATATTTTGATTAACTTTAAACTAAATTAACATGAAATTGATGTGGTACAATAGTACCCAATTGAACAATGACTTAAAAGAAAGATTTCATTTTGTTACTAATTTGAAAACATTTTTCTTCTTATAAAATAAGTTTAGGATGAAATATATATAACTATATATATATATGGTTTAGATTTTCAAATTACCAGTCCCTTCATTACAAGTATAAACAAAAATCAAAGAATAATTCAAACAAAAAACCAAGATAATCAACAAAAGATATACAATACATGGTAATCAATTGTACACAATTAATGGCTGTGCATATGGAAAGACCTGCCATTACATGAATTGCACAGAAAATTATGTACATGATTTGAAATCAAAGTTAGTTTTGACATTGGACTTGCAAAGCATGCCTCCTTTAATTTTCCCTACAGCAGTTGAACAACCAAGGTCGATTTAGAGGGGCCGGGGGGGGGGGGGGGGCTATCATCAAAAGGGTATGTTTGGACAGTAGAGAGTAATTTATTGAGATGTGGCTCTATCGTGAGCCTTCTCTGCTCTGATTTAAGAAATATGGTCTGCAGGCGGAGCATCAACAACTCATTGTCAATGGCTGTATTTATGTCCAGAAAGCTGTAGTAAACTGTAGAGAGACCATGGGGGATAAAGGCTCATATAGCAAACCAGTGGGATTATACCAATGAATAAATAGAGTCTGGAATGACAAATTAAGCAACTACGTGTACAAATTGCAAGTGGTTAGAGGTTTTTCTGACTAATAAGTTGTTTAATCACCCAGACAACTTTAATTTCTAAAACATTTACATTTGTGCGCTTACAATTTTGTCCAAGAGTGCAGGTTCTTCCGGATCACTTTAAACACTCAATCTGCCAAAGCAAAGGAAATGTCAATGCCTCAACCATGCAGTTTTAGTCGTTGGTAAAATGAATAGGGAGAGGGAGATATAGGAATGCCAACATAATCTATTTGATCCAGTTTTTTTCTTCCCCCCTGTCAATCCATTTTCATAAAACAAGCATTACAGAAAATTACATTAAGTATTTGAAGATTGATAAGCCCCAGAGACGTTTAATTGGAATAGGTAGGTGCCCATAAATAGTACTTTGTTTCCCATTCTACAACTAAATCCTCGACAAACGCATACTTTGGTAAACATTTTTATTTTCAGGAATCCACTGGGTTATGAGATTTAATGATGTTGCAACTAGGTCTGATACCATGTATCAATTAGTCACCCATGCACTGGTAGACAGTTCCTTGATTCATGCCTACAAGCAGAAACACCTTGTTCAATAATTTATACCATCTCATATTCCATACATAAAAGTTTATCTAGTCCCCCTCTAACATCTTGGTGATAAAAGGGAATCTACGGTATATGAGCTTAAATCTACAGCTAATAAGCTAAAAAATGTTGCTAATTCTGTATTACCCTCATGCTTAGTCAGTGGAAAAATACTAATTTAACTTCTCATGAAAAGGGAAAGGTAAACTTCATTTCTCCCTGTGCTTTGCTAGTTGGCAGAAGTGATACTATAATTAATTTCTTTTAAGTTAAAAATTCTAGAATGAACCTCCTGTGATTTGCTGAAAGTCACTTTACCTTCATGTGGTTCAAAAGAGCCTTAGAAAGCTGCTGGTAACTCGGCAAATTTTTGGCAATGGTAGCAACCCCAGGCAGACTTTTCCAAAACAACAAATGGAGGTTTCACCCACATGGTTAATTGAATTCAAGCCAAACAAATGGAGGTTACGCATACTTCTCCAAAAACCTAATTCACCTTCTCTAATTTAATAATTTCACATTTTCAATCCTCTTCCATGGGTACTAGATTCTCTCTCTTCTGAAAGGGGAAAGACAACAAAACCAAGCAAGAATAACAACAATAACATACCGATAAAATAAACCGATTAATTAGATGCTTCCTCCATAAGGCCATTCACTGGCAATTCCTTGCTCTCCCTCTCCCTCCAAATGGCATGCACTTCATCAGTTCGAAACCGCTGGGTGAATGTCGACTCCTCTAGTGGGGTTGTCTGGCCATGAGCATAAGCAAGAAGACCGGTATATGCTATCATTGCCCCATTGTCTATGCAATATCTGTCATCCGTTGCGAACAACCTTCCACCTCGTTCAGAGCACATTACCCTCATCATTTCTTGCAAACGTTCATTACAACCAACACCACCAACAATAAGAACATCTTTCGAGTCACAGTGTGCCATAGCCCGTTCTGTGATCTCAACAAGCATAGCAAACACAGTCTCCTGCAACTCATCAGATATTATATCCAGAAGGCAGGTCAAAATGAAGAAATGAATGTATTAACCTCATTAGCAAAATGTATTTCGAAAGTAGACACAGATTCTTCGCCAGATAGCATCAAGTACACAAAGGTCAAGAAGTTCACCCACTTACCTGCAGGGAGTAGCACAAATCAGCAGGTGTACACTCATTGTTTTTAAGTTTCTCTTCTGCAGTACTCTCAATATAGCTCAGTATTCCACTAAATGAAACATCCATTCCTTTGACCACATAAGGGAGGTCTAGAAGCTTCTCTCCTTTCTTAGCAAGCTGGAAAAGAAGCAACAAAAATAAGGAAAATGAAAAGAAAGAAACTGATTACCAGATACTTCACAGGATGTTCCCTGCATTTAGAAGGTGGGCAGAAGATCAAGATCAAGATCGCTATGGCAGAAAGCCAGCAGCACCAAACAGAAAAACAATACAAAAACTCGATACATGTTTCCATTATCAAAAAACAACATGATCAGAAGAAAGTTCAAGCAGAGAGACATTTTTCCAAACAGAATAAGAGCCTAGCTGAGGGGATACGATACAAACAAGGCTATAAGTATTAAAAACACCAAAACCAACAACAAAATCCCAAAGATGAGGAAAAAAGATATAGACAACAGCTTGAGGGAAGGATAAAAGAACAACAAAAAAGATACTTCTTTCAATATCTACTCTAGTAATGACCTCATTATATTACTCTTCCAGAACACAATATACAATTTAAAAAAAAAAAAAAAAAAAAAAACCTGATCAGCAAATTTAAAGGTAAATCAAGCCAGTCATCTAAAATTTGTTCTATTATTGGGAGAAGCATGTCACACACAACATGTCGAGCACATAACTATACACTAAAATTACAACAGTCTCAGGAACAGGTGCCCGTAGCCTGGGTGTAACTGTGGATTCAATCAAATTAACATATCATAAATAGTAGAATAGAAATTGAAAAATCAAGTTCCATCAAAATCAACAATATTTGAAAGCATTGTGGATAGAATTTGAGTTATGAACTCTGAAAGGCTAATCTGTAAACAAAAATATAAAATAACATAGAACTAAAATAAATCATCTTTAATTCAGAATTGAAATCTATATGGAGGATTCCATCCAAGCAGAGAAAAAAAAAAGGCTTTCTAGATCACTTAAGTACAGTAGGGTATATAAATTCATAATTGAATTCACTATCATTGTGCTGTCATATCCTGTTTGTTGAAATGTCATATCAAAGAGTCCTTGAGCTTCGAGCATTTAAATCAATCTCTCTCTCATCAATGTAAAATGATGTAACACTAAACATTTCCAAAAGCAAAACATGTCAAGGAAACCATGTCTCAGAGTCTATAACATCAAAGCATTATGGAGAAAAAGAACTCAGACACTTGGTGCCTCAACATGTAACAGTGCCCGGCACGTGTTGGAAGCACGTCAGTACATCTTCAAATGAAAAATAGTTAATTTTGAACTTGTACATGGCTCAGAGACACCGTCAACGCACACACAGCTCAGCCTGGGTAGATTAAATATTTTATTTAGGAGTTCTAATGAAACATCATAATTTTTAAATTTTTAATATAAATGGATATGCACAGACAAAGGTAAATTTCGTGTCTACTGAATGAACATAATAACAAAGTTGGTCATGAATTTTGATGAATAAGTCAATATAAATGATAATGTTATTAACATATTTTTCAAGAATAAACTCTAATTTTAGATACCTAGGTGTTAGTACTTAATAAATAGATATATATTTAAATGAATCTGTCCATGTCATCTTGTTTTATTGTCAGAGTCTACTCAGAGGAAATGTCCAGAGTTTTGCAAGAAA
Source organism: Dillenia turbinata (assembly GCA_037126225.1). Lineage (NCBI taxonomy): Eukaryota > Viridiplantae > Streptophyta > Magnoliopsida > Dilleniales > Dilleniaceae > Dillenia > Dillenia turbinata. Next base: position 17,001,804 of record JBAMMX010000012.1, on the reverse strand, counting down.
AAGACGACACTAAAAATCTAGAGCAGTTAAGACATATTTAACATTAAGTCATGTTCAAAAGTACATGACAGCAGTCATATTGGAATACAGCATCTGCCAAAAACGAATTTCATAGACAGAGATCTCAACCTCCATAAGCATATTCAGTTTACTAATATTTTTTAAATAATGAAAAAGGGAAAAAAATCAGGAATCCTTTTCCTCCATGCATTTACGTTCTTCTGCTCAGGTTAGTTATGTCATTTGGGCAAGAACTCATGGCCAGTCATTAGATTCAAAGTTGAAACTAAATTGCATGTACTCTACCAAAGAAAAAGGAAAAAGAACAAAAATACAGAGAGTTTTATTTTGACAATAAAATACAGAATTAACCATCTCCTGTCAGAGCCTATATTTGGAGGTGATAATTGTAATAATTTCAACCATTCAGAAATAGCAGTATTCCATGAATTGAAGACCCCAAATGTAAGGGGAAAAAAGGGACAATTCCAAAAATCTTGTGAATAGCATCAGAGCAAGCAAATTTATGAGAAACAAGAGAAAGAGAAGTAAATTTAGTACGTCTCATCAATTGTATCCCAAATTATTTCAACACCATATGCATGAACTGATTTCTGACATAAAGTTGGAAAACATAATTATCTAACCAGAGCATGAAATTCTAAATGCTACAAACATCCCAAGAGTAAAATCATCGAAGACATATTAGTCAAGAGAAATTATCCATAATACATAGAGAAAATATAGCATCTAGCATGACATGTGAAGGAGGTGACAATATTTCATACAGCACATTTATTTCCAACACAAGGTAAGTCATAAAGAATAGACTCATTTTGCTTACCTGCTCAATGTTGTATCCAGGGGCTGGATCATTGGAGAGATTAAGAACCCTGGCAAACCTGTCTAAGCAATTTCCTACAGCAATATCAATTGTCTCCCCAAAAATTCTGTACCGCCCTTCACTGTAAGAAATTACTTGTGTGTTCCCTCCACTGACATACAACACCACAGGATCATCAGCGCCAGTCACAATCCTACCCATCTCGATATGTGCAACACAGTGATTAACGGCAACAATGGGCTTCTTCCAAAGTTGTGAAAGAACCCGAACAACAATAGCAGAAACTTGTAGGGGAGCACCCATCCCAGGACCCTTGGTGTAGCACAAGCAATTGATGTCATCTAGAGTAACTTTGGCAGTTTCCAGAGCAGATTTGACCAATGGAAGAACATGCTGGAGATGGTGTTGAGCAGTTTCTCGAGGAAGGAATCCCTGGCCAGGAGGGGTGATATAGGTATGCCGTGGATTTGACAAGATGGTTCCATCTAAGGTCACAACCCCAATGCCAATCTTGTTTGCAGATCCTTCAAAACCTAGCGCCATCATTTTCTTCATCTTTGATCCAAAACAAGATGCAAAACCCTGTAATTCAAAACCAAACCAAGAAAGTTAGCTCCCCCCCCCTGGGGGATAAAAATTAGAAGACATTTTAATCCAAAATATAGATGCAGAAACTTGTAAGAAATGAAGAAGCATCAGCAGTCACTTAAATGATGCAAATTTCATCCATGAAATTCATCACACACTCTTATCATTGAATTGTAAAATAAGCACATAAAAGATTAATGGATGAATTTATTATTACTATATATTCTCATTTCTCAATGTCCTGAAGCCTCATCACAATTAACAATCTTTCCATAGAGTATACGAAATGGGTAGAATAGCATTTTCAGTAACCTAAGCCATTAACATTTAACTTCACAATCAATTCCTTAAAAAATAATAATAATAATAAAAAAGCCTTTAGAGCTTACCTACTGCCTCAGCGATTAAGCCATTTTTACAAAAAAGACTGCATCTGATCATGTCTTAAAATTTTCACTACATTGCAAAATTAGAAATGGCAATTAAAGAATGTATTTATTCTCATAGATATTTTATCTAACATAGAGCATACTATTATACTAACCAAAAGCTGAATAAATTGAAATTCAACAAATTGGACTTGATTTCCTAACCCTAAAAATTGTAATCTAAAAGGTTAACAACCACAATTACTACGCACACTGATGATAACACCATAGCCGTCCTCCTCTTCATAACAACAACCACAGAGAGAGAGAGAGAGAGAGAGAGAGAGGTATGCCTCTGTGTCGCAAGGAGAGAGGGGGGAGCGAGGAGTAGCAGCTGACCGCCGTCGCAGAGAGAGAGAGAGAGTTCGAAACGACTAAACCTGTTCTACCAGAATGGAAGTCGAGGGATTTTAGTAGTTTAGGAAATTAAATTATTGCCTCGCAAACTTTTGTCAAATTTTCACTTTCATCCTCACATGACAAATGTTCATATTCATGCCCCGCACTATGCCAAGCTCCATGCTAATTTGCTACAGCCAACTTAAAAAACCAAAATGCATTTCTTTTTCTTTACTTAGGAAAAAAACTTATTTTTTTATCTAATATAAATTTACATATAATTTTTATAATTAAATTAAAAATAAATCACGTATTGATCGGTAAAAAATTTATAAATCGTTTGTTATTTTAATTATAAAATTTGTGATAAATAGTAAAATTCTCAAAAACAAAAAGGTGAGACGGTAAAATTTGCATCAATATCATAATTATCAACTCAAGTCTTAAGTAGTAAAAGATGAGAATTGGCTAATAATTTTTTTCTTTTTCTCTTTTGACCAAATTTAGTATAAAACCTTTTCATTTTTTCTAATTACTTTATTTTTTTCTTTTGAAATAGCCCTTTTTAATAACAAATTTAAGTAAAACATATTTTGACACTTTTAATAAACTAAGAAAAGCTTGTGAATAAGAAAATTAATAAAGACAAAGTTATTAAAAAAAAAAAGAAAATATGAAAGAACTTGCTCTTCTCATTGATACTTCACAAAGGGTTTTTTACTAAAATAGAGTTTTTTAAAATCAAAATTAAAAAAATAAGATAGTTTTTTTTATTCACGAATTAGAGATGTCACACTATGTGAGCACGACATCACTATTCATCCCCCGCCAACCAACTGTCGAGTGTTATTAAAAAAAAAAATCGACACCTCAAGTGGCACGATCTGTGATCGCACAACTAGTTGCGCGATCCGCGAGCGCGCAACCATTTGTGCACTCACGGATTGTGAGATGCAAGACCCACCCCCCACAACATTTGCCTCTCCATTCAGCCATCTCTGCTCCTACACTATTCAATGTCCAAAAACTACATTCAGTCACTGCAATCAACCAACACCAAACTACAGATAAGCTATTCCAATATAATCGCTAAATTCCAAAAATATCATATTTCATAAATATCAAATAATAAACATCTAAACTCTTGTAATATCAACAAACATCACCAAACTTCATAAAATATCAATCACCAAATTTCACAAATACCAAACTCTAAAAATATCAATTAATACTTTAAAAGCAATCATGAACAAACACTAACATTCATATAAATATGAGATCAAAGTTATAAAATTACAATTAATAATTTTTAAGTTACAAAGTTAGAATGTAATACATAAACAAATACCAATATACACAAATACGAGAAACTATACTAAGTACCGCATGGACGTCGTCCACCATTTCTATGCGGCTGATGTCTAGTGGGAACTGGAATGGGAGTTGGAACTGGAGCCTGCATACCCTCATGACTCTTGGAAAACTAAAGCGCGGCAGTCATACTATTTTCTGAATATCGACGCCGCCTCCGCTGCTGATAAACATTAAGTCGTGGAGGCTCACTTGGCGTAGCGTGGTCATGCTTCTCGAAGGCAAGTGTCTATGTAAACATCGGGGTGGGTATAGGAGTCGGGTATGAATATGTCTGAGTGTCTATATGCTCCACGAATGCTGGCCTTTGTGTAAATGTCAGAGTGGGTGTAGAAGTCGGATCGAATATATCTACATCTTTATATGCTCCTCAAAGGCACCTGTAACACCAGAAGTAGAGGAAACGTCTGGATCGATATACCCCTATGTAAATGTCGAAGGACGATCTCTCTAAGGTGTCGTATGTCCGAAGCGCTGCAGTATATCCCATATGTCATCTCTGATATAAGCAACTCGAGGATCCACTCCTGGGACACTGAAGATATCAAACGCTACTAAATGGAGATTCTCGAGTCGGTAGCACTGTCAAAAGAAAAATATTTGTAAATATAGAAACATTATGTAAAAAATAAAAGTAATATAAAATGGTAAAGTGTTCATGACTTACCATGAGCGTCACGTCATCTGCGGTCGGTCGAAAACCCTGTTGATATCGATGTGCAGGACTACCAATCAACATGTGTGTGATTCGTCGATACCAACTCATGTAATCAACTGTCATCATATCATCATCATTAAAAAACTCTTCTCCGATCACAACATGGTATCGACGGTTATCGCATATCTCTAAGTGTGCTGCATGCTTTATACTCCAATCACGACCAGATTTCCTACATCGATCAGTTCGATGCAAGTCCATATCCGTGTATACGGGAATAGGAATATCATGCCGATAACCAAACTGTCGTAAAACTCTCGTAGGATAATAATACTCGATGACCTCGAAGCATAAAAGAGGCACACTAGCTCGCCATATATCGCTCCCAACAAGGCAATAATCAGGTAATGCCCTAATGTCGGAATACGAATATGGTATCTAGAGAAACTGAAAAAAACAGAAAAAAAAAGAAACAATGTGCTAGTTGGACTTATAAATATTACAATAGTTCATGAGCTGACAAGAGAAAAGAAATTAACTCACCCCACCATCCCGCATATGATCAAACTGATCCTGATATGATCGTAGAACAAATTGAGTTAAAAACTCAATCAGCAGCCCCTAAAAGTTCATTAAACCTCTAATCAACGACAGTTCCAGGATTGCTCATTTGCACAGCAGCCATAAATTGAGACAACAATGTGTATGAAGTCTCTTAATTACCATACACCATTTCTATAGATTTCTGACGTCCCAACCAAGCTTTCTTATATGACAAATCTACCACATAATCCCTCATATCCTCTACTCTATCACACACTTTATAATCAACATTCTATTTTATATGACTCTTGATAAAATGACCCACCATATTAGAGTCAACATTAGGATGATCCCCCGCAGGCATTCGAGGAAAACAAGTGTGTTTTGCATTTAATTTTGTGATGTCCCAAATGTTAAACTTCTTTTTCAATTTTGTTCGAACATGCCACAAACAATTGTTCTCATAGTAGAAAGAACACCTCACAAACCACATGTGTTGGTTACTTTCATGAACTTTAAAATATCTGTGTTGCCGCATTGATAAATACTTCACAGCATACTGAACTCTCTCTTTGGAATTAAAAATCATTCTGATTTGTAACTCTGAAGTGCAATCATCATCCCATGTAGGACGATTAAAGTCATTATACTCATCAAACATCATGTCCCATTCCCCCATACTATATAGAGATGGGATGTTTTCTTCCTATTCATCCACCTTATATTCTTAATCTGCAACATTCTGATCATCATAAGTTTCACCCTCCAATTCATCATCAACAAACATATCCACAGGATCTGTCTCCTGTCCCTGATAAGGCATATTAGAACTCAGCTCTCTAAATTTATTTGTCATAGGCATAACTGATTCATAAGGAGCATTCAATGCAACATCATCGGAAATAAATGTCTCATACTGTAACCATTCATCTCCAACATTCACATTTGTCAACATTTCAGTGTATGATCCAAAATTTGTCACGCCCCTGAATGAACTAACTCCAATTTCACCAAATGAACTGTCTGGGTCTCTCCTAAATAAACTACCTGCGATCACTGACTCATTTTCTACCATAGGAATTGGTGCATCAACAGTAGCATTTATAATTGGTTCATGCTCTAAGAAAAGTTCAACTGATGACAAACCCGATATATATCTAGACAGTGACAACACTTATGGTAAAAAATCAGCCTCCACCGGTAATACACAATATGAAAGAAAATTACCAAACCAAAGAGAATATCTACATGAAACATTCAGTTTGAATTGCCTAGAATCAATCCTATATTTCTAATACAATACATTTATAAACTCCTCCTATCCAACATTGTTATGAACTACGATACCCGTTTTAGGTCCAACACTATACCGATACTCATTTTCAGGTCCACCAATTTGACCCCCCAATAAAGCACAAGTCTCACATGGTTATCAGTCATCTTCCTTTAAACAACATAAAAATTGCGATAAATATTAGCATTAACATCAACATCGATAGACAAACAAGATAAACATTCATAACATTTATAAAAACTTATATAAATATAAGTATTAACATGAATATCATAAAAATCAGAATGCACACGATTATTAGTCATCTTCCTACAATAACTAGCATTAATAACATTGCAATAACCATAATCCTAACATCTCAACATCATAGACGAGTAGAGATAATGACTATTATGACTTAATACAATATTTTCTAACAACAAAACATCGCATGATTATCTCAACGACCGAACAGAAATAAAATCATAACCCTAACCCTAACCCTAGCATATTTCACGAAAGAGACAAGCAGGAGACAAGCAAAAACAAGAGAATAAACAAATAGAGACAAAACCCTAACCCTAACCCTAGCATGCTTCACGAAAGAGACAAGCAGAAGACAATCAAAAACAAGAGAATAAACAAATCGAGACAAAACCCTAACCCTAACCGTAACCCTAACCCTAATCTGTCCAATTCTCTAGAAAATTAAGATTATATTCTACCTGCAATGGTTGTACAACAAGAGTCTCCTTTTGTTTGCAATTGCACAGACAAATAACAGGATAAATAATCTAAGGCTATCCAAATAAAAGTAAATATGTCAAGAACACCCGAGTGGGGGTGCAATTAATCAATGGAATAAAATGCATATATCATGTGATGAGAGAGAGAACCAAAAGAGTGCATGCTGTGGTGAACCTTTCGAAGAGGACAAGAGAAAGAAATAAAGTGCATGTTGTGGTGTTACCTTCCCAAAATAGAAATGAAGCTTTGATGTCACAAGAACCAAGTTGAGGGAGCACAAGCTATGTCGCAGAAGGAGACAGGTGGGAGAGATCACGCAAGCTAAGTCACAGAAGATAGATGGGAAAGAGAAGAAGCAGATCGCACAAGAGGAGGAGCACAAGCTAAGTCGCGAAAGGGGGAGAGAACAAGCAGATTGCGCAAGGAGAAGTACTATGTTCGTGGGTTTATAAAGGCTATGTTGCGCTCTGGGTCCGCGCAAGTTATGTCGCGGACCCAGAGTGCGCAGCCTGTTGCGCGATCCGTGATTGCACAACCTGTTGCGCGGTCTGTGATCGCGCAACCTTGAGGCCCTTTTCTTTCCATAGCTCGGCAGTTGAATAGTGTATGGCCAAGATGAGTAGTGTATGTCGCGCTCACAAAGTGTGACATCTCTATTTTGGGAACGAAAAAAAAATCACCCTAATTTTTTAATTTTGAGTTAAAAAAACTCTATTTTTGAAAAAACCACTCACAAAGACTCTAGTGGTTGATTTTCAATTTTTGAAATAAAACCAACCAAAGTGATGATGGATAGTGAATTTTGAAAAATGCTTAGCATTTATTCAAAAAGGTTGGCTTTATTATTTTCTTAAGTAGCTTTGAAGAGTATTAGAATATTGGTTTTGAATTTTGATAATCGAAATAAGTATTATAATATTTTATATACATTAGAACAATGCTTGATCTGATTTATTTTGAAAAATTTACGAGTTATAACCAATATTCATGCATATCAACTATATTCTCTCAATTCTTAAATGCATCAATTACAAAACGTCTCATTTAAAAAAGTTGATATCAAGTTCAACTGAATTTTAACAAAATTTTCAATAAAAAAGTTACAAATATAATGAAAATTTATTTTTATATAAAAACTATTTATATTTACAAAACACCTTATATTCTTAAAAAAAAGAAAAATTAAAACAAATACCACAAATAAATTAAAACAAAATAAAGATAAATTGATACGATTTGAGCCAAACTGACATTACTCACAAGGGTAAGTCTCTTAACAATATTATTTATGGCAATGTTGAGTTACAAAGTGCAAATCAAACTAGAATATTCTGTCTTCTTGTGTATACTTCAACACCTGCAAATTTTGTCTATAATAATTGGACTGAAATTGTACTTTAGATCACTTTCAAGACAACTGTGATGACACATTGTATGCCAAAGTCTTGGAAAAATATGCAGCAATTAGATGACCTACAGCGTGGACCTTGCCGCAATTTTCAGTCAACATAAATATCCAATGCCAAAAATGAAAGCATTAGTTCATCTTGAACCCCTTTTCTCATCAAGCTTCAAGCTTGTAGTAAACATTCAGCTTTAACTCAACCTCTTAATAATCAAGAAGAATTTGTTCATAACTCTTCTACAAAAGCACACTGAATTAACATCTTAGAAGTAAAATTTATACATACTGATCTAACAGAGGACAGTCCGCACCATAATCAGGGACCGATCTAACTAGCATAGGAAAAATCTGGCTGTTTTGGGTAAGGCAAAATGAATAGAGTTCTATAGAGGCAATGACATCTTTTTGAACCAGAGAAGCTTCATGAAGAATGGGCAATAATTCTTTTGGATGCCCAAGTGCTGCTTTGACCCTTCAATTGGAAGTCCCAAGTACAGAATGAATGTATACACGTAACTTTTGCCTGATTTCCCTGACCTACCAATGTATGTCAAAAACAAAGCTTGAAAAAAAAAGGGAGGAAGAGCTCAAGACTAATGTTTGCTGAGATGCAATTGATTGTAGACATGTTCAACGCAATTGAAGGAAGGAGTGCCTGTGCAGCCGAAATGGACAAATGGACTCTCTTCTTTCCCAAATAATTTAAAAGCCTACACAATGCCAAAATTATCTGAGATCATGATTTTCTTTGGATTCCATCTCTTTTACACTGTCTACTATGTGTTGGATCTTCTTTGAAAGACTTTGATTGTGCTCATCAATGTACTCAAAAACTAACTCCAGATGCCTTTTATAGGCTGCTGCTCGTTTTTTCTCGATGGCAAGCTGCTGGGATAGTTCCCGGATTTTGTCATGTTCATTCTGCAAAAATAGTGCACAAATAGATGAGCAGCCATGCAACATCGTTGCACAGATAAAACTTTAGGACAAATCAGGAAAAATGATTAATATCGCAGGGAAAAAATATTAACAATGATAAATCCAACTAAATGGCATAACAATTAACGTATCGTCCATACCTAAAACTAAGCATATATGAAGGAAAGAGAACTGAGTCAGAAAAAGAGAAAAGCAGATGATAGACTGCCAGATTTTAATACATTTAGTCCCTATTCTTTCCAGGATTCTATGTCCAAAAATGTTTTCTAACCGGAACATTAATTGAAAGGAACTTCCAATTTTCCTACTCTGCTTTGTAGTCAGAGTGGGGCTTTTGGATCTTCAATAGAGTGTTTTGGCAAGTAACTTTGATTAATGATCAGCATAATAAATGATGCCCTCTTAAATGATTAAATTCCAAAAGTGCAAATATTGAAGTGAAAACGAGGAAGTAGACTAAGATTTTATGTTCATCTTTGCAAAAGGGATTTCAAAGTGACAGATGACTTGCTTTTGCATTACCTATGGTCTTGAATGTTATGAAAGCATATATGAATTTGTGATGCAAGCGAGGTCAGCATATTCCATGTTGTACACTAAGGTGGAAATGATTCTGTTGATCCCTCTAGCTATGTCCGGGAAAGTGCTTTTCAAAAGTTAAAACTCTACATTGTTAAAAACGACTGAGCTCTAGATTTTATATCAGAATATTATAAGCATCTTAAAGCTTAGAGAACCTACAACTTATATTTTTCAAAAACAGTGCAAGGAACAAATACACATGTGCATTGTTATCAGATCTCATTGTTGATCCTAAAGATATTTATGCAATGATTGAGGCACTACACATGAGTTAACATGGCACTTAAGAGTTATGACTTTGAGCACAAAAGATATATGTGCAGGGAATTCCACACCTTTTGAATATTTTTAATTCAAATCTCAAATCTTTCATATTTAGAAGTTGAAAAAAAAAAAAAAAACCCATAAAATTCAATTCTGACCATTTAAAAGTGTGGAATTGTAAATCCTCTCATTTGTGAGGTGATTTACAAATGAACTCCACTAAAATTGGTGGAACCTCCTTGACTCTATCAAATGACCGAAGGTAAATCTTTTTAGTTGTACTAAATGCTATAATTTAATTTTTTGCCTCTTCCAAATGCAAAATTGAAATAAATTCTTTTTTTTTTCCTTTTTATACGATGTCTTCTAAACAACAAAAAAGAACTAAATCATAGAATCCATTTCATTATAACTGAATTTCTTTTTCATTTGATTCCAAACACTACAATAGTAACTAGTTTTGAGTTTTTGGAAGGCATTAAGAAAGTGGAATTTGGCTGACAAGGATTCTCCTTTGTAATATTTTGAGAATATATTTTTCAAAAACGAAATCAACATGAATTATACAACACGAATCTGGTATTTAAAAGGTATATGGTATTTCAAACATTTTTAAAAGGATAACATGCCAGAATCTGACATGTATTTGGAGAGTATTCAGCAAATATCATATATGACATGTATCTGATTTGGATACAAATTTCCAATTTAATTTATTCATGCCTCATAGTTTCAAAAAATTAGGATCACTTAAAACACACCACCCTCAAAATGCATAGGACTGTAATCAAACGGTCAATCACTTTCTATTTAATTTATTCATGCTTCATAGTTTCAAACAAATACACCAGCCTCAAAATGCATAGGACAGTAATCAAATGGTCAATCGATTTCTCCCAAGATTCACATATGCAACCAAAGTGAAGTTATACTTGGACTTCATATGCAATAAAACAAATCATGCCAAAACTACACTCAGCAATCATCCCCAGTTTTTCAAGATATATTCTTTATATATATATCCACAAATCAGGACTATGCTTGTTTGGATACAAGACGAACGTGGCATCCTAACTTCCTCTGAAGTACAGTATGTTAGATACCCTATGTAATCTCTGCCTTCATTAACAAAAAACCTCTCTTCCTGACTTATACCTCAATCCCTCACAACAACAAAATTGGAATTGTCAGTTTTATTACCCACAACCAACGGCTAATAAGAAAACTATTGCCTCCAATATCTGCGTCATTTAAACCCCTCTTTCACTCCTCTTGACCAAAGAGCATTCTACTAGGTTTCTCCAACCTCTTAGCCATTTGCATTGGGAATGTAAAACAGCAAATAAATCCACGCATACTTAAATCAGCATGGCAAATTAGCCACTTGCATTCCCAGGATAAGTAAGCCTCTTCTCTTAAGGATCCGCTAGTTTTCCAGGCTTTCTTCCCCCTCCGCTAAGTGTAGTTCAATTTCCTTTCAATTTGTAACAATTTTTTTTTAATCAATAGAAATAACATAAAAATATAAGAAGAGCTCAATTAATCCTCCAAAATATGTTAATAATAATGGCAACATACAGTGGAATATTCCACCTGGCTAGGGATTAATCTGCATTTGTATTCTTTCAAGCATGCCACTTCATCTTCAAAAATGTCTCTCTGACTACTCCGACACCAACAGATAATGATGGTAAAGGAAATTAGATGTATTTTGACCTCCAGCCCACTAGCTCAATTATATTAAATCTAAAATCAGACAATCTCTTCTTTCACTTCATATTTCTCCTCATACAGAATCATCCACGTCCAGAGCTCCAACAAGGTAAGATCCCCTTTCGGTGTTATTCATCTAAGTAAAAAACCAGGATCAGCATCCTCTTCCTTGATTACATTAATTTTTCTTCTTTTAGGATAGCAGCCAAGAAAATAGAAAACCTCAACCATATTACATGTTTTATCAACTAAAATATGCCTATCAAAGAATAAAAGGAACACTGATTTAGGAAGACGATTGCAAGTTTTATCAAATAAAAAATGTCGACTTGCATCAGTCAAATATAAGTTTAGAAGTGAAATGCATTAGGTGGTAACAGGTAATCTTCACCTAACACATTGACAATATAATGAAATGTTTACAAGAAGTTTGAAGGCACTGAAACAAATGATGGCACCTTACAATTTATAAACCAAATTTCCAAATGGTTTTCATCATGTTCAATCACTTGACACTTGATTTGTGGCAAGTGCAAGACATGTAAGAATCAAACAGCACTAGTAGTTCCAAAGCAGACACCTCATGTATTCTATCTTATTGATTATGTGGTAACATTATTCTCATGAATCCCATCCAGTGTATCTTATTGATCATGTGGTAACATTATTCCCATGAATCTCATCCAGTATACTAATAATAGATATGATCCTTGGTTTACATTTGCTGCAAACTAAATAAGTTCACCCCAATTATAGAACACTAGGTCAACATACACAGCTGTCAACCTGAACAAACCAATTTTTGGTGATATAAGATACCAAATCTGGCTGCTACATTTAGCAAGATATAGTTCTCGCAGAAACTTTCTTCAGAACAATAAGATACCCTAAAGAATTAAAGAAATGGGAGCAGGACTCCAGTGAAAAACACAGTCAATTTTTTTTTTCTTTCTTTTCTTTCTCCATTTTTTATTTCAAAAACCAAACAAGCATTTGAAAAATATCTCCTGGATAACTCTTCCAGCTACAAAAAATGACTTGATCATAGTCCTTCAAGATATAACCAGGATAGACCTCTATAAATTAGATAATAAAAAGGAGAAAAGAAAGAAATATTGACTTTGTCATTTAAAAAAAATATAAGAATACTAGATACAGAAAGAATGTCCAATGAAATTTTAAGCAAACCATGACAGCTTTGTGGAATGTTGTTGAAAGAACCATTGATTATAGAACCCAAGGAAAAAAAAAAAAAGCAGCAAACAATTGCTTGGGCTTATTAGAAAAAATAACACAATAGATTTGTGTGTGAGAGAGAGACAGAGAAAGAGATCTCTAAATTTTATGAAATTTATTAAGGATCAAGGAACACACAGTTTGTTTATGTTTTATTTTTCCAATTAGAATTAGAATTTTACTAAAAAGATGGGAAATAATACACAAGGCTTGGACAATAAAAAGTCCTCAAAGTGGAAGACTAGAAAAAGCAAAGTGATGTAGGACAAGTACCAATACAATGCGGTCGTCAATACTTGCTAATTTATTTATAATTTTGGTATCTTTTAGGTCATTAATTTAATCTAATTTATGTGCATTGATAGACTAGTGATTAGGGGTTTTGAATTGGTTTGATTAATTGCTTGATGTAATCTTGTAAATAGCGGTCATGACTTCTAAGAGAATCAGACCTTGATGCATGTATTTTGCTAATTGATTAACATCAATTGAATTTTCTACCCAGTTTCTCTCCCCCTCTTTTGTTCTTGTTCTCCTTCTTTCTTTCTCTCAGACTCTAGTTTCTATCTTTGTATCTCAGTCCATTCTGCTCCTATATCATTTGGTATCAAAGCTGAAGACTGGACGTTTTCATCTTTTCTTCCTTCGGTTTCCTTTCTTCTCTAACTTGCATGAATTGCATCCAACTAAACATATCCAGTCTGCAAAAAGAAATGTGGAAAAAAAAATGCAGAGGGAAGCACTTCTCTACAAATATTAAGCATTCCAGCCCATTTTTAAACTTGATCATGGCCCCATTGCCCAAACAGGCTATTGTTGGAGGCTTTACTACCCGGTTCTTCTGTGCTGCATCTTGCAATCTGTTCTGCAACCTGTTCATGATCCCAGCTTTGTTGAGCATTTCGCGACTGCTTCTAATAGGAAACTTGATTTCCTCATTTACGCTGGGATTCTACATCTCATTGTGGTAATAACTTTCCTCGAATTTTTGGATTATGTTTCCATTGAAACTTTTTAAAGATTGTGAAAAGAAATTGATTTCAATGTCATTGTGGAGAAAGACACCTCCACACTTACATTCAAACAAATCTCCCAATGTCCTCAATTTCCTATTGTAAAACCACTCATTTTCTCTACTAGATTCTTACAGAAGAATTTTATCTTTTGTAAAACTTGATTTACTTCTCTAGTATTAATCTAGAGGATTAATGCAGAGTGATCCTCTTTCTCTTTTTCTTTTCCTCTTGTGATAAGATCCTTTGAGTAGGTTGAGAGACGGATTCCTGCTGATTATGTCACTAGTCCAAGAGTAGGCAGTGATGAGGCATATGTATCCCACTCTTAGTTTGTAAATGATACTAGTTCTACGAAGAGTAAGTGAACTATTTCCAATTTAGGGGTAATATTTCCTATTTAGGGGTTACTTTGGGGGATAATTCTAAAAGTCTTTAGTTTTAGGACCTACTTGTGAATAGAATCCATAAGAAACTTGACTGGTGGAAGGGAACATTTTTAACCTTGGATGTATCACCCTTATCGTGGCTTGTTTCTCTAGTATTCCTTTATATTTTCTCCTCCATTTTGGGATTCTCATTGGAGTAGCGATAACGTTAAGAAATTGATGAGAAACTTTCTTTAGTCTGGTAATGGATTGAATAACAAAGATTATTTGCTTAGTTAACATTGGGTGTCTAAACCTAAGTCCTAAGGTAGGTTGGGTTTCGATAATTTGGTATTTAAGAATATCTCTTTGGCATCCCCTTTGCCAAACAGAATTGGTTTCTGAGGGAATCTCCACAGTTATTTACTCGCCAAAGAGATGCTGTTGAATACCAAAATTACCGATACCCAATCCACCAGAAGACTTAGGTTTAGCCACGTGCTCCCAAATAACCAAATATTCTTTCTCGACCTAATCCACCATCAATCTCCTCGAGAGCCAAAAAAATAGAGTTTTTTCAATCTTTAATATCACCAAAAACTTCTTTATTCCAATCCCTAAGTGCTTGCTTAAGTTCTTCAATTTTTTCATAAATTTAAACCCCTCCCACCCTACTACATCAGGACCTCTCCATTACTCCACCTCTCACATAAAATATCTATGAGACAACCACATGTTCTCAGATGTAAAGGGTATAGGACCCTAATTGATACGATTAGACCTCAACAAAGTAAGGAAATGATCTAGCGTGGTTCTAATAGGTGTCTTGTGCCTCAAATTAGGGAAGTGGATCACAAACATTAAAGCAAAGAAATCGATCTATCCAAGAAGCAGCCCAATGATCTCCGGAAACTAACTATGTAAATGGAACTTTAAACAAGGAATTTCCAATTGCTCACACTCCATACTCAACGAATCAAAACCCGAAATGTTACTAGCAGTCCTAATGCCATTATGTTTCAATATTCAAAAATCAAACTATTGATCCTTCCTTGTAAAATTGTTTCTTATACTTCTTGTTGGCTCACACCTCTTAAATTTATAAAGTTGAAAAGGGATTCGAATGTAGTGGTTCATTAGCTTTTTGGTTTTTCTATTTGTATTTTAATCTTTATGGATCCTCAGAATTTCTTATCGTATCAAGCCCTTGTGCATTCTTCTTACCGCTTATATAAATTTTTTTTTCTAACCCCCTTCCCCCCTCCCCCAAAAAAAAAAAAACCCAAAACAAAGTGGTCATAATAAAACCCCTCTCATCCACCTTCTCCACCTATCCTGAAAACTCATTCACTGGCTTTTACTAAATCTAAGTTTATCGCTTCATCACATGATCCAAAAATACTCAAACTAAGTTTATCACCAGATTTTATTAAATCTAAGTCCAAACCACTCACCTATCATTGTTCTTGAGATAGTCTGCCAACTTATTTACCACCAAAACTTCCAAAACTACATCCAGAAAACCTACCTCTTGTGAAAGCGCTCTAATTACACAGGACATTATTATCACCTAATGTAGCAAATTCACTAAAACCTTAGCCACAACCGATAAAGACTAATACTAAGATAAATAGGAATGAAATGTTCCACTTTTAGGGAATAAGCATTCTTCAAAATAAGAGTTGCAAAAGTCAAGTCAATGTTTCTACCCAGTAGCCCATTTGTAAAGAAATTGCCAAAAATTCTAGGCAACTCCTCATCCTCGTGTCCCAGGGTTCCTTAAAAAAGTCATTGCAAACCTATCTAGTCCCACGGCTTTCCTCCTATCAAAACCAGAAACTGCTTATCCAACTGAAAGGTCTCTCCAACCACGAAGCTCTAGAGCGGCAAATCAAATCCTCATCAAGACCTTGAATCACATGGCAAAAACCATTTTCCTTCGCATAAAGATTCATTTTAAAACTAGTGGTCCTATTGTCAATAAGGACAAAATCCATAATAAAATTAATAACATCATCATCGACATCTCAAATAAGGTTTTTTGTCTCCTACCATTGGCCACCCAATGAATAAGTCCCTTAACACACTTTATCAAAGCCTTTTGCATCTCCTCTTCGAAAAGAATTTTCTCAAAATCATTTCTAATACTTTACCTCCAACTCATGATAGAATGGCCCCTCTCATCATCCAGTCTTATCACACTAAATTTATGAAAAAGTTCTCTTTAACTCTTAACATCACCAAAAGTTTTTATGCCAAAACTTTCCCAGGAAGACTCTTTTGTTCTCTCATGAATCTGGCTCTTATGGGTGTTTCTCCAATAATCTTCCACCACCTTTCTTAAATCTATGTAGTATATCCAATACAAAAATAGTTCCTCACTAGTAAAGCCACTTTTACCCGCTAAGACAACCCAAAACACACCTAGTTTTAAAATATTTTTCTTCTAAATCTCATTTAGAGTAAAACACAGACATGCTAAAAGCTATTCAAGTCTGGTCATATACAACCAATACAAAATTTTAAGAGCTCATAGTTGCCGGGGCAACAACAACCAATACGTGGCAACTGCCGATTGGATTGGACATGATAATCACAAACCTATAGCTCTATCAAATTATTTAGATCCTTAAGGGAATTACAGAAATTAGAGATGATCTTTATGCCATAGGCAAATACGGAAATAAATTACAAAATAAAAATAAGCAAAAAAAAAAACATAAACAAAAGAATAAAACATATTACTGGTGAAACAAAATTAGCTTCTGCTGTCAATGTCTTAAGAGTTATTAATAAACCCATAAAACTAAAATATGGAATACGTCTTCTTTTTTCCTTCCCATTTTTCTTTTGGGGGGGGGTTTACAAAGTCAAGGGGGATAGACAGTTCTACTTGTAAGTTCTCCTAGAAAGTTTACATAGATATCTAGAAATCATTCAGATTATTATTGGCAAGAAGAGTACTTTGTCAACATGGACAATTAAATAGAAGATTCATGTATAGAGAAGGATTCTGATAAAGATTCTAGATGATTAGGATACACGTAAGACTTTTAACGATTATGGGTAGAGCGTGAAAAATGACAAACACAAATCCAAACACAGCCCAGCTTAGAACTTTTTTTTTTTCCTGGCGGATTGCTTAGAATTTATTTTGCATGATCATCAACTTAGGCCATTGATACATCAGAAATAGCCATATCAAAGATGTCATTTTTAAGTTCTTGTGTAGCCAAAAAAAAAGAAAAAAAAAAAACGGAATATGATAGAGCTGTAAGAAAAAGAAATAGCAATTGAAGAAACCAACTTACTGGATATTGATCAAAAATAAAATCTTTCCGGCCTTTTCCTGGAGTCAAGGCATGTGTGTGTTCCTTCACAAACTTTGTTACAATCCACTTACCAGAATTTACCTTTCTCACTAAAATCATTGCTCTGCAACCCACCCTTGTCTCTGCCCTTGTTCTGACAATCTTTTCACGCTTATCAGGCATTCTGTAACCTTCTTTATTACAAACAAGTGCCCTCCCAATGGCGCTTCCATCACGCCTGGATCTCGAAAGCTTGCTCACACGTATGATAAATCCCACTCGTGTAGCATATGCATTATAAAATGTGTGTGCAGCTGCTTCAGAGTCGAACTCTTGACCCACATATGGTTCATCTATTTGTTCTGCAGCAGGAATCATAGCCCTTTCTGAAGCATCGTGTATCATTTTGCTATCATCAACCTCAACCAAGTTGGATGTACCCTCAACAGAACTTCGTCCCATATCATTTTCATCATCACCCCTAACCACAATCTCCACTGAATTCCCTGATACCTCACCATTAACATCGCTGTCAACCCCATATTCCACTGCAAAACACCATAATTATATATAAGCGCCTTGAAATCAGTGTTCTAGGGAAAATCAACTGGTCACACTTTATTCTGAAAGAACTCCACAACATGAAATATAAATGTGGTACAGATAAATCCTATGTAGCATGAACACGAGACACAGGACAAGCCGCAAATGCACAATTATGAGTTAAAAAGTGTGTAAAGGACATGCCGACCTAACTCGAAACGGTGACACTCATTTCAGAAAGTGCATGCCCAACATACAACAAAATTTCAGTTCAGGTAAGAACCTAGCATGCTATACCAGGAGCAAGCTTAGAACTTTAATATTTTAAACCCCACAGAGAAATGCTAAATCGAGAAACGGTGAACAGAGAATAACTACAAAGTGGAATCCTAGCTATGAAATCATTCAAACAAGGAAAACTCATAAAACCTTAGTCAAAGCACATATAAATTAGCATTTGACAACTTTTGATGAAAACAAATAAATAAACCCTTAGAGTTTTAAGTCATAATCAAAAGTAAAACATAAAACCCCATAATTGATTGCATTAGTTCATAAAATCCAACAAAATTTAACATCTCATAATAAGCAAGCCAACCGTTGGAAATTTAACAAAGAGATTAGGAAGAACCAAAACAGAAAGCAATAAGCATTACCCATTGGAAGAATTTCTTTCACTATCATACAACAGAAGAACAGCCGACTCTGAACCCTAGAATTCAATAACGAACCTCAAATTAACAGATTAGCTCAAAATATAACCAAAGATTAAAACTGAGGTGGCGTTTGAATTTCATCGAAACCCTAGAAGTTCAAATTTGGTGGTCTATATGCAACACAGTTGACAGATTCCAAATAGAGGGTGAAAACCCTAAAATTGAAGAAATTGGGGCATCCAAAAAATAATTGTGAATTCCGAAATAGAAACTTACTCGGCCGAACTCTTCAGATAGCACGAGTCCAAAGTTTAAAAATAAAAAATTTAGCACAACAAATTGAATTTACTGTGAGAGAGACGGATGGTTTAGCCTTTTTTGGGTGTGTGCGCGTATTAGGTAGCCGAAGCAGGGAGGGAGGGAGAGGGAGAGAGGGTACGGACGGGAGAAATGAGATTGCGCGCACGTGATATGTCAAGACGGGAGTGGCTTTGTAGCTTTAGAAGTCAAAAATCCACGTGGACTTGTTAATGTGTGGATGCACTTCACGTAACGGGGATCCCACCTATTTTTTTTGTTAGGATTTTATCCATGATAAAAAGTCCTGATTTATAATAAATTCTTATTTTATTAAAAATTTTGAAATATATTTCTCGGACATTAAAAGATTCACCATAAATTAACATTCTTTATTATTAACAAAATTGAACAACTCAATTTTCATCCTCTCTTTCTATTTTAATTCCAATTAATTATATCTCTTTAAATAAAAAAATAAATTTTATTTATCGTTAGGGTATAATAAAAAAATAGATCACAATACAATGAAATTTTTTGTCCTACCAATATTCGTGAGTTCTGAGCCATAAACACCGCTAGCATATCATTGATTAAATTATCATGAATCCCATATTGATTCTTAATAAAATCATAAAATAATAATTAATCCAACAAATTCTCTCACCTAACATGTCGATTTTTTAGGATGAATTCTTTAATTGAATTTGAATCTATCATTTGGTCTCATGACAAATTGGTATAAAAGTCAGACTAACATAGAAAAAGGCTATCTAGAATAGGGTTACCTGATACTTGATAAGATTTAGAGTGAGAGTTATCTAAAAGAAAAAGAGCTACATGTTGTCGGAATGCAAGTCGTCCAAAGGAGAAAAGAACTACCAGGTATAGAGTGAGAACTGTCCAAAAAGAAAAAGGGTTACCTGGTGTAGAGTGAGAGTTGTTCAAAAAGAAAAAGGACTATCTGGTGTCAGAGTGAGAACCGTCTAAAGAGAAAATGGCTACTTGATGCCAGAGTGAGAGCCAACCAAAAAAGAGAAAAGGGTTACCAAGTGTTGTGAAGAGTTCAGAGTGAGAGTCGTCTAGAGTGAGAGCCGACCTTGGACATTCGGCTTCTCAAAGGGCAAATAATATCATGAATCCCACGTTGATTTCTAACAAAATCATAGAATAGTATTTAACTCCAATAAACTCTCTCACACAACAAGTTGATCTTTTGAAATAAATTCTCCTATTGAGTTTGAGTCTGATAAATTCTCCTATTTGATTTGAGTCTATCCCGTGACCCCATGACACAAGTCTCTTTTAGGTTACACTTATGTTTCATCAGGATCAAAAATTTAGGAAGTGTTTCATACAGGTGTCAAGCGAGTGTTTTTGATTGTTGGCTCTTTTAAACATAAAAAAATAAAATATATTACTATTTTTTTAATCTTGTTTGATTTAATAATTATAGCTTTTACTATTTTTCTTAAAAAAAAAACTCAAACTATTTCAAAATTCTTTTTTGAGTAGGACCAGGGAAAAAAAGGAGGAATGCTAAAATAAAACAATGAATGTGAAACTAAAGAAAAAATACACGTGACTTGCAATGTCTTGGTATTAAGCACATGGTAGTGACACATACATCTGAAGAGCAATCTATGTAATAACCTAAATTTAAAGGTTGTGGGCTGGAGAAAAACGAAGACTGTTTGGAGAACTTCATTATTTGTAGGAGGTGTTAAGCCCAATTGGGTAAAGCAACTTAAAAAAAAAACTCTAAAAAAAATAAATGTCGCAACCAGAGAGAGTGAGAGTAGAAAAGTCAACGGTCAAAAACTGCCTGCCTACCTCAGGGGAGTCTTCAGACGGGGCGGACGACAATGAAAGGCAAATCTTTGTAGAAGAAGCAGATCATTTACATCGGAGTAAAAAAAAAATAAAGGGAATAACGGGATGAAACGGCCTTTGTTCATCGAAGCTTCTACTATATGGCTAGAAAAGATGGTGGTGGACGTCTCGAATGAAGAATCTAATGCTAAATCAGATGGAGAAACTGGGTTGTTAAATCAAAACATACCATTGATCTCCTATGACAAGGAAAGGCTTTGCATTCTGCGTAGAAGATGGAAGAATTCAATTATCGTGAAACCATGGGGAAGAACATTGGGTATCACTTTCTTAGAAATCAAGGGGGAAATGGAGATAATAGATATAGGGGAAGGTTTTTATCTTGTCAAGATGTCTGAAAGTTCTGATTTTTGGAGTGCGTTGATGGGGAGGCCTTGGATAATTCAGGGGCATTATTTGATGACGATGAAGTGGCATCTTTGGTTTGTGCCATCGGAATCCAAAATTCATTGGATGGCAATGTGGGCAAAACTTCTAGAGTTGCCAATTGAGCTATTTGATGGAGATGTCTTGTACCAAATTCAGAAAGAGATTGGCCTACCTCTAAAACTAGATATAAACATGACAACGATGATAAGATAAATATGTTATAATATGTGTGAAATTGGACCCGGAGAAGCCATTGATTCCTAGAGTGCGAATTGGTCGGAGAATTGTGGAGAAGTTTAAGAGCCTCTACACACTAAGTGTGGCTGTAGATTCAAGTGTTGTAGAGGCAGAGCAACTTGAGATTATTATTACTATTATTGTTTTTTTGTACAAGGAGATGCAACCCAATATGATTGAATTGGGGAAGGGAGAATAGAAGTGGGAAAACTCTATCACTTAAACTGTCCTTGAGGGATGCAACCTGAGGTTGTTATGGAGAACGAGCAAGGGATAGATTGTGTGTTTGGACCTTGGATGCAAGTGAGGAGGAGACCAAGGAAGGGAACAAAATATGTCGGTGGGTCTAGGGTTCTGGTGGAGGGATGTCAGCATGACTGCTTCACTTTTTTTGGAAGGTATGGAGGAGGGAATTGAGGCGACGATTAAAGGAATTAATGTGTCTTCAGTTATGGTAAATGCAAAGGCACCAAGGTTCTTGAATCGCAGTAGAGAAGCAAATGGTGAACTATGAAACATAGTAGGACTAGGTCTATTTGTTGGGCAAGATAGCCAAGCCCATTAGAGTACTAATACTCCTCGACCCAAACATTCCCGGTGCCCAGATAAATATGGGCCTCAAACAGGATAGATTGTACCCAGCTTGGAATCAACCTGCCCAAATCCGTGTCCAGTTAATAGTTCGGACCATCCAGATATGTTGATGGCTTTAAATAGTGTCAACTAGGAAAAACAAAAAACTAGTATTTCAACATCGACCGGATTGTCTTCTCTTTATTAAGAAATTGAGGATCATTTAATATCTTCACTAAGCTATATTTGAGTTGAGAGATTATTACATGTTATTGTGATTCAATGACGTAAATGTTTGAATTTTGGGGCTTTTCAAATTTACAAGGGCAATCTGACATTCCAATTGAATATACAAACTTGATTTAGCCTTTTTGAGATGATATCCAACACAGCCTTCAATGTCACCAAGGTCATGCAAAGGCCATTATCATGGGAGGATGAGATGGGATGATACTATTTGTCTATGCTACTTTATTTGATAGAACGTTGCTTGTTTATGTATTCCGATGCTTGCTTGAGGTTTTGGAACCTTTGTGGCATAAATTAGTCAAAGTTTAGGAATAAATGCATTGCTCATGATCAGAGTAAATTATTCCTGGTTAAGTTTCTAAACTCTCTGTGGAGGGATAGCATGCAATAAGAGGAAGACTTGACCACCACAAAATGGAAGTGGCAAAAATATTTGACATAGGATTAGAAAACTAGAATGTTGTTAGTCATTTAAACCAGGATATAAGAACGGGTGTTTCTATCCTACTGAGAGCCTTTAAGTGAGATGTCAGCTCTCTTCCTTGTAAACATTGTCTATGATCACTTGTGCTGTGCCTACAACTTGATACATGGATGCTGAAGCTGTTACAAGAATCCATTTATTAGAATTGATATTAGGAATGTTTAAGCTGAGTAAGCTTGTTGTAGGTGATTCAATTATAGACTATGAGGATATTTCTTGTGCAGATTTTGATTCTGATGACGAAGACATAGACAAAAATGTTTCCTTTAGGATAGAGAGGTCCACTCCAAATCTAAATGCATCATTATCATCATCATCATCAGGTAAGAGCTACCTAGTTTTTAAAACTTGTGTACATGCAAGGACATATGTTGTTTCCATTGAGTTTTCTTTGTCATCCATGTGATCCTTCCTCCTTTTCAAAAATTGTGGTAGTTGAATTAAGAATGTATGATTAGTGGATAATTGAATATTATTAAGCTTGGTGATCATAATAATTCTACATATAATTTATATCTGCAAAGCATAAGGGAATAAAAGATAATTTTGGAGAATTAAAACAAAAACATATTTAACTGTTAGATATATTCTCTACATGTATATGAGGAAGGGTGTAAAATAAATAAGTGGAAATTTTTGGATAAATACCTGGATATATAGGTCTCCAAAATTCATGAACCGCGAACCCCCTCATACGGATGCTCGATCGAGATGCTGATTACAAAATCGAACTACTACCGTAATACCACAACGTCTCAACTCTAAATCTGATGATTGCAATAGCGGGAGAAATTTTCCTATTCAAAAATTTCTCAATCCCTCAATATTTTCTCTTCGTGTTTACCATGTGTAAAGAACTTTCATATGTTTTAAAAACTCTTAATTGCAGAATCTTCTTAGAGAGAGGGAGAGATCATTTGGAGAGATGGGGATAATGGGTAACCACCCATTATCCCGTAATTTAAATTTTAAATTAACTTTAACCTCCGTTAAAATGCTCCTACGTGGACATATTTACCAATATCTCTCACTTGCATACGAAGGCATTTTATGTTTGTCACAAGATCACAACTCATACGATTTATCATATCACCCTACTAGACTTTCATACATGATTGAGTATCATACGACCGACAAATACATCTACAAGCAAAGACTTCTCGATGCACTTGTTATGATAATCGAGAAGTTACCATTAGTACCAACAAGAACTCACTGTATCTCAGATTCAACGTAGTTACATCTATTGAGTCACTTTCCTCATCAAAAGTGATTCATAATCATTGCTCGACTATATATTCACTATTATGTTTAAATCCTAACATGGATAAATATATCAGGTCGGCTAGTGAATACGACACAATGATATAATATCGATTAGTCTTTCTTTTTCCAAACTTGAATTTATTAGTCTCAATTCAGCTGCTTTCCTAAATCTATCTCTATTATCTTCCAGACCATAGGTAAATATACTAAAGTAACAAATACTAAATTAAGACTTCTAGAAATAGCTAAAAGTAATAAGGGTATAAGAGATCCCACCTAATAGATAGCAGGTCTCATACAGTGGGAACATGGATCCTGATCACACTATCGTCTCAAATAATAACTCTCACTATCCCATGATCGTCTTATCACACGCGGTATGAAACAAGTGTCATAGTGTTATTCCCTTATATCTTAAAAGAGTATATGTCAGATTTCTTTAACACTGTGTAGGTATGAGACTTAGTATACACAATAAACTTTGTCCAGAGATCTCAGAGAGGGTACTTAAGACAATATCACTAAACGTAGGTGATATCTGAAATCTCAAACCTGACTGCTTATAAGCAATATGAATGTAAGCATATTCATGTCGGTCATATCGCATATGATCTCATTTTGAACACGTATCAGGATGACTTTTATTCTAGCATAACCATTCTCAGAGTCTCTTACAACTAGAAAGCGTCTCATCCCCGCTCACTTAGAGTTGGAGTTGTTGGAGGTGGTTACTCATGTGAGAAAGTTGACCATGCTTGCCTAACATATTTTTTATCACAACACATCATAGAATATATGACAATAAATAAGTGCAATAAATAAGTGACTAAATAATACACATATGTTATATAGATAGAACAATAAACATCATAATCAGTATATAGTGAGACATGTTAAAATACACGTAAATCCAATGATTCCTTTTGTCCTATAAAGGAATCTCTCGTAATGGGTTTGGTGAAGGGATTAACCATTATACTGTGTGTAGAAATGTACTTAATCATCATTTCACTCTTCTCAATGAAGTTTCTCACAAAGTGATATCTGATATCAATGTGTTTGGTCTTATTGTGATATTTAGGGTTTTAGATGTAGGCAATAGTGGCATGATTATCACAATAAATCATCACTGGCTTCCCATTATTTGTCGTAACCCTTAAGTCATCTAAAAATCTTTGGAACCAAATACTCTCCTGAGTTACCATTGAGCATGCCACAAGCTCAATCTCTATTGTTGATAGAGATACACAGGTTTGCTTCTTACTGTTCTAAGATATGGTACCGTTATTAAGTAAGATATCAAAACCTGATGTCGATTTGCGTCCATCTAGGTCGCCACTCCAGTTGGCATCTGAATACCCAATGAGACGCAATTTACCTCCTTCGTAACATAAGGAGAAGTTCATAATTCACTTGAGATATCTCATAATCATTTTCACTACTCTCCAATGACCCTTTTCAGGATTCAATTGATACCTACTTACCTGAGTGACTGCAAAAAAAATGTCTGATCATGTACACAGTATTGTGTACATTAGACTACCACTATACTGACATAAGGGATGTTACTCATCTCCTTTATCTCTTCCTAAGTCTTAGGGCACATGTCAAGACTTAGGATCTCATTTTTAGTGATAGGAGTATCTATGGAGTTGCAATTGCTCATCCCAAAGTGCTCGAGAACCTTCTTGATGTAGGACTTTTGTGAAAGAGCTAGCATGTGTCTCAAGTGATCTTTCTGGATCCTAACTCTGAGAATAATTGAGACTCACCCATGTCCTTCATATCAAAACTCAACGACAACCATGTTTTGATGATCATCAAATACTTTCTATTGTTTTCAGCCAACAGGATGTCATCCACATACAAATACATGATCATAAAGGAGTTAGAAGAACATATTAAATAGACGTAATGATCATTCTCGATCATCACAAAGTCATAAGATATCACATTCTCGTGAAATTTCAGATCTCACTAACTGGATGATTGTTTAAGGCCATATATCAACTTCCAAAGTTAACTAACCTTATCCTTCTGACTTATAAGAATAAAGTCAGATGACTATTCTATGTTGATTTTCTCATCCAAACTTCTGTTTAGGAAGATAGTGTTAACATTCATCTGGTGTAACTCCAAATCTATATCCGCGATAATCGTTAAAAGGAAATGGATTGAGGTAACCGTGCCCTTTAATCTGAGTGTAACCCTTGGCTATCAGATAGACCTTATATCTCTTCATCGATTCATCGACCTTTCTCTTGATCTTGAGAATCCACTTGTTCCCAATGGTCTTTTTGCCCTCAGGAAAATCAACTAGATCTCAAACCTCATTGATTTCATCTCTTTATCTATAGCCTTCAACCAATGGTCTTTCACAGAACCCACAAGAGTCTATTGGACCATTTTGGGCTCCTCATCATCCTCAGAGTAACAATGAGGGACTCACCCTCAATCAAAAAATGATGTTTAGGTACGTGTCCATGAATACTCCTACGAGGAGAGGGAACCTCTTTACCTCTAGATGGATCTTCCCCCTAGGACTAAGATCCATAACAGATTTTTGGGTTCCGTCGCTAGGCCTAGCTGAGCCATCGGGTTTATCCATCTCATAGAAAGTAAAGTCCCAATCAATTTTACCTTTCTTAGGGAAATTATTCTCAAGAAACATGGTATCACGAGATTTAATTTCAGTGACAGTATCATCCGTATGTTCACCTAAGAACATATATCCCTTGGAGTGTTTTGAGTATCTTACAAAGATACACTTCTTTCTTCATGGACCTAACTTATCGTGTGGATGTAAGGAATCGTGAACATACACGGCATAACCCCATGGTTTCAAGTGGTTAAGGTCAGGCTGTCTTCCTATCAAAACTCATATAGAGTACTGATTACAGACTTTGATGGTACACAGTTAATGACATAGGCTATAGTCAATAAAACATCTCCCCAATAGAAGATGAGCAAATTGGCATGCACCATCATAGACCCCACCATCTCCAATAGAGTCCTATTTCTCATCTCGACTACTCTATTCTACTGAGAAGTATCAGAAATAGTCAGTTGTCTTGTAATACCCTTCTCAAAATAGAGCTCTTTGAATTGTTCAGACAAGTACTCGAGCCCCCGACTGGTTCTGAAAGCTTTCACTCTTATGTCTAACTGATTCTCAATTTTGCTAATAAACCTCCTGAAACATTCTAATACCTCAGAGTTATACGAGATCAGATAGACGTGAATAAAGTAAGTTTAATCATCTATAAACATAATAAAGTACATATCTCCATTTCAGGCTCTCAAGTTTACAAGGTCATAGATATCGGAGTGGACCAACTGCAATAGAGTCCAAACTCTTATTGCCTTGTCAAATAGTTTTTTTTTTTTTTTTTGTAACTTTGCCAGTCAGAAAAAACTCACATACAACCAACTTAACCCTGGTTAGTGGGCCAATAGACCACTCGCTGCTCACCGGTTCATCTTGTCTTACCCTATATGTCCAAGTCTACTATACTATATATTTTCATCATCATCAGCATAATCAGATATAAAGGCAATAGAATAATAACAAGAAATACCATTAAATAAAATTGTATCCAGTGTATATAGCCCATCATAGACAAAACTAGAATGAATCAAAGAATTGTCATAGTTAATGTAAACTGAAGAGTTTCTAAAAGAAAAAGCATATCATAAGAGGTCTAAGCAAAATATAGAAATCAAGTTCGGTCGAATATCCAGAGTATAAAGGACGTCATGCAAATATAAATTTTGTCCACTTCATAACTCTAGCTTACAAGTGTCAATTCCTCTAATAACAATGAATGCTTTGTCCCCCCATAAAAATCCTCCTAACCTGAGGATTTATCCTGCAGAACTCCACGTACATGCTCCTATCTCAAGTTACATGGTCGGTGGCTCTTGAGTCTACAATTCACAAAGGAGAGGAATTAGTGAGCATTACAATAGAAAAGATAAAGCTCAAACCATGTAAAGAAAAAGTACATATCTTCTGTTCGTCACACTCATAAGCGAAATGACCAAATTTGCCACATACGTAGCACTTTACCTTAGCCTTATCCAGCTCTTTCTTGCTACACTTTTGTACTCTGCTGTTGAATTTCTCGGATGGCTTCTTCTCACCTGGACCTCGGGTCTTATTCTCATATTTTTTCCATTTGCATTTGGTGCCTCGAGCTCCCTTACTCCTATCTCGAGTTACATGATCGGTGACTCCTGAGTCTATAATCTACAAAGAAGAGAAATCAATGAGCATTACAATAGAAGAGATAAAGCTCAAACTATGTAAAGAAGAAGGACATACCTTTCGTTAGTCACACTCACAACCAAAATGACCAAATTTGTCACATACGTAGCACTTCACGTAGGCCTTATCCAGCTCTTTCTTCTTGCACTTTTATACTCTACTGTCAGATTTCTTGGATGGATTCTTCTTGCCTAGACCTCGGGTCTTCTTCTCATGTTTTTTCCATTTGCATGTGGTACCTCGATTGACTTTGCTCAACTCTGCTGCATAAGCATGATCTGAATTCTGCCCACTCACCTCCAAGCATTGCTCCTCGAGCTCACAGTTTTTGCTCATATTAACGAAAGTACAAACACCCTCATCATGTGTGAGATAAATTTTCATGATTTCTCATAAAACTAGGTAAAGACTGGATCACACCCAGTATCTAAAATTCATCCGAAATGAACTCGCTCGCGTTCCTTAACTCGGTTATCATACTCGACATTTGCATTAAATATTGTTTCATCGTATGATCAGCCCTTTTCTTATAAGTAATAAACTTATAATCCTCACCTTAGGAACTAAAAGAGTACCATAATGCTCTTTTAGGTCGAGTCAAATCAACATAGCTGTAGAATACTACTCATAGACCGGGATTACGTCATCGTGTATGCTACTAATCAAAATTACCCTAGTATAGCCATCCTTCTTTTTCCATGCACAATAGACCTCCTGATCCTGCATAGCCAGAGGTGTGGTACCCTTTCGAGGTTCACCATCTCATACCTTAGAATCACAGATAGATCCTACTCCTTAAGGACAAACTGAATCTTTTGGTGCCAAATGTTGTAGTTTTCATTATTTAGTTTATCCTCCTTGCAAAAATTAAGAAAAATAGTTTTCAAAACAGTCATAGAGATATTAGTGACTTATTGATACTTATTTTCATATTTTGCACATCTTATGAATCAACAAGTCTTAAATGATTTGAAACTAAACCCTAAAGCGAGCGTATGAATCAACAGACACTATACATCACAACCCGAGATCATATTTTACCATCAAGACTTGGATTTGGCACACAAAAACCCACAAAAAAGCCATATTTAATGACATGAGACTCTCTAAAAATGTAAAACTTTCATTTCAGCAAAGCTTGACACGCTACTATGGTCCTACGTGCCGCCACACGCTGTGGTAGTGCCCCATGCACCTGTATGCACTGCCTGCACTTTGGCACATTCGCCACATATGCAGCGTATTGGCTATGCACCTGCACGCGCACGATCCACATTCTAAGTAGCATGATGCGGCTCCTTGATCCTAGGCACCAAGAATGATGTGATTCACACCACTGGGGGGTTTTGCGTTCGTGCAAAGGCACAATGCTTGGTCGTGATCGTTTAGGAATCTTGCACGATAGAGGTTGGGCTGGAAGGTTGAGGTGGATAGATGGGAGTTCTCCTTAGTACACGACACCCATGTCCAATGCACTAAGTCAGCTCATTAGGGAAGTGGGTCGAATAGATGCATGGTGGAGAGGGTGGAGTCGATTTGGACTTGTCTTTGTTGGATTTTACAAAGATCAAGAGCTTAATATCACGTGGAAGTGATGTAACCTAAGGGGTCATTAGCACCTTTTGGCCCTAATTCTCACAAGGGAGAACATAAGAGATAACTCTCTTCTTTCACATAGTTTTTCATAACTCGAAAGCTTGTTTACAAAGGGATAGGACTATCTTATTTATAGGAGAGGGCGGAAAACTAAGGGGATCCTAACATTTAACACCTTTGTATGCCTTAATGAATACATATTTAATAGAGTAGTTATTGTATAGTAACTCATGGCCTTTCGATTGCGGAGCCCGTTACACTGTGCGCTGGTATTGGATTGCTCGTACTATGGCATTAGGCTTGGCATGCTAGCTCATGCACTGGTGTGCATGTATTAAGCAATGACTCTATCTTCTCGAGCAATAAGGCTAACTCCTCGAGCGTAGGCATTCCTTCTTGTGTCTTTTCGTTTGCTAGCTCATGAGTGTTTGATCCCTTTACCTTATGCTCTTGTAGGTGCATCCTTGTTTGCTCCTCTTCGTGTGATGGCATTACTTTGCATGCCATTGGCATGTGCCCATGAGTAGGCTGCTCATGCTATGGTGCATTCTCACGAGCGAGCTGCTCATGTGATGGCTTGTCCTTTCATAGCGTGTTTCTTGCCCTTTCGAGTGGTGGTCATGCTCTCTTCTTCGCATGTGCAATTGTCACTTCTTCATCTATGGAAACCTTTGCTTGAGAATTACTTGATGTGGCACGAATAGTTGTGATCTTTAGACGGATGGTCATCTCCTTTGGCATGTGAGTGCTGGGTACCAAGTTCCAATGCTTGGACTCTGCCTGTCCTTGCTTGAGCGGACTAGTGCACTCTCGTGCAATGCTATAGGCGATTGCCTATCTTCGTGCCATGAAGATGACTCTTCATTGGTGACATTGGATTTGCCATAAGATTCATCCTTGTGAACTTCCTTATTTTCCTTATATGCACGCCTTGCAACCTTTCTATGTGCATGGCTTCGTGCATTGCATGTAGCCTTATGAAGGGTTACAACATTCGCCCCTTGAAGAGCAACCATGTCTTTATGGTTGTAATGGGCGGTCATGACATTTCTTCTTGAGGACTCTTCTCAGTTAGGACTCCTCATCTTGCTTGACATGTCTTACCTTGCTTGGTCCTTTCCTTGGTTGTTCCTTGATTTGCTATGTCCTTTCTTTTTGAATTAGTTCCTAGCATTTACTGTCATGCTTGGTTGGAACTCTTTGCTGGGGCTACTTTGATTGGGCTCCCTTTTTTCCTTTTGCTTGAGCCCTTTGGTTGTTGGTCTTTCAACATTTGTGACACCTTGACTTATGTCTTTGAAATTGCATTTTTTGAGCAATAAGTGGCTGGAACAATGTTACATATAGGTATATTTGATTGCGACCTCTTGTAAGATGCTTCAAAAGGTGTCTTTAGACATGTGCAACATAAATCGATATGATTAAGGATGTCTCACCTTATATTTTCACAAATTGCTCAGATATGATTGATATCTTGGAGCATATGTGGGAGGTAGTCATGCCAATGGACTCCTTCCTTTACGTGTTGATTCTTATGATGTGACGAAGTATTGTGGATAGCATATGCATTGCTACCCTCTCGGATGTTTTCTTCTATGCTAAAGAATTCGCATCCTTTCAAATTGGGTTGTGGTTATATCTTCAATTTGATCCACTTGTCTCGATACATGAACTCCATTTTTATTTTTTGGTAGTCCGTAACTACACATTTGAGAGTTGTGAGCCATTGAACTCTAAGAGTTATGTCCATTCCGATTGTTGTAAGCAAATAATGATCGGTTGTGAATTTGTAACCTTCGATGCTGATTGTGACTCCTCGGAGGACTATGGAACACTGAATCTTATCACCTCTTGCGAGTTTTACACTGAAGGGTGTAATTTGTTCTATAGGTAGCCTTAGCTTTTTAACCACTTTATGATTGATGAAATTGAAAGTCAAACCATTGTCTACCAAGATGGTGACTTTTGCTTGCCGATGAGTGCTTGGTTCTCATGGGCTTTGGTCTTTTAATTTTGGCTAAGGCATGAAGAGAAATGAGTGAGTCTTTTTCACTTGGTGACTCCTCAATTGTTTCTTCTTCAAGCGATACTATTTCATCTAGCACCACTTCTTTTTCATCTGGCACAAGCATGAAGGGTTGTTGTTGTTTGCACTTGTGGCTGTGTGCAATGTCGCTCTCTGATGGCTCAATAGCCTGGTGCAACTGCAATGTTGTAGGCGCTATGCCCTGGTGCGATTGCACAATTTTTGACGCGATGGCTTGGTGCAAGGGCATAAGCAATGGCTGGTATTCAGGGCATTATTGCATTGAATGATCGCTTGATTCCATAGTCGCGGGCAGCATGCTTTGGATCATGCTTGTCATGCTAGCAAGGTTTTGCTCAATGCGATCAATGCATTGATCCATGTATAATTCACATTCTTGGGCCTCTTTCCTTGGTTGATAAGGAGTCTTTATGATGGGCTTTAAACTTTCCTGTGCTACCATAATGATTAAGAGCGAATGGTATAATAATTGGCATGACTTGGGTGGAAAGGTGAACGGTTACTTCTCTAAGATAACCTTTCAATGATAGTCTCTTGAATGATTACAAGAATGACTCCTCAATGAAGGTCTCTTAAGAAAGGCTATGGTGGTCGAATGTTTCACAAGGAAGTGAATATGTTTTTCAAAGATTGGACGACTACTCCTCTTAATGAAAATACAACAACCAAAGGTTGTAAGTACTTCGTCTTTTCAACTTCAATTCAAGTTTAACCAATTTATTGATAACTAAATCACTCTCAATTGAGGGTAGACTTTTCCTTACTATGAAAGGATTAAAGATTAGCAATTGATCGGGTGTAATCCTTTTAATGGTATGATAGGTACCTTCCAATGAAAGAGGGTGGATTGGATTTCCCTAACCCGCTTAATAAAATCGTCAAAATTTAAAATGATTCCTTGAGGTTCATTAAGAGAGTTGCTCAACGAAACTCTTTCAAAGGAATTCAATAAAATCATATGGATCTCTAATTGATTGGAATGCAATCTCTTATTGACTTCTCTCAATGAAAACACCAAAGTTGATACGAATCGTGATGCTCTCTCAATAAAAACACCAAAATTGATGTGGTTCCTTGACGCTGGGCACCAGGATTGATGTGATTTGCACCACTGGGGGGTTTCGTATCCGGGTTAGGCACAATACTTGGCCGTCATCGCTGAGGAATCTCGTGTGGTAGAGGTGGGCCTGGGAGGTTGTGGTGGATAGGTGGGAGTTCTCCTTAGTACACAACACCCATATCCCATGCACTAAGTCCGCTCGCTAGAGAAGTGGGTGGAATAGATATGAGGTGGAGAGGGTGGAGTCGATTTGAACTTGCCTTTGTTGGTATTACTTTGCATGCCATTGGCGTGTGCCCCTGTGCAGGCTGCTCATGCCATGGTGCATTCTCACAAGTGGGTTGCTTATACAATGGCTTGTCCTTGCGTGGCATGTTTCCTGCCCTTTCGAGTGGTGGTCTCGCTTGCTTCTTCGCATGTGCAATTGTCTCTTCTTCCTCCATAGAAACCTTTGCTTGAGAATTGCTTGATGTGGCATGAATGGTTGTGACCTTTAGACAGATGGTCATTTCCTTTGGCATGTGAGTGCTTAGGCACCAAGTGCCAATGCTTGGACGTTGCTTGTCTTTGCTTGAGCAGACTAGTGCACCCTTATGCAATGCTCTAGGTGATTGCCTATTTTTGCATCATGAAGATAACTCTTCATTGGTGACCTTGGGTTTACCATGAGATTCGTCCTTGCGAACCTCCTTATTTTTCTTATATTCGCGCTTGGCGGCCTTTCTACATGTGTGGCTTCGTACATTGCATGTAGCCTTGCGAAGGGTTATAACATAGTGTCCAGGGTCGGGATACAAGTCAGGGACGTGGATCCAGATTAAAACTGACCCGGTCTGCCCGACCTCTGTTCATGCACCTCAGCACGCGTGAACTTTACGTGCTAGCTACCTTGCACCCCACACAACTCTACGTGTGTGTATGTCACGCACCCACGGGCCTGGGTTGGGTCTTCCTTACCCAACTTTCTACAATCGGATCCTTCACGACCCGACTATCGGAAAACTGATTTTCGGCCTCTTTTTCACCTAGATTTTGATCGAAAATTATAATTCAGCATCCTCCATTCATCCTAGACTCGATTTTAAGAGGAATTAAGCCCTAAATTGTCCGAATCAACCATCCTTGTTGCGACCCTCCTTGACCAAATCAGAAAACCACTTTCTGGCGACCAAAAATCACAACTAATACATCTAGATTATAGAACTAAACATGATAAACATATTTACACCATCTTTATAGATTGATTCGTCCTTGATCTTGACAGACCTAAATTCTAAGGTCTTGAGCACTATTCATGGCCAAAGACTTCGACTGAACTTTTCATGTCCTAAATATGCTCAAAAAATTATATTCGTGATCTACAAATTATGAGTAACGTCATAGTATCTTCGGATTCACAAAACTCATCAATAACCCAAACTCTAAATTTTTACACTGCATATATTATACCAGAAAAATTCCAAAAAAATTTAATAAATCTAACTAACTCTGATACCAATATTAGATTTGTTCATTAGATGTGCATGCGGAAGCATATAAAATAAATAAGTCAAAATTTTTAGGTAAATATCTCGATGTATAGGTCTCCAAAATCTGTGAACCGCCAATCTTCTTGTACGGATTGCTCGATTAGGATAGTGATCACAAAATCGAACCACCACCATAATACCACGACACCTCAATCCCAAATCAGATGATTGCAATGATAAAAAAAAAAAAAAAATTACTAAAAAATTTCTCAATCCCTCAATATTTTATCTCTGTGTCTACCATGCGTAAAGAACTTTCATATGTTCTAAAAACTCTCAATCCCAAAAGATTATCTCACGTAATAATTTTTCAGAGAGAGGGAGAGGGCATTTGGAGAGATGGGGGTAATGGGTAACCATCCATTATTCCATAATTTAAACTTTAAATTAACTTTAACCTCTGATAAAATTCTCCTACGTGGTCATATTTACCAACATTAACAAAGACTAGAGATTTTGACTTGGATATTGGCATGGCATGATAGCAAGTTTTTAGCTTCATTCAAACAACCTTGATTTTTTATTCAAACAACTTCTGGGTTTCTTAATTGAATCAACAATATGGAAGATCATCCAAAAAAGAAGATCTCCATGATTTCTAGAAAGGTAACAATGAAATGTGGGTGTAGTAGTCGGACACTACACTCCATTAATTAAGGTATCGAGTTTTAATTTGGAAAATGGAACAACAGATATTAGGAGAGTCAATCTTTTAATGGACCTTACGGTACTCGATCAAATTAGTCAGATTAAATCTGAATACCAGTTGATGACAAGTATCCACTTATACAAATATATATATGTATATATCTTTCTAAAATGGTGATCGTCGAATTGAGAGCGACTACTAAGGACTAAGGAGAGTGGGAGGCGATTGTTGCTCTGTGAAGCCAGGAAGTCGGCCTCAAGCAGTGCCATGCCATGCACTTGCACTCCAACCCTTCACTTCGAGCCTATGACCCAATTCCCAAACCAATAATTTTGTGCTCCAAACAAATATATAAATATACATATACACTATCAAATTATATAGAAAGATGAAATTAAATAATAAATAATTGAATAAAAGTGTTAAATCTATTAATTAAATTTTTAATTTGAATTTAAAAATAAAAAAAAAATTATATTTAGAGAACTACCTCCTGAAAAGGATATGATAATATTTAAATTAGATTAATTAGAGTATAATTTTAAATAGCGATTGATAATATAAAAAAAATGAAAAGATGAAAATAAAAATATAAAAAGTTAGTCCTAAAAAAAGTAGCAACATATGAAGCTCTTTGGATGCCTTGAACTAGTGCCTGGTCGAGTTGAACATGAAAGTTTGGGATGCACGTGAGGCGTTCAACTACGGTACATGAGTCAATTGATGGCTCTTTCACTTTGGGACTCCCGATTCATCATCACTCAGCCGACTTCTGGCCTCCAGGTGAGGGGCAAGGGGGCATTTGATTCGATTTTCGAAACCAAAATTGAAATTAGAATCATATTATTTAGATTGAAAATGAATAAAATTATTTTAATTTATTTGTTTAATTCAATACATTAAAATAGATTTCATTACCATATCTGTTATCTGATTGGCTATTTTTTTAATAGAAATTAATAATTTTTTAATTTTACCATTACTATAATATACAATAAAAATTATGAATAACTTAAATAAATTATTTTAAAATATTATATGATATTAAATTCATTTGAAAAAAAATAAATATTATATGAATTAATCAAATAAATTTTATATCTTTTTCAAAAAATTTTTAAAAAAGAAAGTAATTTAATAATGAAAATTTTATGTTTATTTCAATTGTTTAGTTTTTTTTTCATATATACACATAAGTAATGGGTAATAGGTAAGTTTATAACGAAAAAAATAAATATTATATGAATTTATCAAGTAAACTTTATATTTTTTTCAAAAATAAAAATAATTTAATAATGAAAATTTTATATTTTTTTCCACTTGTTTATTTTTTTATATATGAGTAATATGTAATTTTATTAAAAAATCTATAAATAATGAGCAATGGGTAATTTTATAATAAAAAAGGCAAATATTATATGAGTTTATAAAATAAATTTTATACACTTTTCAAAATAAAAAAATAACTTAATAATGATAATTTAATATATATTTTTTCATTTGTTTAGTTTATATATATATATATATATATAAGTAATTTTATAAAAAAAAAATTGCGCGAGTAATGGATAATACATAATTTTATAATTAAAAAAATAAATATTATATGAGTTTATCAAGTAAATTTTATATTCTTTTCAAAAATAAAAAATAATTTAATAATTAAAATTTTATATTTTTTCACTTATTTATTTCTATACTTTTATATATGAACAATGAACAATTTTATTAAAAAAAATGTATGAATAATGGGTAATAGGTAATTTTATAATGAAAAAGATAAATATTATATGAGTTCATCACGTAAACTTTATATCATTTTCAAAAATATGAAAAGAAAGTAAATTAATAATGACATTTTTATGCTCCTTTTCACTTGTTTATTATATATATATATATATATATATATATATATATATATATATATGAGTAATGAGTAATTTTATTAAAAAAAAATTGCATGAGTAATGGATAATATGTAATTTTATAATAAAAAAATAAATATTATATGAGTTTATCAAGTAAATTTTATATTCTTTTTAAAAATAAAAAAGAAAATAACTTAATAATAAAATTTTATATTTTTTCATTAGTTTAGTTATATATATATATGTATATATATATATATATATATATATATATATATATATATATATATATATATATATATATATATATATAAGAAAATAATTTAACAATGAAAATTTTATAAAAAAATGAAGTGTTAGAGTGGAGAGTAATAGGTAATTTTGGATAAGTGTAAGAGTAAATAGTTATTTAAGAATTAGATATGGGTTTTCAATTTACTTGGATTTTACGAATTTCTAAATTTTTGGATATGAATCTAAAATATGTATTCTTATAATATTAATTCAAATATTATGTTTTGGTTTTATTCCTATTTTTTATTCTCATACACTCTTACCAAACGCCCCTCAATGTTTTTCTTGTGGCAATATATCTTTTTTCTTTTTAATTATTTTTTCTTGGGTTAAATTTTTTGAACTCATAAGTTTATAATCTCAATTATTTAAATATATACATTTTATGTAATGTTTTGAAAGGTTTCAAAATTAATCATTTAGGTATATCAAGACAATTTTATCTAATTCTAAATAATTTAAATTTGTAAAATATTGAAAACTCAAATCTTATAATTTAGATGATTTAAGGGTTTTGTTGAATTGAATTGAAATTAAAAAATCAAATTAAAATTCATATAATTTATTTGGATTATTATAATGAGAATAAAATTTAGAAATAACCCAAGTGAATACATGAGTTTTCAAATTTCATTCCAAATCTTTTAATTTCAAATCCCATACCGATCTTCAGAATACAAACTAAGTATCCTTAAATTATAGATTTTAAAGAATAACATAAATTAATTTATTAGATTTTAAAGAAAAATTTAAAGAGAGAACACCACAATTTTGATTAATTTATGTCAATGGTTTTATAGACACAATAATATAATCATTGAATCAAAATCTATATCTTTTTCTTTTTGTTATTTTACGATTTGAATTCAGGATAATCGTATTAAGAAAGGGGTTATTACCGTGCAACATCAAAATCTATATCATTTGATCTTAGTGAGATGACTCAAATTTAAATATATTATTTAATTTAATTATATTTATTAAAATAATTAAAAAAAAACCAACAAAGTCAAACTAAAAGAAACACAACCAAGTCCCAACCCAACCCACTCCCAAAATCTGTTCACTGATTTAGTTTAGTTGTTAGCGGACAAAAATAATATCTGGATATGAGAGGGTTAGATTGTGCAATTAATCAGTAGATGGACCCCACCTTTGCAAATTCTAATCCTGAATTCAGAAAGCACATAAATTCTGCCTGTCTCATTCATTGGCTTCCTAGCCTTTTTTTGGAAATATCTTCTCCACTCTCATCCACTAATGGCTTCAGTTTTTATTTTAATTTTTTAAAATTTTTATTAGTTAAGTTTAAAATAATTAAAAATAAGTTTAATTAAGTCTTTAATTATTTTCATCTCTACTTTCTGAAATTCTACCTTAATTTTTTATAATATTGTTCGATTATAGTGAATTATTGGTTGGAAGGGGTCCCATCCATGGAGAATTGCAGTTATTGGAAACTCAAATTAGGAACAAGTTGAACATGTGACAGCCAACTAGGGTTTCTATTAGGGTAGATGGACCTTCGTCCAAATCAGTTCTCCAGTGGTATTAAATTTATTAAATTACGGTAGATGGATAAAGATAATTTTTATTAAATTAGGGTATTGATTTTTATCCGTCGCTATAATTTTATGATTTTTTTCAAGATAATTTTCTAATTATATTAAATATAATTTTGTATTTTTATTAAATATAATTTTGTATTTTGTATTTGTTAAATTAAGGAAATATATTTTTAATGGTAAAAGTTAGAATAAAAGTATAGAAGTAAAAAATATATATATATTGGTTAAGAGCGTTTTACAAAACTCTTTAAATCCAGGTTTAAATCTGGACAAAAAACAGATTTTCTGTAAAAAAAAATAAAGCAGCAAAAAGTGGTCATGCGTGGATGGGCAAGGGTTGGCGGGGTATGGGCATGGTCGGGCAAGCAGCAGTGGGACGAGGAAGTGGTGGGCGGCGGCCGACGGGTGGGCAGACATGTTCTACAAATAAAAAAATTAAATGTGAAATTTAGCGACTAAAATTAAAAATCGTCGCTAATTAACGACGAAAATATAATCCGTCGCTAAATATAGTTATGAAAAAAATTTTGTGGCTAAATTTAGCGACGGAAAAAAAAATCCGTCGCTGATCAGCAACGAAAAATAAAATCTGTCACTGATCAGCGACGGAAATATAATCTGTTGCTAAATTTAGTGACGGAAAAAAAATCCGTCACTAATCAGCGATGGAAATATAATCCGTCGCTAAATTTAGCAACGGAAAAAAATTTCGTTGCTAAATTCAGTGACAGAAAAAAAATCCGTCACTAATCAGCGATGGAAATATAATCCGTCGCTAAATTTAGCAACGGAAAAACTTTCGTAGATAAATTTAGCGACGGAAAAATAATCCGTCGCTAATTAGAGACGGATTTTTTTTCCGTCGCTAAATTCGTCACTAAATATAATTTATATTTTTATTAAATATATATTTGTAATTTATATTTTAATTAAATTAGGGTATTAATTTTTATTAAATATAATTTTATATTTTTTAAATATAATTTTATGATTTTTTAAAGATAATTTTGTAATTATATTAAATATAATTTTGTGTTTTTTTTAAAATATAATTTTGTATTTTGTATTTTTGTTAGATTATGGAATTATATTTTTAATGGTGAGAGTTAGAAAAAAAGGTATAGAAATAAAAAAAAAGGTATATCAGATAAATTAATATAACATAGTGGTTAAAAGCATTTCAGATAACTCCTTAAATTCAGGTTCGAATATGGGCAAAATAAAGCAACAAAGATGGTCATGTGCGGATGGGTAAGGGCTAACGGGATGTGGACATAGGTGAGCAATCAGTAGGGGGTTGGGGCGATGGCCGACGGATGGGTAAGGGCTAACGGGATGTGGACATAGGTGAGCAATCAGTAGGGGGTTGGGGCGTTGGCCGACGGATAGGCGATCGGATTCTACAAATAAACGTTGTGGTAAAAAAAAAAAAAAAGTTGTGTTACATATCGGAGATAGGGGAGAGAGGGATGCCTGGTGGCTCATGGTGGGGCCACAATGGACAGCCAGGGAGAGGAGAGGAGGGAAAACACAAAAAAAAAAGGATGAACATAGAGGATAAGGTGTGGTCACGTGAGTGACGACTGCACGTGACCACACAAGACTCTTTTACTTTTATTTTTATATATAGAAGAAGAAAAATTCAGAAAAATCAGAAAAAAAAATCGGGAACCGGAATTTATTTGAACTTTTTTTTTTTTATTGCGTAGTTCTAGAGAGGGAGAAAGACCTATAAAGAACACTATCTTTTTTTTTTTTTTTAACTAGAACAATTCATATCTGAATTTTATCTAATTAATTCGGTCTGAGTATTTTAGAGTTTATTAAGAGATTAATTCTTTCATTTTTTTTTCATTCTTAGGTATTAAATTCGAGATCTCTAATTAAAAAAATAAAATATTTAATTATTCAACCAAAAAATTTGGTCAAAGAACACTATCTTGATCATAAGCAAAAACATTGCTTTAATAATTCCAACATATTCCTCTGCCGACTATTTATATTGAACAAAAAATTAAAATTTGTATACACCACAAAATTGACAATACCTCGATTATGACTGACAAAAAGAATATAGTAAAAAAAAAAATTACATACTTCATAAATAAGTATAATTGCAGGCAATGTATTTAAAACAGTACCGTATACCAACATGTAAATTTTAAAATTTTGGTTTAACCTTTCAACTCTAGATCAATATGATTGAACTACTGGTTATTTAATAATAATTAAAAAAGTATATATAATTAATTTTTTAAAAAATATATATTAAATTTATTTTTTATCCCAATCGAATAAAAAGTAAAATTTAATAAATATAAAATTAACAATCACTCATAAAATTAATTAATTAAATAATATATGTGATTAAAAAAAATATTATAACATTTCTAAAATGTAGAGACACTATGTGCAGACTAAATACATTTGTATTAATTTATTTAGCAAGTGATAAATTGAAAAATTAAAAAAAAATCAAAATTTCAAAATTATGGTTTGTAAAAAAAAGAAGAGAATTTTTCATGAAAT
The DNA here is from genome assembly GCA_037126225.1 of Dillenia turbinata. Taxonomy (NCBI): domain Eukaryota; kingdom Viridiplantae; phylum Streptophyta; class Magnoliopsida; order Dilleniales; family Dilleniaceae; genus Dillenia; species Dillenia turbinata. The sequence continues at coordinate 16,960,208 of JBAMMX010000012.1, read as the reverse complement.
AAGCACATGTATTACATTTTTTGTATAATATAAGTTGAATGATATAATTTTTGAAAAAATTTTAAACCATAATATTATCCGGTCCAATTGAATGAAATATCAAAATATTTTTATTCCACATAGGATGGATATAGATTATACTAGAGAGAGCAAAAGGTGACATTTTTATCCCACAATCATATGGATATAAAGAAAATAAGAAGAGAGAGATGTATAAGTGAAGAGGAAAGAAAAATGAGTATCCAAATTTCCCAATAAAGCTTCATGATAAAAAAGCCATGGTCCGAAGGGACGGTATGATAAAGAACTATGGTTAAGTTGCAATAATTTATGATTTAATTATTTAAACGGTATTTAATTTAAAGTCAAATTGTGATTTGATTACTTAATAGTATTTAATTTAAACTTAACCTTTTTTCTTCCAACACCGGTTGGACCACCGTCAAATTGTGGTATGGTCTGGTTTTGAAAACTATGATTGCAAGTGTTAATGGTTTAGTTTGGTTTAGTGAACGAGCCGAATCAAACCAAAAATTAAAATTTTTAAAAATTCTAAATTTAAAATTAAAACTGAATTTAATTCGATTTAAACCGAACCAAATTAAAAAATTTTATTTTATTTGGTTCGATTTAAACCAACTTAGAAACCTGCTAAAATAACCTCATGAACTCACCTTCAAAAACCCTAGCCCTAACCCTCCCAAAATCCACAAAACCATAAACAGACCAAACCATAAAGCTAAACCCACATTCTCTCACTCAACTTTCCCTAATTTCTCTTCTTCAACTCCCTCTCTCTCTAGCTATTGAAGACGATGTCAAGTGTCTTGAAGGCATCAAACTTCTCTTTCTGATCCACTTGAGAGAGATTAGGGAGATCAAGAGAGAGAGATTACAGGAAAAAAGGAGTTCTCAAACAAGGGTAGCTTTCAAAGTTCAAGAAATTAGACGATGAAGACGATGGTGCAGGATTGGGAAAATGATAATCGAACATGGGAAATTCCAATCGGCAACTGGCGGTGGAATCAAGGTTGGTTGGTGGCGTCTTTAAGCGTAATTAAATGGTGGTTAGAGAAGATGGTGAACTAGCAATTTTGTTGACTGGTGGTTGGGAATCAAAGAGGCGAATGGGAGAAGGAGAGAGACGAGAAACCCTAGCCTAGAGATGGCGCCGTTGAGGAGGAGAAGAGAGTGATGGCCCCCTTGTCGATCCCCAATCGCCTTGGAGGAGGAGGAGGAGGAGAGAGAGAGAGAGAGAGAGAGAGAGAGAGAGAGAGAGAGAGAGAGACATGCTTCGTGTTATGGGAAAGAGAGTGAAAGCGTGAGAGACAATAGGTATCGGCTCTTGCCCAGAGACACCGACACATATTGGGAAGAAGGGATGGGGTTGGACAACAACTACACACTTTTAAAATGTTTTTCTTTGTTTGGTTTAATCCGAACTGAACCATTTTTACTAAATTGAAATTGAACCAAAATACATCCGATTCGGTTTGATTTGAACCTAATCTATTTTTTTAAAAAAAGAAACAGAGACACTAAAAATTTCAATATGGTTCAATTTGATTTGTTGATTTAACCTGAATTACCTGTAGTCCTAGCTATAATATCAAAGTATTGTCATTCTTAAAGTGTTTTTTTTAACAAATATGTAATCACAATACATTATCTACATTTCGTAAAATTTGATATGAAAGAGTTTCTATCATGGTCATATATATAGAAGTGTATCCCATGAATAAAGCAAACGAAAAAAAAGTTTTGACATAGTTAATTAATTTGTTTAAAGTTAACTTTGATGAGCATTTGTATCTGTGCACATAAGTGATTGCAAATTTTAAATAGTTGAAAAGTTATTGAGCCATTTTATTGAACACGTAAGTCAAATGTTTGTGTGGGAAACCTTTTAGGGGATAAATAACATTTTATATTATTGGAGGCAGGTCGTGGCTTCACAGATCTGACTCCTTCTTGACTCGTACAGTGATTTGGATAAAGGATTTAGAACATGCAAAAGACCATCGGAGGATGTTCCAATAGGGGAGGCTCCGACGCTTAAGTCAGAAAGAGTAGTTTTCTAATGGAATTAGAAAAGACTGAGAGAAAGAGAGGAAAAGCGGATCTCCCACTAACTTGTGTGCCGAGTATTTAGTTAAGGGAACTTACCTGGACTTCATTGTATCGAAGGCTTTTATATGAGGGGCAGTGAGAGCCATGTGCATTCGGGGTGTTACAACCCTAGTTCTTTATGAGAAGGTTAAAAAATTTCAGAGTTCAACCGTCTGAGATTTGAAATCGTTATCGTTTAGGAAGTTTAATTATATGAGGAGATTCTTTCTCTTATCAATTATATTCATGAGAATTTCATCTAGAATATATGTTTTGTGCTAAGATAGAAAATCAAATCAAGGTGAGATTCGGTTGAATATTATCATTGATTGATATGGGTCGAAGCAATCGGTCCCTTAGGCAGTCATTAGTCTTCGGTTGAATGAAAGAAGGTGACCATTCGGTCTTACCGAATATATTCATGAATTAGTTGATTCGTCCTAGTTAGTCAACTAATCTGTCTGTTATTGGGTTTGAGAATTGAACCTCTTGTGACCATAAGTATTGGGTCGGGTCTTCGAATATCTGTGTACTATATCGATTATTGTTTGGATCATGTCTCATCATTTGTCCCTAACTCATGGTATCGATTTAAAAGAGAGGTGCCATGAGTGATGTCCATTTCTTGAGAAGGTAGAAGGACACGAAAGCTTGTAACGTGACACGTGTCTCTTAAGATCATGTGAATCGTTTGCAGCACATTTCTTCTAATATGAAATTAAAGTGAATGGGATACGAATCCCTCTTTTCCCTCAACCGTTCCGTCTTTCCCTGGTGTTAATGCACTCAAACCTCTACTTGATTTAATTCAAAGTTAATGCGGTGTGGGAAGTTGAGGCGATGTAACCCTACCATTTATGCACATGCTTTTCACGAAAGTGTTCCATTTACCCATAACGGCTATAAATAGGGATCATAGCATCTCATTCCGTTTCAGGAAGTTTAGAATGTTTTCCGTGTTTGAGAGTTTTCTTTCTTATGAGAGTTGTTTCTTTTAAGGGATCTTTAATAGGGTGCTTCGGCTTTGCAGAGCTCAGTAGTATGAGTTGCTTTTGTTGGTGTGAGGTCTCGTTACGGATGGGGATTATTGTTATGAGGACTCATCATGCTATTTCATGTTCGGATGTCATGATGGGCTTTATCAACATTCTTATCGGGGTTCTTGACTCAAGTGGGGAGATTAAGATAACAATCTCCCTTAGGGTTGAGTTTTGTTGTTCGGCTTGCGTTATCTCGAGTTGATTGGCAGGATGTACTGGTTGAGTGTAGAGAGCTAGGGATTGTGGAAAGTTCGAATTCTGATAATATTCTGATGTATCCTCATAGTCTCTCTTTGACCAATTCGTCTCCCCTTTTTTGCAGTTTTCTTGTCTTAGTAGGGCTGCAGATGTTTTTTGATTTCTTTTTATGGTTTTCTGAAATCTCAAGTGTTGTCGGTCGATAGGAGTGTTGTAACCTCTTTGTCCAAGAGCAATGTTGTAGATTTCTTATGTATTTCCTTCGATGTAATCGGTTCGACTAAGGGACTTGTAAGATGTATTTACTCGTGTAATTGGACGTGTACTTGTTAAATGGAAATAGAAAAGAAAATTATTTCACTTCTTGTCATCTACTGTTTTTGTTTGAATTCTCTCTGGTTACGTTTGCATTCGGCCATGTGATGTTACTGTCAAAGTGTTCATGTGATTGACCCGTTTGCACGAATGGCTAGAAGGGCTATGGTCACACTTGCTTAATCGGTGGGAGGAAGCGTGTTTAGTTGGTCCGATGCGAATTCGATCATAGAGATAAATCCCTTTGGTAGGACTGGACGATGAAGCCCCATTCAGGAAGATAAATCTCTTCATTTGGACAAGACAATATAGGCCCGTTTGGAAAAATAGATCCCTTCATTTGAACAGGGTGACATAGACCCGTTCAGGAAGATAAATCCTTTCATTTGAATAGGCTAACGTAGGCCCGTTTGGGGAGAGATCATTTCGTTTGGACAGGACGATGTAGGCCATTCGGGGAGATAGATCCCTTGTTTAGATAACAACCAATTGAAGTGAAAATGTTAGGAATCAATCGATAAAACATCTGAAAGGAAAATCGAGGGGAGTTTACTCGATAGGAAGTTCTTTCGCTGATAGGGAACGATATGACTTATTGATAGTAGGTTCATAGGTCCTCCGCATTCCATGTCCTGGCCATAGCCGATCCTTCTAATTTGTTAAGACGATAAGTTCCGAGACAAATCATGGAATGTATCTGATAGGGACCTTCCCAATTAGGGGCTAGTTTGCCCCCAGGTTGGGGTTGATCGGTGGCTTTAGCCTTCCTTAGCACCGAATCGCTTGGTTTGAACATTTGACTCATTACTCTCCAGTTGTAGTACTGTGTCATTTGCTGCTGATATGCAGCCTTTCGAATGGATGCGGATTCTCGTAACTAGGGGAGTAGATCTAGTTGTTCTCGTAAGGTGGGCTCGTTTCGTTCAGGAATGTACTGAGTTACCCGGAACGAATGGATCCTAATTTCCATAAATATGACTACTTCACTTCCGTATATAAGATTAAATAGTGTCTCACTAGTTGCCCTTCGGGACGTGATGCGGTACGACCAAAGGATAATATAGAGTTCATCTACCTATCATCCCTTAACTTCGTCAAGCATGGTCTTTAGCCCCTGGAGGATCGTTTTGTTGGTTATCTCTACAAGTCCATTGGTTTGTGGATGAATGACCGATGAGAATCGGTGGTCGATCTCGAGTTTCAGCAGAACTCTCAAAAGTTGGCATTATCAAATTATTTCCTATTATTCGTTTTGAGGACGTGGTGTATACTGAACCGAGTGATAATATGAGTCCACACGAATGATTGAACATTGGCTGCTGTTATCTAGGCTAGAGGTTCAGCCTTACCCACTTGATGAAATAGTTGATGGCTACTATATGAAATTCTTACTATTCGATAGCTGGTGGGAACGGTCCAAGAATGTCCATCTCCCATTGGGCGAACGGCTATGGGCTCGCTATAGGAATAAGTTCAGTTGAGGGTAGTCATGGGATTGAAGAGAAACGTTGACATTTGTCACACTTTTTGATATAGTTCTTTGAGTCAGTTTTCATGGTTGGCCAGTAGTGCCCTTGACGTAGGGTTTTGTGGACTAAGTTCTGAGCATCCCGGTGACTGCCACATATTCCCTCGTGGATTTCCCTTAAGGACATAGTCTCCCTTTTCTAGGGTCAGGCATCTTAAGTATGGGTGAAAGAAGGACTTCTGATGTAGGATTCCATCGATAATCGCATAATAAGCAGCTTTTCGTTTCAGTTTGGCAACCTCTAGTGGTGAGTCAGACAGTTGGTCATCTTTCAAGTATGTTTCGATAGCATCTTTCCAATTGGGGGGTTGGTCCGCTATAAGGACCCTTCGACGTTCTTCGATCTTGGGGCATGGTAAGCTTTCGATATAAACCATTTGGCTAGAAGCGACCGAATCTGAACTGACTGATTTGGAGAGCATATTGGCTCGTGCATTTTCAAATTAAGGAATTTGCTGAATATCGACTTTGTTTAGTTTAGCCATTGTCTCGCACAACTTGCTTAGGTATTTGGCCATAATTGGGTCTTTAGTTTTGTAAACTCTTTCGATCTGTTTGACAACCAGTTGACTGTTGATAAACACCCAAATGCTTCGAGCTCCCATATTGGCTGCGATTCGGAGTCTTGTCAACAAGGCCTCATAGTCCACTTGGTTGTTGGTAGTTCTGAAGTCAAAACGAAGGACATATTTTGCTTTGAAGTTACCCAAGCCCATCAGTATAAGCTTGGCACCACTACCCAAAGAGTTTGAGGATCTGTTGACGTGTATTGTCCAGTCTGGCAATGACCATTCGTCGGGGTTATCAATGAACTCAGGTTTAGTTGTGACTAGGAGGGTGTATTTAAGAATGAAGTCGGCCAAACCTTGACCTTTGATTGTAGGTCGAGGTTGATACTGGATGTCAAATCCATCCGGTTCGACACTCACTTGATAAGACAGCTGAAGGCGTTTCTCTTATGGAGGATTTGCTTTAGCGGCTTATCAGTAAGCACCATGATGGTATGAGCTTGGAAGTATGGTCGAAGGTACCTAACCAAGATGACTAAAGCGTATGCTATCTTCTCGATTGATCAATAATTGACTTCTGACTCTTTAAGTATCTGGATGATGTAGTAAACTAGCTTCTGAGCAGTTGAGTCCTGTCTCACAAGGACAGAGCAAAGCGTTCGACCAGAAATAGAAAGGTATAGATAAAGTTTCTCATCAGGAGTCGGATGGGAGAGCAGTGGGGGAGTCATGAGGTACTCTTTGAGTCGTTCAAAAGCTGTTTGGCACTCGAAAGTCCACATAAACCTTTGAGATCTCTTCAGAGCGTTGAAAATATGTTTGTACTTTTCTCTGACTTTCCACATGAATCGGTTTAGAGCTGATATCCCACCGGTGAGGCGTTGTACCTTCTTCAATGTCTGAGGTGGCGACATGTCCAGAATGACTTGTATCTTTTCGGGATTAGCCTTGATCCCATGATTGGTGATCATAAAACCTAGGAACTTGCCCGACTCGATACTGAATGTGCACTTGGCTAGATTTAGTCGCATACTATAGCATTTAAGCATCTGAAAGGTGTCTTTGAGGTCGGCAACATAAGCTTCAACATCTACACTTTTGACAAGCATGTTATCTATATACGCTTCTATGTTTTGGCCGAGTTGATTTTTAAAGACCTCATTAACCAACTGTTGGAAGGTTGTTCCTGTGTTCTTCAACCCAAAAAGCATGACTTGTTAGCAGTACGTACCGAACTCATTAACGAAACTTGTTTTCTCTTCGTCTTTTGGAGCCAATCGTATTTGATTATATCCCGAGTAGGCATCCATAAAACTTAAGAGTTGGTGGTTTGAAGAACTGTCTACTAGTTCGTCGATGTTCGGGAGAGGATAACTATCTTTTGGGCATGCTTTGTCGAGGTCGGTGAAATCCACACACATTCTCCATTTTCCATTAGCTTTTTTTACTAGGATCATGTTGACTAACCATTTAGGATACTTGAGTTCACGGATGAATCCAGCGGTCAGTAACTTTTGGACATTTTCTTGAATGACATGTTGGCGTTTGAGGGCGAACACCTTCTTCTTCTACTTGACTGGTTTGTAATCTTAGCCTATGAACAATGACTGAAGGATTGATGCCAGACATGTCCTTGGGGGACCAAGCTAAAACTCTAGAATGTCGTTGTAGATAGCCGATGATTGCCTCTCATAGGGACGTAGATAGGCTAACTCCAATTCGAATAGTTTGAGTAGGATCATCAGTTATCACTTCTGCCCCCTACTCTGGTTTATTTGATGGTTCGATGTCACCCTTGAGTTCTAGGATGTCAATCGGAAAATTCTCCTATCTATTTCTATCTGCGAAGAGGATGTAAGGATCGGGGTCGCTCTGAATAGTAGCGACTCCTCTCGATATTTTAAACTTCATCTTCATGTGTTTAGTGTTGGGTAGTGCTTCCAGCTCATCTAGACTTAGTCGGCCGAGAATGGCGTTATATAGTGAGAATAGTTTCACCATATGAAAGGTGATTTTGATAGTCGCATGATTAGGAGGAACCCCCAGAGTCACGGTGAAGGGGATGATTCCCTCTGGATAGATGCATTCGTCAGATAACCCCCTGAGTGATCGGGTTGGGGGATAAAGGTATGAAGAGTTGAGTCCCATCTGCTGAAAGGCATCTCAAATAAAGAGGTCAAAGTCTGCGCCCTGGTTGATGAAGTCTCTTTTGACTGTGTAAGACCCTACTATGATATTGATGACTAAAGGATCGTCACGACTAAATTCGACTCCAATTAGATCATCATTGTCGAATCCGATGATTGGCCTTTTTTTCTCTTGGTTGTAGTCATGTTTTGCTTGGTGACAAAAGATTAGTAAGAAAGACTGGTAATTAGTCTTTTTCCATAGAGGGTGTCAGTCTGTTGGAGATTGGTCTTGACTCCACAAATTCGGCTCCTTCTTGACTCGTATGGCAACTTGGATGAAAGATTTAAACCTGCAAAAGAATACTGGAAGGTATTCTAACGGGGAAGATTCCGACGCTTAAGTAAGAAAAAAGCGGTTTTCGAATGAAATTAGAAAAGACCGAGAGAAAGAGAGGAAAAGCGGATCTCCCAGTGACTGTGTGCCAAGTGTTTAGTCAACGGAACTTATCTAGGTTTGAGTGTATTGAAAGCTTTTATATGAAGGGCAGCGAGAATCGTGTGCACTCGGGATATTATAACTCTAGTTTCGTATGAGAAGGTCAAAAAATTTCAGAGTTTAGCCGTCTGAGATTTGAAATCATTATCGTTTAGAAATTTTAATTGTACGAGATGATTCTTTTCCTTATCGATTATATTTGTGAGAATTTTCTTCCTTATCTAGAAAATACGTTTTATGCTAAGATAAGTAACCAAATCAAGGTGAGACTCGGTTGAATATAACCATTGATTGATAGGGGTAGAAGCGATCGGTCGCTTAGGCAGTCGTTAGTCTCCAGTTGAATGAAAGAAGGAGACCATTCGGTCTTGCTAAATGTATTCATGAATTAGTTGATCTGCCGTTACCTGTCAGCTAATCTAACTATTGTTCGAAAATTAAACTATCACATCCCGACTCTCCTGTCGAGCACGTACCAACTGTCGCATTATCTTGGCATACGGGCATGATCTCCCCATATACCGGGATAGCGCAAGGCATTCTAATATTTCAATAAATCTTCCAAAACAATAAACTTATTAAAATAAGAAAATCATATAACAACTTGCGTGCAAAGGATCCGTCCGGTCCATCCTTGTACACATAAGAATGCGTCGGCACACAATCGGGGGAGGGGATCCTGTACATGCAGGCATGCAATGTGGCCTTCCCGGCCATTCCGAAGTTTCACAAAATTCACAATCTCAAAACTTTTCAATAATCCCAATGAAAGTCCAAATGTCCCAAATAAGAACAATAAGTTTTGCAAAAATAAGTTCTAAACAAATTGGACACTTTCCACGTGAACCAAACTTGAATTCCACCAATACTTGTCCTAAGAGATATGACAAGTATCAATTAAATCCAAACTTCAAAAGAATATTACAATAGCTTTACTTCCACGGATGAAATTACATCAAATCTCAAGAAAATAGCATCCACTACCAATACATATCGTGGATCACCAAAAGATCTCTGAATCAGCCAATAGTAGCCACAATTTACCTTTCCTCTGAAAAGGATTTAAATGAGGGGGTGAGTATTTTAAAATACCCAGTGAGTGGAGTGCAGTGGCATGTAACATATAAATAAGGGGTGAGGGTGGTAATGCCAAATATATATATCAACTATCATTGAATGTCATAATGAAATTCATTCTTATAAAATTATTCATATCAATCCACCATGACTCATAAAATTAGTTCAATCAATCAAATCTCATTTTTCTATAATTTTGGGGTTTATCCAAAACAATCTCCTACCAATGGCCGTTGGTAGGATCCGCCAAGGGGTTTTCCATAATTTTTATAAAATCCCTTCCACCTTGGCGTTGGCCTGAAACTCCGTGGAGTGTTACCACATTATCTGGCAGCCTGAGGAGACTCTCCATCTCGCCTACCACCAAGCTAAATAAAACAACCTTAACCATGTCGCCCCAAATGGTTCGGTCCATGACAAAACTCAGACTATAGTCATTTTTCCAGCACCATGTTACTAAACTCATTTTTATCAATCAATGCATACTCAAATATAAGGTAGAGCAATATTTCACAATTCACATGAGTATCCCAAAGTAACATGGTGTAAACAATTCAATAATCATGTTCAGAGTCATGATAATTTCACAATTTCATTTTAGGCATACCACAATCACAAAACAATTTCAATTTCATTTGTAAATTTATTTCAAAACTCAATTTATAAATCATAGCTGAAAATAATTTACTCATTCATATGCACATAACTATCCACTCACCTCTTGGGAGGGTGTCCACTCCCAATTTCCAATTCAAGTCCAATGAAATTTTCTCAAGTTCTAATTGGCCTTCCTAACCAATAATCACAATGTCAATGTCAATTTATTAATATTTCTAGGGTTTATAAATTTTTCCCAATTTTTGCACAAATCCTAAATTTCACCCAAATCCAAAAATCTATATTCATTGTTCCATTTCCACTATTTTCATCTCATTTATGTGTATATAAAATCTCCATTTTCATTTTCTCCCAAATTTCACTCTACGTCAACCTAGGGTTTCGATTCTCCAATAAAATTTCTAAGATTCCAAAAACAATCACAATATAGCATTAAAGAAGCTAAACTCAAGTTTAGGGAGGAGAAATTACCTTGATTTTGGAGTCGGATTGAGTTTTGGAGTTTGGGTTTCAAAACCCCTAAATTTTTCCTTTTGTGAAATCCGAAATTTCCTCCGTTTAATCTTCCATTTCTTGAGTTTAATCAAAGCTTTGGAAGTCCCTAGAGTGAATTTAATGAGGGTATTAATTTTTTTAGAGAGAGAATGAAGATTTGGTAGGAGAGATTAAATGTAAAAGGGAGAGAGAGTCAAGGGAGAGAAATGAAGAGTTATGAGAAAATGAGAAAGGAATGAGGAAAATGAAACTTAATTGATGTTCTTAGTAGTGGAATTTGGAAATCACCATTTTGCCCTCATTATGGTTTAAGTTCTATAGAAGTTCCAAGGGCTTTTAGGTCATTTCATGTCAAGCTCCATGGCTCTGAATCGATTTGGGGATCCAAGAATTGACTTGCAGGGGAGGGGTATCAAGAGAGATGAATCAACTTGTAGGCATGGAAATTGACTCACCTCTTGATTGTTGAATCGAATGGAGAGGGGCGTGAATCGATTTGTAGATCACAGCTCATAGAGACTCTTTATGTAGTCCAGGTGAATCGATTCGTTGCGTAGCGAAATCGATTCATCATACACTCCATGAATCGATTCATGAAAAGCATGAATCGACTTGGCACCTTCAGCTCGCAGAAGTCACATCTGCACCCTAAGCCATTTGATTCACCTCACCCTGAATCGACTCACCCTTCGTTGAATGAATCGATTTTTGCAAAGCACAAATCAATTTGTTTGGAACAAGGCTCAAAAACCTCTTTGTAAAGCCTGAGAAATCAACTCATGGAGGAGGAAATCGATTCATTCCTTGACAATTTCTCTTCCCAAATCGATTTCCCCTTTAGGGAAATCAACTTCTCTTACCCAGGTTTCAGATCCCTTCCTCTGCAGGTCTCTGAAATCGATTTGTCTCTTGACAAATCGATTCCTCCCCTATTATTTTTTCACTTTATATTTTAAATTCCAATTTCTTCAAGATAGGAGGTACTTTGAATTAGAACACGGATATTTTAAATGTATCTAAAATTCTAATTTAATACTCCAAAATCGAAAATTAATAAAATTTAAAATTTTTCTTTATATTACAAAAATATTTAACATAATTTCTAACATCGGATTTTCGGTGTTACAATACTTAACCCCCTAAAAATAATTTTCGCCCTCGAAATTTCAAAACAAAATTTATACATCAAAAAGCTGTGGATATTGTTTCCGCATTAATTCTTCTGTTTCCCAAGTTTGTTCTTCCACACGGTTGTTTCTCCACAATACTTTAATCATGGGAATTTGTTTATTTCTTAATTGCTTGTGCTGTCGATCAAGTATTTGTACAAGTTGTACTTTGAAACTCAAATTCTGGATTCAACTCTATCGGAAGAGTTTTAATTATATGAGAATGATCCGGTAAATACCTCTTTAGCATTGACACACGAAACACATCATAAATCTTCTCCAAATCCTGAGGTAATTCCAATCGGTAGGCCACATTTCCAATCCTCTCAAGGATCTTGAATGGCACAATATATCGAGGATTCAATTTTCCTCGTTTCCGGAATCGGGTCACTCCATTCCAAGGTGATATTCTTAGGAAAACCATATTTCCAGTCTCGAATTCCAAAGGTCTTCTTCTTTTGTCGCCATAGCTCTTCTGCCTATCCTGAGCTTCCTTCATTCTTGCTCAGATCACCTTCACTTTCTCTGTCGTTGCTTCTATTAGCTCGACACTTTCAATTTTTAGCTCTCCAACTTCATCTCAATAAAGTGGAGTTTGGCATTTCCTTCCGTAGAGAGCTTCATAGGGAGGCATCCCAATACTAGCTTGATAGCTGTTATTGTATGTAAATTCAATCAACGGTAGGTGCTTATCCCAACTCCCTTGGAAGTCCATCACATATGCCCTTAACATGTCTTCCAACGTTTGGATTGTACGTTCGGATTGTCCTTCCATCTGCGGATGAAATGCCGTGCTGAACTTCAATTTGGTTCCCAATGCCTCTTTTAACTTAGGCCAGAATCGGGAAATAAATCGGGGATCACGATCTGATATAATTGACACTGGAACCAATAGAGTCGGACAATCTCATCAAGGTACAGTTTTGTTAATCTCTCCAAAGAGTAGGTATTCTGAATCGGAAGAAAATGTGTCGATTTTGTGAGTCTGTCAACTATCACCCAAATAGTATCGTGACGACTCAAAGTACGTGGCAATCCCACCACGAAATCCATAGTGATGTGCTCCCATTTTCATTCAGGTATAGGCAATGGCTGAAATGTCCAAACCGGTTTCTGATGTTTAGCCTTGATTTGTTGGCACACTAGACACCTTGCTACAAATTCAGCTATTTCCTGCTTTAATCCCGACCACCAATAAGTTTCTTTGATGGTTCGGTACATTTTAATGCTTTTGGGATACATAGCATAAACTGAAGAGTGTGCTTTCTTAAGAATGGCTTTCCGAAACTCGTTATTTTTGGGAACACAAATCCGTTTCCCATATGTCACTTGCCATCCTCCCGAATATGGAAATCACCAGTTTCACCATTGCGAACCTTCTTTACTATCTGCTTTAGCTCCTCATCACTTGCCTGGAGCTCTTTAATATGGTCTACCAAGGTATGTCGAACTTCCAACTTCGCCAAGAGTGCACCATTGTCATCACAGACTAATTTGGCTCCAAGAGTACGAAGTCCAACAAAGCATGAGAGATAAGAACTCGTTTGATAATGAGAAGATGAGGGCTTGTGGCTCAGAGCCTCTGTAACTACATTCGCCTTACCCGGGTGATAGTCAATCGCCAAATCATAATCTTTAATCAGCTCTAGCCATCTCCTTTGCCTCAAGTTGAGTTCTTTTTGGGTAAGCAAATATTTGAAACTCTTGTGATCGGTAAAGATTCTGCATATGGCTTCGTATAAATAATGTCGCCAAATTTTCAAGGCGAATACAATAGTAGCAAACTCTAGATCATAGGTAGGATAATTCATCTCGTGCTTCTTTAACTGTCGAGAAGCGTAGGCCATAACTCTATCGCCCTGTATCAAGATACATCCTAACCCCTGTTTACTGGCATCGCTATAGACAATATAATCACCACTAGTAGTGGGTAGAGCTAGTATAGGAGCCGACGTGAGTCTCTTTTTGAGTTCTTGAAAGCTCTGCTCACATTTATCTATCCATTCAAACTTAACTCCCTTTTGTGTTAAACTAGACAACGGAGCTGCAATTCTGGAAAAACCCTCTACAAATCTTCGGTAATACCTCGCCAAACCGAGAAAACTACACACCTCAGTGATGTTTTTAGGTTGTTCCCATTTCAGAATCGCCTCAACTTTCTTTGGATCAACAAATATTCCTTCTCCAGATACCACGTATCCCAAAAAGCCAATTTCCTTTAGCCAGAATTCATACTTTGAGAACTTAGCATACAATTGCTTATCTCGGAGAGTCTGCAACACAATTCGAAGATGATTTGAATGCTCTTCATCATTCTTGGAATATACCAAGATGTCGTCAATGAAAACAATGACAAACTTGTCGAGATAGGAATGGAAGACTCGGTTCATGAGATCCATAAAAGCGGTTGGAGCATTCGTTAGGCCGAAAGGCATCACCAAGAATTCATAGTACCCATACCGTGTTCTAAACGCAGTCTTGGGGACATCATCTTCATTTATCCTCAATTGATGATAGTCGGACCTCAAATCAATCTTGGAAAAAACACTCGCACCTTGGAGTTGATCGAACAAGTCATCAACTCTCGGCAAGGGATATTTATTCTTGATGGTCACCTTGTTCAACTGCCGGTAATCAATACACAACCGGAGGGTGCCATCTTTATTCTTCACGAACAAAATCGGAGTGCCCCAAGGTGAGGTACTCGGTCGAATAAATCCCTTGTCCAACAATTCTTGTAGTTGGACCTTTAACTCCTTAAGTTCCGCAAGTACCATCCTATACGGAGGAATGGAAATAGGTACGGTGTCAATAGTCAAGTCAATAGCAAAGTCGAACTCCCGAACTAAAGATAAACCTGGTAACTCGTCGGAAAAACATCTGGAAATTCATTCACTATTGGGACATTCATCAATTCTGTACTTTACACAGTCGTATCAATTATATGAGCAAGATAAGCTTTACAACCCTTGTGAACTAATTTTCGTACTTCTAATGTCAATATTACACAACTCGGTAAGACCCGCCGTTCACCAACAAATACAAGTGGAGAATATCTCGGTCTATGAAACTCTACCTCTTTGGTGAAACAATTCACTGATGCTCTATGAGGGTGCAGCCAATCCATGCCCAATATTGCATCAAAGTCCCCCATTTCTAACGGAATCAAATTTGCTTCAAGAATTTCTCCATTTACCTCTACTTCACAGGCCTTGAACACGGTGTTTCTGTACAACCGTTCTCCTAATAGAGTAATAACTAATAATTCCTCTTCGAGTGGGGTTAAGGGTCTATTTGAATGCTTGGCAAACTTAGTGCTCACAAAAGAATTATTAGATCCAATATCAATTAAAACACGAGTATCAACCCCACAAATTTTCATCATACCTATACATACAAAAAGTAAGGATCAAATTCCAAAATTAACCGAATATAATCAAATTTAAAATCCTCAATGTCATCAAATCATCATCAAATATCGAAATCACCTCAATTCACCTTAATAGCATGCAAAGTCTCGAATATACCTCAAATTCAGAATTTAGCAACTAAGATCTCATAATGTTCTACAATATCAAGTTTGGGTTCTAAGAGATTTACCTATGACTATGTCAGGGTTGTTCTGGGCATCCTTATTCGTCATTGCGTAGATTCTAGTTTGTACCCTCATTTGTGGACGCTGAGCTGGAACAGTTACAGTGTTGCTTCCAGTCCCCGCCCGAGATGTACCAATTGAAGGTGAAATAAGAGTGTTTGCTTGGCTGCCCATCAATCCACTAGGGCGATCCTGCCTTATCTAACCTTCTCGTCCCAATTTCGGACAAACATTGTGGAAATAGCCTTCCTTTCCGCAGTGGTAGCACCTCTTGAGTGCTTGGCAAATCCCAAAAACGAAACTTGCCACAGTGCTTGCACTGTTCCTTCCTATTTCCTGTTGATTGGCTTCCCGAAATAGCATTAGAAGTAGGGGCTTTAAATTGAGACACACGTTGGCCTTGAGGAGAGCCAACCAGTCCTGAAACAGATCCACCACTGAAGGAGCCCACACTTCTACTCTTCTTAGAATTTTGGTCCGGTATGAAGCCACTGGGCCTCTTCCTTTTCCCATGCTCTCGGACTTTTCCCCTTTCAGTCACCATCTTCTCGGCCCTTAAGGCCAAATCCAGAACATCTTGGAGTGTGTGCCCTTTTATGATTGACATCTTCTCCCATATGCTCAGATTCAGTCCCGATTCGAATTTCGTACATAGGGACTCCTCGGAGTTTACAAACTCCGGAACATAAGTAACAAGTTCCCTTAGTTCTGATTCGTAATCAGACACCGTCTTGTTTCCCTGAACAAGCTTGAAGAACTCCTCTCTCTTCTGGTCCCTATAGAACCGAGTATAATATTTTTCTTCAAAAGCTCTCAGAAAATCTATCCAAGAGAGAGGTGTGGTTGCCCTGGCCTTCTCATTCTCCCACCAGGTTCTGGCTCCCTTATCCAACAATTTCACCGCCATCCACAACTTTATCTTATTGCTTAATCTCATATCGGTGACGGTCTCCTGAACTCGGCCAGTCCATTCCTTGACCATTGTGGCATCACAAGTGTCGAAAAAAGTGTCGCATTCGACCTGTCTTGCCTCTTTGAGTAGCTTTGACAACTCGATTGTAGGATGTTCGGTTGATGCAACAACCGGTGGAGCAGATGCTGTGGGAATAGTAGGTGTCACAGCCGGTGTAGAAGGAGGAATCGACAGAGGAACAGAAGATTGGGGCGGAGCCTGATACTGTGCCCCGAAAGAACTCCACCACTCCATCACTTGCTGGAGGGCGACAATAAGAGGTGGACGAACCCAGGTTGAAGGAGCTGGGTGTGTGCTTGTGGCAGCTGGAAGAAAAGTTGGAGCATGTGAGGACAACTCATCCTCGTGCTCAGAAGGAGGAATCTCACTAACATTCTCCGTTCTTTGTCTAGGCAGCATAATTCCTATAAGAAGAGACATTATACTTAGCCCACTAAAGTAGGCATGAGGCTAGGTATTTAACCCCCCTAAAAATAAATTTAGTCATAACCCTTTTGATCCATGGAAGGCTTTTGTACATCCTTTAAAAATTCTTTTAAAATATAAAATTTCAAAAGAAAAATTTTTTTAAAACCTTTAGAAACCTTTGGGACATTTGGAAGTAGTTCAAACCTTTAAACATTTAAAATCGTGAGCCAAAACTCTGATACCAATAGAATTATCACGCCCCGACTCTCCCGTCAAGCACGTAACAACCGCCACGTTATCTCGACATACGAGCATGACCTCCCCATATACCGTGATAGCGCAAGGCATTCAAATATCTCAATAAATCTTCCAAAACAATAAACTCATCAAAATAAGAAAATCATATAACAACTTGCATGCAAAGGACCCATCCGGTCTATCCCTGTACACACAAGTATGCGTCGGCACACAATCAGGGGAGGGGATCCTGTACATGCATACATGTAATGTGGCCTTCCCGGCCATTCCAAAGTTTTACAAAATTCACAATCTCAAAATTTTGCAATAATCCCAATGAAAGTCCAAATGTCCCAAATAAGAAAAATACGTTTTGTAAAATCAAGTTTTAAACAAAATTGGACACTTTCCATGTGAACTAAGCTTGTATTCCACCAATACTTGTCCCAAAAGATATGACAAGTATCAATTAAATCTAAACTTCAAAAGAATAGTACAATAGCTTTACTTCCACGGATGAAATTACATCAAATCTCAAGAAAATAATATCAACTATCAATACCTATCGTGGATCACCAAAAGATCTATGAATCAGCCAATGCCAGCCACAGTCTACCTTTCCTCTGAAAAGGATTTAAAGGAAGGGGTGTGTATTTTAAAATACCCAGTGAGTGGAGTGCAGTGACATGTAAGATATAAATAAGGGGTGAGGTTGGTAATGCCAAATATATGTATCAACTATCATTGAATGCTATAATAAAATTCATTCTCATAAAATCATTCATATCAATCCACCATGACTCATAAAATCAATTCAATCAGTCAAATCTCATTTTTCGATAATTTTGGGGTTTACCGAAAATAATCTCCTACCAATGGCAGTTGGTAGGATCCGCCAAGGGGTTTTTCATAATTTTCATAAAATTCCCTCCACTTTGGCATTGGCCCGAAACTCCGTGAGGTGCTATCACGTTATCCGGCAGTTTGAGGAGGCTCTCTCTCTTGCTTACCACTAAGCTAAATAAAACAGCTTTAACTACACCGCCCCCAAACAGTTCGGTCCGTGACAAGACTCAGACTATAGTCATTTTTCCAGCACCATGTTACCAAACTCAGTTTTTATCAATCATTGCATACTCAAATATAAGGTAGAGCAATATTTCATAATTCACATGAGTATTCCAAAGTAACATGGTGCAAACAATTCAATAATCATGTTCAGAGTCATTGTCATCTCACAATTTCATTTTAAGCATATCACAGTCACAAAACAATTTCAATTCTATTTGTAAATTTATTTCAAAATTCAATTTATAAATCATAGTTGAAAACAGTTTACTCATTCATATGCACATAACCATCCACTCACCTCTTGAGAGGGCACTATCAGAAAAAGAGTTTTCAGTGATGGAAATTATCGACGGAAAAAAATCCGTCGCTATTAGCGACGGATTTGCGACGGAAAAATCAGCAACGGAAAAATCCATCGCTAATTTTTCGTCACTAATCCATCGTTAAAACTTAAAATTTTTTTTTGTTTTTGTTAAATATAATTTTTTGATTTTATTAAATATAATTTGTATTTTTATTAAATATAATTGTGTCTTTTTATTAAATATAATTTTTTATTAAATATAATTTTATATTTTTATTAAATATAATATTATCTTTTTATTAAATATAATTTTATATTTTTATTAAATATAATTTTGTATTTTTATTAAATATAATTTTGTGTTTTATTAAATATACTTTTGTATTTTCTATTTTTAACAAATTAGGATATTGTTTTTTATTAAATATAATTTTGTATTTTTATTGAATATTATTTTGGGTATTGTTTTATTAAAAAAAAACCTCAAAAAACAAACTAATAAAAGAAGAATAAAAAAAAATAAAAAAAATAAAAAAGAATAGAAAATAAAAAAATAAAAGACAAAAAATCAAAAAACAAAAACAAAAAAAAGTTAAAACATTAGGGGGTTCCATGTGGGCAGTGGAACCGCCCATTTTTTTTTTTTTTGTGTTTATTTTTTATTTTTTATTCTTTTGCATTTCATTTTTTTTTTATTTTTTATGTTTTTATAACTACTATTATATTATTATTTATTATTCTAAACCAAATTACCCTAAACCACTATATTTTAATCACCAATAAACTTATTATTATCATAATAAAATAAAAAACAAAAATAAAAAAAAAAGTTAAAAATAGGGGCGGTTCCATAGCCCATGTGTGCGGTGGAACCATCCCCTTTTGTTTTTTTTTTGTTTTTAATTATTTTATATTTTATATTCTTTTGTTTTTTTATTTTTTTATTTTTTGTGCTTTTATCACTACCATTATATTACTTTTAATTACCCTAAACCAAACTTACCATTATCATAAAAAATAAGAAAATACAAAAATAAAAATACAAAATAAAAAAAATTAAAAATAGGAGGGCGGTTTCACTTGCATGTGTCGTGGTGGAATCGCCCTAATTTTTTTTTGGTTTTTTTCTTTTGTTTTTTAATTATTTTATATTTTTATTAAATATAATTTTGTATTTTTACTAAATATAATTTTTTATTAAATATAATTTTATGTTTTTATTAAATACAATTTTGTATTTTTATTAAATATAATTTTGTATTTGTATTAAATATTATTTTGTGTTTTTATTAAATATAATTTTTTTTATTAAATATAATTTTGTATTTTTATTAAATATAATTTTTTGTTTTTATTAAATATAATTTTTTGTTTTTATTAAATATAATTTTGTGTTTTTATTAAATATAATTTAATGTTTTTATTAAATAAAATTTTATATATTTTTTTAAAATTAAGTTATTGTATTTTTAATATTGAGAGTTAGAAATAATGTATAGAAATAGAAAAAAAATAAACTAATAAAACAAAGTGATCGTGACATGGTGGTTAAGGCTCTCAATATCTCTCTCACACCTAGGTTTGAACCTGGATGTGAACATTTTTACAACAAATTAAAAGCGAGCGGAAGGGAAGGCGGGCGGGTCGGGCCCGGGACAGGTGCGTGTGAGGGCTACGGGTGGGTCAGGCATCCGGGTTAGTCTCTCGGGCACGTACACTTGGATTCTTGCTCACTTCAATGACGGATTTCAGCGACGGAAATTTCCGTCACTAATCCAAAATAATTAGAAAAAATAAAATATTAAATTACCGACGGATTATTAGCGACGGAAATATTTCCATCACTAATTAGTAGACGGATTAGCGATGGATTTTCTTAGCGATGGAAAATTTTCGTCGGGGATTTTCTTAGCGACGAAAAATTTCATTCGGTAAATTAGCGAGGTGACTTTCAGCGACGGAATTTTCCATCGCTAATTTTCCGTCGCTAATACTTTTAGTGACCGAAATTTAAATATCAACGATGGATATTTCCGTCGCTGATACCCGTTTTTCTTATAGTGGGGTGTCCACTCCCAATTTTCAATTCAACTCCAATGAAATTTTCTCAAGTTCCAATTGGTCTTCCTAACCAATAATCACAATATCAATATCAATTTATCAACATTTCGAGTATTTATAAATTTTTCTCAATTTTTGCACAAACCCTAAATTTTTTCCAAATCCAAAAATCTATATTTATGGTTCCATTTCCACCATTTACATCTCATTTACATGTATATAAAATCTCTATTTTCATTTCCCCCCAAATTTCACTCTATGTCAACCTAGGGTTTCGATTCTCCAACAAAATTTCTAAGATTCCAATAACAATCACAATATAGTATTAAAGAAGTTAAACCCAAGTTTTGGGATGAGAAATTATCTTGATTTTGGAGTCGGATTGAGTTTTAGAGTTTGGGTTTTAAAAATCATAAATTTCTTCCTTCGTGAAATCTGAAATTTCCTCCGTTTAATCTTCCATTTTTTGAATTTAATCGAAGCTTTGGAAGTTCCTAGAACAAATTTAATGAGGTATTAATTTTTTCTAGAGAGAGAATAAAGATTTGGTGGGAGAGATTAAATGTAAAAGGGAGAGAGAGTCGAGAGAGAGAAATGAAGAGTCTTGAGAAAATGAGAAAGGAATGAGGAAAATGAGACTTAATTGATGTTCTTAGTAGTGGAATTTGGAAATCACCATTTTGCCCTCATTATGGTTTAAGTTCTATAGAAGTTCCAAGGCCTTTTAGGTCATTTCATGGCTCTAAATCGATTTGGGGATCCAAGAATCGACTTGCAGGAGAGGGGTACCGCGAGAGATGAATCGACTTGTAGGCATGGAAATCGACTCACCTCTTCATTGTTGAATCGAATGGAGATGGGCGTGAATCGATTTGCAGATCACAGCTCACAGAGATTTTTTCTGTAGTCCAGGTGAATCGATTCGTTGTGTAGGGAAATCGATTCATCATACACTCCATGAATCGATTCATGCAAAGCATGAATCGACTTGGCACCTTCAGCTCTTAGAAGTCACATCTGCACCATAAGCCATTCGATTCACCTCACCCTGAATCGACTCACCCTTCGTTGAATGAATCGATTTGTGCAAAGCACAAATCGATTCATTCAACGAAGGGTGAAGCCTAAGAAATTGACTCATGGAGGAGGAAATCGATTCATTTCTTGGCAATTTCTCTTCCCAAATCGATTTCCCCTTTAGGGAAATCAACTTCTCTTCCCCCAGGTTTCAGATCCCTTCCTCTGTAGGTCTCTGAAATCGATTTGTCTCTTGACAAATCGATTTCTCCCCTGTTTATTTTTCACTTTATATTTTTTATTCCAATTTCCTCAAGACAAGATTTACTTTGAAACAGAACACGGATATCTTAAATATATCAAAAATTTTAATTTAAAATCTCAAAATCAAAAATCAATAAAATTTAAAATTTTTCTTTATATTACAAAAATATTTAATACAATTTCTAATACCAGATTTTTGATGTTACATGAACCCCTCGTTATCATAAGTATTGGGTCACCGATTATTATATAAATCATGTCTTATCATATATATATTTTCTTAACTTTTTAAGGGATAAATTTTCTTAAAATTTTAAGGGCCCGATTATATTTTTTGAGGGGCGAACTATAATTTTTAAGGGGGACGAATGTCATTTAGGATAAAAATTTTTTAAATTTTATAGAAAAAAGTTTAGGGGCAGTTTTCCCCTGACCCGCATCCTTTGTCCATGTGCCTCCTAAAATAACATTTGCAGCACAGAATTTTTTTTTTTTTTTAAAGCAATGCTACAATATTAATAAGAAAAAATATTGAAAACTTAAGAAAAATTATTTTTCAAACGCTTTTAATTAGATAAGAAACTTATGAATTATTTAAAAAAGAATGAATTCATATAGTCTAAATGGCATCGGATTCAGCATTAGTAATTGAATGAATTTATGTCACTTTGCTTACTCAAAATTTTTGGTATCCAAAAATTTTGGCTATTTTCTATGAATTATAAGTTTGTACAACCTATGTTTTAAGAATATTTGATTCGATTTGATTTTTATGTTTTTATATTTAAAACAATGAATTATTAATTTTTTTTTGTGTATACTATTAGTATCCAGAGTTATGATCCGATTAATTCAGTTCGAGACTTGTAATGACTCATTTTGGAAGTTACCCTTCCGACGTAGTTTTTTCTATTCACAAAACTCGAACCTGAGACCTTAGTTAAGGGATTTAGCGTTATATTCTATTAGAGTGACTATCCGTTGGTATGAATTATTAAATTTTAATATTATTATATTACTTCCTATATGGTATCAATGCGTCTACTGCCTCTTGTGTTTAATATGGTATCAAAGTTTCTATTGTTTCATATCTTTGATGAACAGCACTAAATGAAATAAAATAAAATATTGAGCACCTTGTGGGGTGTGGTCTAGATGCCATGGTCATGTACAAAATTTTTAATTACAAAAAATAAATATGACAATAAAATCAGAAGGATTTATTAAGAAAATGTGTGAAATGATTCACAAAATCTTTGTAAGAGAACAAAAAATATCAAATGAGAACAAACCACTTGAATTTAGGTTTCTTGCAATGGTCGGTAGATCTTGGACATCAGATTGTTACCGCAGCCATTTTTGAACTTTTTATATGTAGATCGACCATTGAATTGCTCAGTGGGGCACTTGACCAAAACAAAACTGTGGGTTACCAAGGGATTGTTCCTCTTGTATTTGAAGTGTGTTAGTGTTGTCCTCTCTCTTTGGATCTCTCTTGGAAATCACATGTTTTATTTTCCAAGAGATAGAGTCATGCTTTCTCCATAGAAGAAAGGTGACTTTAATATAACCCTTTGGGTCGATTTTTATTTTTATTTTTTTTTACGTAGCAATTTGAATTCTGGATTTTAGAATTAAGAAAAGGAAATTATGATCACTATATTATCCTTTGAAACAACCCTTTGGTTGATGATCATAAGGAATAGTCGAAGAGCTTATACTCTTTATTATATTAGTTTTACTTTTGAGCTTTTTTCCTTTTTAGTTTTTAATTATATTATTATAATAATATTTATGTGAATAAAAATTATTCAAAAGATATATATATTTTTTAATTAATTCATTTTAATTAAAATAAAAATTATCGAAATCAATAACTGTTTAAATAAATCAAATTAAAGTTTGATTTTTATCTAAAACTAAACTAAATATTTAATAAATCATTCAAAATATAAATAAATGATTCGATAAAAATGATTTTTTTAATCTTAACAAAATAGTGCTAATCCCTACTACTAACCTTATTGTTTCACAAAATCAAAGCTACTTAACTACAACAAATTAGCAATACGAATTTTCACTAGAGAGAGGTTAGAGAACATTATGCATAAAAACTCAAAAGTCCTAATATGATTAATTACAAAAATAAATATAGATGAACGGTTGTGAATCTTGATAATTGTTTAGTAAAGCGGATATAATTTTTAATAATAATTTTAAATCATTTAATGATTATATGAGAATAGTTAATTTTATTTATAATTATATATATATATTTATATGTATTACTCACTTAAAGTTTTTGGGTTTGAATCTATTATATATATATTTATATAAAATAAATATATAGATATATGAATTTTTTAATAAATTAAAATAATAATAATAAATTCAGGATGAGTTGGCGGGGACTTTGAGAGGGTGCATGGGGGACGAAGTTTGAGGAAGGTGATCTTTGGTGGTACAACCCTACGGTGGCCCAAACACCAAGATCTTCAAATTTTCTCAACAAGAAAAATATTTTTAGGTAAGAAAATGATTATATTCCATCACATATTCTCCATAAAAATGGTAAAAAATCATTATGAATAATATATCCTCTCTTTGATTTCAACATATGTAAGATTCTTTACATACGCCTCCTCTTCCAAAAGTTTTCACCATAAGCTATTTATTTTAACATGCTCCGTTAAAAAGATATTATCGAATATAATGTGAGAGTTTGATTCATATTTAGAAATCAAAATTTGATTTAAAATCTAAGATTTTGATCCATGTCTTTATTTGAATGAAAATTTTATTCATAAATTTTATTTTTATTCTATTAATCTAAATAAATTATATGAATTTAAATTGAATTCTTGAATCTGATTTATTTTAACAAAAGATCTCCGATAATTATCGAAATATATTTATTTATTTAAATATTTCTTAAAAAATAAATAGTCATTAAAAATCTAAAATGAATGAATTTTACTCTAATGATGACAGGTTTTTTTTTTTTTTTTTTTACATAAAAATAATTTGAACAAGGAGTGGAGACAAAAGATGAATATAACTAGGTACATTTGCTTTTCTCCTGTTCTCTCCCTAGAAAGGAAAATAATTGACTGTATCCCATGGTGAGAGAATTGGCGGTGAGATATACTGTAACAATCTTATCCTAAAAAGCAGATGGTGTTTATAAAATCTTAAAATAAATAATAAATAATATAAATGAAAGAATTAAGATTATTGATATTATTTAGAGGCCAACTTCAACCAAAATGTATAATTGGATATAGACTCCACTTTTTCTCTCTCTCTCTCACCTCACTTTCCCCTGTTATAAAATCTAACCCCTTCGCCACCCTTCCCTCTCTCCCTTCTCCTCTCTCTCTTCTCAAAAGTCCACCAACCCCCTTTTTCTCTCACTCTTGGTCATGGCTACCACCAATGGTGTTTCCAATGGTCTTATTGTCAGCTTTGGCGAGATGTTAATCGACTTCGTCCCAACAGTCTCCGGCGTCTCACTCG
This sequence comes from Dillenia turbinata, assembly GCA_037126225.1. Classification (NCBI taxonomy): domain Eukaryota; kingdom Viridiplantae; phylum Streptophyta; class Magnoliopsida; order Dilleniales; family Dilleniaceae; genus Dillenia; species Dillenia turbinata. Next base: position 16,935,079 of record JBAMMX010000012.1, on the reverse strand, counting down.
CCGAAGCTCCCGGCTTCTTGAAGGCTCCAGGAGGAGCTCCAGCCAACGTTGCGATCGCCGTCGCAAGATTGGGCGGGAAGGCGGCTTTCGCCGGAAAACTTGGAGACGACGAGTTCGGTCATATGCTCGCCGGAATCTTGAAGGAGAACGGCGTCAATGGCGATGGAATCTTGTTCGATCAAGGCGCTCGCACCGCCCTCGCCTTCGTCACTCTCCGATCCGACGGCGAACGTGAGTTCATGTTCTATCGGAACCCTAGCGCCGATATGCTCTTGTCTCCTGATGAACTCAATCTCGAACTCATTAGATCCGTATGTCTCTCTCTTCTTCTTCTTTTCTTTTTCTCTCTCTAAAAACTCTCTTGCTGTCTCTCTTGACTACTGTTTCGCCATTTTTCTTGAATTGCCTGATTGGAAAAAAAAAGAGGGGGGGACTGTTCGGCTACGCCGATCTCATTCTGGTATCCCTGTTACATTCCGTTCTATTAATGCCACGTCAGAAGTGCTTGCTCGATCAATACGTGGCGAGATCTGAATGGTGGTTGGATTATTCGACGACCGTTTACTGTGTGAATGCGAAACGTGGACGGGCTTCTCTTCACGTTTTTTCTTTTTCTTTATTTTTATGACTGCATAGCTGAAATCTTGTGTGGCTGAAGGATCTTACCAAACTCTGGTTTCTTTGGTTGTGCTGTGCACGCGTTGTAGATCGCGTGGTATATGATGAAAGTTGAATATTCTTACTGCGGCTTTGTTGATTCTTCATAATTTAGGGCATTAATTTTCTGAATTTGCTGGCTTAATAATAATAAATGATATGCCTCTGTTGAACACTTGTGAACAACTATTCTAAGAATTAAAAAAGAAGACTTTGGAAATTGGGTTTTTGAGTATTGGGGTTTTGTGATTTTTCTTTTCTAGGGTTTAATTTTTCTTAAAATAATAGGGTTTATGATTGTGGCTTTATAAAGGATTTTTTTTTTTTGAAGAATTTCTTGAAAACGAATTTTCCTAAGAAAAATATTTTCCTTAGGTGAATTATTCATATAATATATCCTTAGACCTTTTCTTCTATTGGATCTGGATGTTTAAAAAATCGCAAGAAAAATATTTGGAATAAATAATAAATATCGCTTTCAGGATTGAGACTGACATTTATTATGTAAATCAATTAAAATCTCTAGTTGTGGTAAGTATCTCTTGATCATTTTTGCTAAGAGAGGTTGACAATAGTTTGGATTGTTATAGAATCCAAATGAGTGTCGTCCTCGAACTAAAGGATAGCCTTTGATTTGATCAGCAGAATCAATTTCTTTATCCAAGGGTCAAATCCCTGGAATCAGATCCCTCTTATCCATGCAAATATCTTTTTGTTTTTTCTTGCTTTATGCATTTTAAGTCCCATGGAACTTGCATTTCTTGAATCTGGTTTGAATTCTGCACGCAACTATCTTTGAATTGACTTATTTATTTATTTATTTATATGGAAATTTTGGCCTTTTTTATATTTTTTATAAAATCTGCAGGTTTGTATTTGTGGCGTGGGTATGGCTTGGGTGCAACCAAATGTCTTAACCTTAAAAGATAGGATATGTACTAAATTTTTATCCATAGGATTATCTTTTTCTTTTGCGAATTTGGACTTCCTAATGTAAATGCTATGACTTTTCCATCCAAAATTCATTCAGATTTTACCAAACATAAACATTTATATATAATATTTGTAAAACTGGAACATAAACATTTGTACCCAGCCCTTGTTAAAAATATGTATAATTTGAGACAAAATCTTAAAGATCCCTTATAATTTGCCAAGAAGAAGCATTTGCACCAATATGTTGTGCAAAATAGTAGAATCAAGATCCATAACCTTTTTCCCTTTTTATTATCGTTTGAGAAAGCATTGGAGTGAATTGAACAGATATGAATTGAATTGGTCTGATTTTGTTAACAGGCAAAAGTGTTCCATTATGGGTCAATAAGCTTGATAGTGGAGCCTTGCAGATCAGCACACTTGAGAGCAATGGAGGTAGCCAAGGAGGCAGGTGCACTCCTCTCCTACGACCCAAATCTCAGGCTGCCACTGTGGCCCTCAGCAGAGGAGGCACGTGAGCAGATCATGAGCATCTGGGACCAAGCAGATATCGTCAAAGTCAGTGATGTTGAACTGGAATTCCTCACTGGAAGTGATAAGATTGATGATGAGTCAGCACTGTCCCTATGGCACCCTAACTTGACACTCCTGCTTGTTACTCTTGGTGAGAAGGGCTGTAGATATTACACCAAGGTAAAATCATCTCCCATCTTGTTTAACCTTTAAGTTTTCACAAATTTCTTAATTATTATTCTGGGCAGTGAAAATGATGGCACATAAAAACAAGAATTGCATGGTGATCTAGTGAGAAAACCGACAGAAAATGAAAATGCAATACTCTAAGTTTGAAAGTCGGGAAGGGGGGGGGGTTCTGACTTTTAGCTGTCATGGGTTGGTGGTGTCTGTATTTGCCCTATTAATCAAAAAAAAAAAAAAATAAAAAAAAAAAATCAAATGGGTTGTATGTCGGGTGCCCTTGCACCCTCGTTTTGTCTTTAGGACAGGTAAGACGTAAGGGCGCGTTTGTGCGTTGAAAACACGTGCCATTTGAGGGTCATGTTGCCTTTGCTGCGCTTTGGTAGATTTGGAACTGTTTTCTTTGCTTTACAGGCATACTAGGACTACTAGTTTATTGTGTTTGCTCAGATCCAGCTTTTGTCTTAATTATACTATAGGGGTGAGGACCCATTTGGATATGCTTTGATTCAAGCTGCAATATAATCAATTTAGTTAATGTCTTTTAATTTGCCTTTTTGTTATATTTGGACCTCTTTTAATTAAAAAATCATTTTGCAGTTATCACTGAATTTGTCCTTAGACACATGACTGGGTCTCAAATCTTTCTTTGAATCTTATGACTGGTTTACAAGTTTTTATTTTACCTTTCGCTATGCTGGTTTACCTGTTGCTGGGGTAACTATTTGTGGTTTATTTCTGGTTGCAATTATCATTGGGAAAAAGCAGGATTGTATTGGCGTTCATCCAAAAACATTTTAAAAAGTATGAAATTCATATGTGAAACCTAGTACCCGAGGTGGAAATTGTAGGAAGATTTTTAAAAATTATTTTACTTAGCTCTCATTGCTGAAGGTTTGCTTGACTTTAATCTGAGACAAATCAAGATTGAAGTTTGTTTTAATGAGGGTATAAATTCTCCTTCATCCTTTTGGGCTAACAACTTGCACCTTTAAAGAAGTTGGCTGTAGTAAAAGGATAGTGAACCGTCTCAATCTGTGACGCTAGGGGTAAAAGTTCTAGCGTCTGCCAGTCATGAAGCCTCTCTCTATCATCTTTTTGTTCATGCAAGAAATGTGACTGGGTTTCAACAAATTTGTATACTAAACTACAATCTCTAGGGCTTATGAATCCGGCAGTGAGGGCATCATGACCTCCAAGCACGCAGTGCCCTTGATGGCCTAAGCAGAGAAGCCAGTCCCCACTTGATTCCAAGAAAGGTGGTCGTTAGATTCTTCAAGGGTATACTCCCCTGTAAGCAAATTCATTAATTGAGAATTGGAAGCTTCAAAGAAGAGAAGGTTCATGGCAAAAGGAAATTTAAGGGCATTCAATTTTTGGAATAAGGAAATAATGAAATACTTAGGCTAGTTTGTATCTAAGTAATTTTGAAGCAATTGTTGTCCAATTAATATTTTGCCTTCTTTCTCTTGCTTCTTAAATGAAGAATTTCCATGGATCTGTGGAGGCGTTCACGGTCAAGACTGTGGATACAACCGGAGCTGGTGATTCATTTATCGGTTCTTTATTGTGTAGGCTTGTTGAGGATCGCTCTATTCTTGAAGTAAGTTAAAATTTCTCTTGATTTTGTCATCAATTCTAATTCCTTTAAGACATCCATCTTAATTATTGAAAAATGGGTAGTGTTTTTAAATAGGAGTAATTCTCATATGTATTTTTCCCCCCATTTGGAATCATGATTTGCAGGATGAAACAAGATTAAGAGAAGTACTCAGATTTGCAAATGCATGTGGAGCCATTACCACAACAAAGAAGGGAGCAATTCCTGCTCTTCCCACCGAGTCTGAAGTCCTTAGCCTCCTTCACCAGGCTTAGGTTTCTGGTTTCTTCTTTTCCTTTTTCCCCCGTTCTCTTTTTTGTGTTCTTTTTCATATTTTTTGGTTGTAAGATTTGTTTCGCAAAGAGTTGCTTTTGCAATTCAATTTGACGAGGGCTTGTCCCCCCCTCAGTTTTTCAGTGTCCCCTTTCTCTTCTCTCTCTTTGCTTGTAACGAGAACGTGCTTTAAGGTATTGCAAAATAAGGTTTTTATCTTTAGTTTATGCCTCAAAAGGGGCACCCCCTGTATGTTTCCTTCTTGCAAATTTAAGCGATGTTATCATTGGCACATGGCTGAATTCCACAAACAAGAGAATAGAGACAGCCTAGAAATTGCGCCTGCAACTTTCTTTACAGATGCAAATACTTTATGATGCCAATGGCTTCTCAAACAATTATGGCCATTCTTCAAGTTCCTTTGCGGCACGTGCCTAGCAATTTATGCTAGAGCTGAAAAACCAAAGGGCTTCAGGATTATTTTTTTTGTATCGTGGTTGGATTATCACCCCGTATCTGGGGTTTCGTCTTGATTAATACAGATTAATTTGCTGTCGGATCTATTTTTTGGGGGAGGTTTTTCAATGACGTCTTTTCTATTCTCAAGAAAGTTTGAATCCGAGCACTTGGTTAAAGAGCGAATTATCATTCCTACTATCAACCATTGGTCAAATGGCTTCAGGATGATATGGTATATGCAATCCCTTGGTTTTCTCTTAAATTCCTACTCTTTATTGCTAAATGATTCATGTCTTGCTTCATCTTCATTCAATGCATATGGTCTTCTCTTCCAAGCGGCTTCTCTCATCCCTATCTCACTATTTGCTAGGTTTCCAATTATTTCCTTAATTTTTCATTACAATGTTAGAGGTTCATATTCAAGATTTGCTCACCGATTTCCGAGGTCAGCCTGTGGTTCATAAATCTGGAGGACAATGCAAGGACCGGATATGCGTGCTTCAAATAACAAAGCAATCAAATTTAGGCTCAAACTGCAAGCAAGCAACTGCCAACAAGCTTGTATATCACTCTAACCACAACAACGCTTCCCACAGTTGAGTAAACACCTTCGAGACCATGAATGGCATCTCCTAAGTGCCCCTATAATTATCACTAAAAGGACCACATTCAAAATGCTACTATTTAAAAAATAAAATAAAACAAAAAAGGAGAAAAAGAAAAAGAGGATAATTTGAAGAATGCCAAAATGCTCAAACTGCTTGTGGATAGCATTCACTAACCTCCAACTTCCGGCATCTCCGAACTTGGTTGCATCCATGAGGATAGCAGATATTGGGTCTTTCAGGAACTAAAAGACTGTCATTTATGCAAGTTAACGTCGTGATGGACTCACTTTATATCATTCCAGAAACGTTAGAGGAGAAGGGAGGAGGTGAGAAACTATTACGCGATTTAGATGTATCACGATTTTAAACATATATACCCTACTTGAGTGTTGTATATAGTATAGAACAAGTATCGATCCCACGAGAATATTATGAATTACCAAATATAAAATACGCTATCGAAGTTGGACAAAACGAATCAAGATAGAAAAAAAATATTAAACTATGAAAATATTAAAAACAAAAGTATTGATAGACAAAAACTCTAATTTTATAAAACTCTAAAATATCGATTTCATCTATCTCTAATTTTTTCACATGGTTGAAAATTTTCAAATCCCTTAAAGTTTATTGACTAAATATTCATTCTTGATGATGGTAGATTTTCCTAAATTAGATTCACCCAATGGTCATGCAATGAAACCCTAATTCAATTAACCACAACCCAATGGCCACACAATATTGATTAGACTGAACTGCATTAAGATTTATGGAACATCTGTAATCTAGGGTTTCCCTTAACATCCCCACACACAGAATTAATCATCCGTCAATTTCATAACCCTGTATGGATTTTATTATATTGGTCAGAATTCATACATTCTTCTCTCGATCTCATACATGTAATTGCAAATCATCAAATCATAGGCCCCATTTACGAATGAAACATTAAATTCAATAATGAAATCTCATAAAAAAAAAGAACATGCCAATAAAGATTTAAGAGAAAGAAACGAATCAAACCATGTTATTAATCAAAAAACAGAATTCATCGGGTTCTAAGAATAATAAATTTAAGTAGACATGATAAAGAAAAATAAGAAATGAAAAGAAAACATCAATAGAAAGAAGAATCCTTCTAAGAAGGTGACTGTTAGGGTTTCTCCCCCTTCCCTTTAGTATAAGGGATGTCTCTTCTTTATAATCTAAATCCTAAGAGTTCTAAATGATTAAAAATTCATGAGTTTTTATAACAGCTTGATATTTCACTTGGACTTGGACTTTTAGAATTATGGTCGTTGATTTCCAGCACTACAGTAACTTCGACTCAAAGTTTGAATATCTTATTATCTGACCCAATCTCTGAGGTTTTCATAAGATTTGTAATCCTTAAAGTTTTCTTTCCAACCAAACAAGAATCAGGTCAATAGACATCGAAACAGAAAATTATGCTCAAAATATTAACAACTGTCTGTGCAATCCAATATCCTTAAACAAACCCAATAATCCTAAAATAAAACCCACGAAAATAATTAATTAAAATCCACGAAATAAAACCTAAAAATAGTTCTAAAATTCATAAATAAAGTTTAAAATAAAATAAAATAAAATAATTAAAATGTATAAAAATATCTATATCAAAATAATCCCACACTTGAATGTTTGCTTGTCTTCAAACAAGAATAAATTTTCTCCAAAACTAATTCAACCTTCCAAATCCCTAATCATGCATATGACAAGTTCAAACCAGAATTACAATCAAAACAATTAATATTTCGCAGTATCCAGTACCAAAGAAATTATTGTATCTCATATAGTTTCATTGAAATAAAAAACAATGCAAAACTCAGCCACCCTCATAATTGGTTCACTCAATAGAAAGAAAAAAAATACTAATCAACTACTCAAAACACTCATTTTATGTAAGGGTACGTGCATCAATCAAATCAATACAATGAGATAACATTACCATAAGTATACTCATATATCAAATCTCCATTACTTATATATAAAATCCATTCAGCAATCAAAAGGTTTTTTATTTGGATGTAATGGGGTTAAGGTAAGGGATAGGATAATGAATAAGATGTTTCACTAAATATACCTAAGTATTAAGGCATTGTATTATTACATCAAGACAAAGAAAATATCAACTCTAAACAATGTGATTAATTACTTATTCAAAATAAAAAAAAAGATAAAGGTATTTCACTATAAGAGTGAACAATATTAAGAGTGAAAAATGTTTTTTTTTCCTATTTTTCTTTTTCAATTTTTTCTTTTCTTTTTCAACCAGCACTCTTTCTTTTCTTTTTTTTATTTTTTTCATCATTTTTTTTTCTGCTGGTTTTTTTTTTTTTTTTTGTATAATTCAATCAACATAACAATGACTAAAGATACATATAAAAGTCAAACAAAATAATAATATCTAAAAATATAAAGCCATACCATCAACTATAAGTATATTAGTGAATTCGGTTTCAAAATCTAAGGTTAAAAAAAAAAGGTCATACGGTAAATTATGTAGGTAACATATAAAAGAAAAGGTTTAGACTCAAATTGGTTAACTAAGCGATATAAAATGATAGGTATTTTTCGAAAACAAAAAATTTGTAATCCTAAGTGCCTTAATCATTTTGGTGTATGAAAATCAAGAATGTGGTATCAAAATACATAACAAAACAAATTCTAGAATGATCAAATCATGTGTGATATATGCTTAACAAAAAAAAAATGACAAAAACAAAAAATTACTAAGGCTCAAATTCTCATTAAGATAAATTTGGTATTAAATTTTGTATGTTTATGTTTCAAATCAACCATAAAAAGATGAATAGCTACTATATACCAAATAACTACTAATACCAATCTCTGTCATGTAACTCAATTCAAGGCAAGTAACATACAAGGACTAGAAAACTCGAGAAAATCTAGTTGGTATGGAAAAATTTTTCAAAAGTCAAGAAATTAAGCAAAAATCAAGATTTCTAAATAAAAATATCCTAATTCATAAAAAAGGTCCTAAAAATCAAATTGAAATAAATTAAACACCTAAAAATCAAAATGCAATGCATCCCCCACGCTTAATCCAAACATTGTCCGCAATGCAAATTAATCTAAAATCAAGAGAAGAAACCAGAAAGACTCCCGTTATTAAGTCGGTGAACCCTCAACCTCCTCTTCAGCAACATCTTCTCCTCTCATGCAAAGAGTTGCTTATTGACCTATAAAAAATACCATCAAAACTTAAATCTAAATTAAATCAACAAAAATAAAAATTAAAGAAAATCATAAAATCGTAAAAATATTGTGTTGTCTCCTAATAAGTGTCTATCTTTATTATTTTTGGCCAGATATAAACTCCTTACTTCAATTTGGCTCAAATTGTGTTCAAACTTGAGGTAAATTTGCATCCAAAATAGCACACGCATCAAAGTGTTCATTATCTAGAAATTCATGCCTCACATGCACGGAAATAGAAATGCAATTTTCAAGAGGATCAATAGAATAAAAGATATTCAAATCATACTCGACAATCCTCTCAATGCAATCACCTCTGAAAAACTTCTTGTCTATCAAAATTTCTCATAGAATTAAAAATATCAAACTCAATTTTCTCATCATTTAATCTCAAAGTCATTTTCCATAAGAAATATCAATCAATGTACATGTAGTGTTCAAAAATGGCTACCCAAAATCAAAGAACTACTCTGATCATCATCCATGTCTAGAACAACAAAGTCAATAGGAAAGATGAATTTATTGACCTTTACCAAAATATCTTCAATAATGCCTCTAGGATACTTGACATTTCTATCAGATAATTACAAAGAAATATTAGTAGGTCGACAATCTTTTAATCATAACTTTAAAAATGCAAAGTATAACATGAGATTGATGCCGACACCCAAATCATAAAAAAACATCATAAAAATCAAAAGAACCAAGAGTGCAAGGGATGAAAAAACTCCCTGGATCCTTAAGTTTTGGTGGCAGCTTCTTTTGTAGAATTGTTGAACACTCTTCTATAAACTTGACCATCGAAACCTCATCTAGCTTCCTCTTGTATGTGATCATATCCTTCAAAAACTTCCTATAGCTCAATATTTGCCTGATAACATCTAAAAGAGGAATGTTAATATGCAGTCTCTTAAAAATTTAAAGAAATTTCTCAAATTGTTATTCTGCATTATCACTTAACAAACGACTAGGAAAAGGAACATGAGGTCTATACTCTCTCAAAGGTAAGGAACTTCCCTGTTTTGTTTCAGAAGTCTTGGTCTTTTCTTCAGTAGGTTGCTTGTTCTCAGCCTCTTATTCGTTCTATTCCTTTGACTGAATCGGTTCCTCTTGCATTTGCTTCCTACTCCTCAATATAACTGCCTTCGCTCACTCTTTGAGATTCTTTTCTATATCACTTGACAGTCTACCTAGCATACGAGAATCAAATGCGTTAGTCAATTGATCAATCTTATTCTCAAGTTTTTTAAAACATTCATTAGTCGCAGTTGGCAAGTGTTCAATTGCTATCTCCCACGATACCTTGCTCTCCCTTGGCTGTTGACTTCTGGAAGCAAAATTCTGTGGATTGCTTGGTCGTGGTGGTGCCCCTTGACTCCATGAAAAGTTCAGATGGTTCCTCCACCTGGGATTGTATGTGTTGGAGTACGGGCTATTCTGAGGTCTGCCAAAGTTAGACACATAGTTTGCTCGCTGCACCTTCGGACACTTAAAAGACACATGAGCAGAATCACCACACAAATCACAATATAAAACTTGACTAGCCACAACATTTGTTTGATTAGTTTTCAAAGTATATAATGTAGAATCCATCTTGGCATTAAGCATGTTAAAAGTGTCAACCTCATGCACACCAACCCTCTGCCTAGAAATTTCACGCTCACTAGACCAGTCGTATTGATTAGATGCCATATCATCTAGTAATGCACATGCCTTATCATATGACTTACTCATGAATGTAACCCTTGCCGCAACATCAATGGTAATTTTCACAGAATTTAAAAGACCACCATAAAATGTTTGTAAAATCAACCAATCAAGAATACCATGATGTGGGTACCTTCTAATCAAATTCTTAAACTGTTCCCAAGCATTATACAGAGACTCACCCTCAAATTGTCTAAAACTAGTAATGTCATTACGTAGTTTAACTATCTTACCAGGTGAAAAATATTTAACTAAAAATGGCTGAGAAAGAATTTCCCAAGTTGTGAAATGATTAGTAGGAAAAGAGTTTACCCATACTTTCGCCTTTCCCTTAAGAGAGAATGGTAATAACCTTAACTTGATGGCATTGGGATTGACTCCATTTAGCTTAATGGTGTCACTGTTCTCCAGAAAATTTTTCAAGTGTCTGTTTGGATCCTCCAATACTTCCTCCCTGAACTAATCTACTTGTACCATCCCAATGAGACTGGACTTCAGCTCAAAATTGTTTGCCTCCACAGTAGGTCATGCAATGCTAGTCTGAATGCCTTGAAATCTAGGTATCGAATACTCATTCATTGTTCTATTTTTATGAGTCATTGCTTCTTCTTCCTTTACTTTTCTAACTTATTTACGAATGGTTCATAAAGTTCTCTCAATTTCAAGATCAAAATCAGATAGGTCATGACTATTGGATCGCAACATGCACTGTACGGACACAAAAAATAATACAAAATTCAATCTTCAAAACCGAATGCAAGAACCACTCAAAAAAATCAATACTACCTATATAAATATAGAAATTACAAAAACAAAGAAAAATAATGCAAAAAGATATCCAAAAAGATAATCGGAAAATTATAAAAAATCATGAAAAAATAAAAAAATAGAAAATCCTATGAAAATGATGGAATTTGACGAAAATAGTGTCGTGGTTTTGTTCAATAGGCCAAAATATTTTGAAACAAGTGGTCATTTGCTTTAATTCCTTAATCCATTTTCAAACAGCAAAAAAAAAAAAAAAAAAACCCTAAAAAAAACTAATTCTGTATGAAAGAAATAAAAAATATATGAAAAACTCAAAATCTGTATACCCTATTTACCAAGAATAAAAAAGAGACAAGAAATAAAAAAAATGTCCAATCTCAAACAAGATGATTTTTATTGATATGTATGAATATCCCCGACAATGGCGCCAAAAACTTGTTATGTAATTTATGTGTATTATGATTTCGGGTAAGTTTACCTTAGTCGAGTGTTATATATAGTGTATAACAAGTGTCTATCCCATAAAGATATTATGTATTACCAAATATAAAATACATATCTAAATTGGACAGAACGAATCAAGATAACAAAAATATTAAAACTATGAAAATATTAAAAACAGAAATATTGATAAACAAAAACCTTAGTTTTATAAAATCTTAGGACATCGATTTCATCTATTTCTAATTTTTTCATATAGTCAAAATCTTTCAAATCTCTTAAAGTTTATTGACTAAAAATTCATTCTTGATGATGACAGATTTTTCTAAATTAGATCCACCAAATGGTCATACAGTGAAACACTAATTCGACTAACCAAAACCCAATGATCATGCAATCTTGATTAAGCCGAACTAGATTAAGATCTATGGAATACCTATAATTTAGGGTTTCCCCTAACATCTTCACACACAGAGTTAATCATCCGTCAGTCTCGTAACCATATATGGATTTTATTGTATTGATAAGATTTCATGCAATCTTCTCTCGATCTCATTCATATAATCGCAAATCATCAAATCGTAGGGCCCTTTACGAATAAAACATTAAACCAACGATAAAATCTCATCAAAGAAAAAATATGCCAATAAAGATTTAAGGGAAAGAAATGAATCAAACTATGTTATTAATCAAAGAATATAATTCATTGAGTCCTAGGAATAAGAAATCTAAGTAGACATGATAAAGAAAAACAAAAAAGGTAAAGAAAACATCCCTAGAAGGAAGAATTCGTCCAAGGAGGCGGCTGTTAGGGTTTCTCTCCCCTCCCTTTGGTGTAAAGGATATTTCCTCCTTATAATTTAAGTTCTAAGAGTCCTAAATGACTAAAAATTCATAGGTCTTGATAATAGCTTGATATTTTACTTGGGCTTTTAGAACTCATGGGTCTTGATTTTCAGCACTATCATAATTTTGACTCAAATTTTGGATATATTCTGATTTGATCCAGTTTCTGAGGTCTTCATAAGATTTGTAGGCCTTGAACTCTTCTTTCCAACCCAACAAGAATCAGGTCAATCAGACATTGAAGTAAAAGGTTATGCCTAAAATACTAATAGCTGTCTTTGTAGTCCAGTATCCTTAAATAAGCCTAATAATCCTAAAATAAAATCTACGAAAATAATTAATTAAAATTCATGAAATAAAACCTAAAAATAGTTATAAAAGTCATAAATAAAATCTGAAATAAAATAATTCAAGTGTATAAAAGTATCGCTATCAAAAATTATAAAGAGCAAGTGAGAGTTTTATGACCCTATGTATTGATAAAGACCACTTAGAATTAGTACAGTATTCATATTTGGGTCAAGCTGTAACCCTAAAAGGAATGGCAACATGATACCAATGTCCTATGTTGGGCTGTGGAGTCCATTTTGGCAATTTTCATTGAGCATACTGATGTCCATTTACAATTTTTACTCAATTGAATAAATTAGAAATTTTAAGGACCTTGACATTACAAATTAAAATTTTGGGATTAAATCGAATAAGGCATAGTACAGGAACTCGATATGTAATTTGGCCTATTTAGTATTAATTGGACCCTCTTCAAAAGGTTAAATACATAGTACGGAGCACGTTTAATAGTCGATATAAGGCCCATGATTTAATATATTCAATACGTTTAAGCACAAGTAGACCTTTGTCACCCCGCTCTACCGATAAGGTCTATCTCCTCAAGCAGGTCTCCGTTACCTCGACCCTCCAAAGGAATCTAACTCCATGGTATCCTATTCGCTGTTTGGCTGGCCCTTAATAAGGTTTATACGATTCAATTTACAAGAACATTCAGTAAGATCGAACAGTTATCTCTCTCGCTAACTCAACCAATAATTACCGAATACCTAAGTTATCAAATGTCTCAACCTCTTGAGAGTAACACTCAACCGAATCCTACCATTGAATCAGCTTCCTATTTTAGTACAAAACTATCTACCAGATAAGGAAGGAAATCTTTAAGGATCTAATCGATAAGGAAAATAATCTTCCCATATAATCAAATTTTTTAAATGATAACAACTTCAAATCTTTGGTGTTTGGCTGAAATCCTTGGATCGCCCTGTAAGAAAATTAGGGTTGCAACACCTTGAGATCTTATGACTCTAGCAGGACATTATATAAAAGTTTTCAATAGATCGTAGTTAGGTAAGCCCTCTGGACTTTTACACAAAACATACAAACATCACAGGGAGATTTGTTCTCCCTTCCTCTCTTTCTGTTTATCCTTTCGAAAACTACTTTTGCTGACTTGAGAGTTGGAGCCTCCCCTACCAGAGCATCCTCCGATGATCTTTTGCAGGTTTCAAGCCTCTTTATTGAGCATTTGTTTGAGTTATAAGGAGTCGAATTTGTAGAGTCAAGACCCACCTCCAACAAGTATCATCACTACTCCCACCACCCCCAAACAATCATTGAACATTTTTTCAGTTCAAGAACTATTAAATGCCAAGTATTTCAATAATGTTCAACACTCAAGATAGAACCTGAAAAAATTAATGCATCTTAATGCTTAATTAATGGACATAATGACAAGCAAAGATGCACTCTGATGGTGAGCTGAGTAAGCAGTTAATGGTATTGTGTCCTTTAACATGAGGACTGACCTGTTAATTTTATTTGTACCATTATTCTTTCTAAATGCACAAGCGCTTGCTATTTGTCCATACTGGCCCCAACTTTTGCAGATTAGATGCATATTTGAGGAATGCAGAGTATTCCCCCATATAATTAACAAGTTATATTGCTATTTCTTTTTGAAGAGATCCTTTACCAGAGGTGGCATATGTCCTACCGATCATGAGACCAATTGCCAGTCTTTGGCAAGACAGACAATAGCCCAAGACTAAAGTCGCACACTACATTAGTTGAAACATGTTCAAATCTACCATGGACTTTTGGAGATCAGTCTTATGACCAGTGGAAGTCATCCATGGACACCCCCTGGAAATCAGTTTTATGACCAGTGGAAGCCATTCTTTCCTAAAATTACATAAAAAGTGTCTTATGGAAAAATGAAGAACAATAAACCTGCACATTGTGACTTGGAAGAGGTGAAGAGCTTTGGTGGAGAGATTGTAAATAGCATCAGCAATATGATCTTTACCAAATAGGTATACTACAAGATTACCAAGAAGCCATATGGAAATAATTGAATTCCATCAATTGATATTGACGGATGTTGGATTCTTAATCCAACATTGAATTTATATGTGAATAATTATGTGTAACAAACTATCATATAACATTAAATTCATTTAAAAGTGATATATTAAAATTTTAGTTAATTTGTATTCTAATGTATAGGGTGTGAGCATTTAATGTGTAGATGGATAAGGAGTAATTCATATTTTTATGATGAGATATGATAGAAATACCAAAAGATAACAATTATCCATATATAGTGGGTTATAGTTCCTAGATCACACGAAATATTTATCCTTTTTAGCATCCCATCATCTATAGAGAAAACCATGAGAGAATTTAAAGGGTTTTCTTAGAAATGAGTGTAGATCTAAAGGTCAACAGTACGATTCTAAATAGGAACCGGTTATTATGGATTTAGGCATACTTTTGCTTATAGATCTAATAATTTTTTTTAATGATTTAACATGAAATCTTGGATGTATAGACGATGGATTTCTCCAAAAGTTTATTTTCTAATAATTGGTACCAGAATCTCCTTATGTTGAATTATTGAGAAATATTTTTTCAAAATTTTTGGTTGAATAAGATTATGGTTGTTTGTCTTGTTGATTTTGGATTCATATATATATATATATATATATATATATATATATATTTGATGAATTCTTTGATGAATTCTTCTGCGTGTTTGATTATGGTAAAAGTAGTATCAAGGAGTACATTCTAAAGATATCTAATGTTGCTTCTAAGTTGAAAACATTTAAGCATGAACTCTTTGAGGAATTACTGGTGCGACACAGTTTAACCGGTTTAAAGTGAGCTATAATTGTTAAAAAGAGATTTGGTTTCTAAGTGAGTTCATATCATAATGTGTTATGAAAAAGGAAATGCTGAAATAAGATAAGGCAGAGAGTGCTCACCTGGCCTCAACCCTTAAAGATAAAGACAAAGGAAAGAAAAGGGAGAAAGATAAGGAAGTTGCAAATACAACACCTTAAAAGAAACAAGAAGTGAAATTGGATAAACTGGATGGTACTCGTTTCTTCTTATGAGCTAAAGGTCATAAGCATAAAGAGTGTATCAACCATCACGCGTGGCATACTAAGAAAGGTATACTTCTTAATTTGGTTTGTTCTGATCTTAATTTAATTTCGATACCTAAATATAGGTGGTAGATGGATTTTGCTACAACAGCTTATATCAGTGCGTTTATGTAAGATTGTCTAAATTGTTGAAAATCAAGTAATGGTGAAAGGTACATCAATGTGGGTGATAACAAGATGGTTCAAGGTGGGCAATAGGATTTTTGGGAGGAATAATACAATATAAGCATTTTTGGGATGAAAAACGGCAATCGTTTTGGGTAAAAAAAAAGGAAAGTGAGGATTAAACCTGACATGAATCGAACACATAATCCTTTGATCTGGAGTTAAACGTGCTACCATTGTGCCACGAATCCAATGTGAAAAGAAAAGGCATTGTTGCCCAATTAGCCATAACAATACAATATAAGCAAAATATAAGGAAAGCGGGGATTGAACCCGACGTGAATCAAACACACAAACTTCTAATCTGGAGTCAAACGTATTACCATTGCACCTTGGATCCATGATGAATAACAAAACCATTGTTGGCCGATTAACCACAACAATACAATATAAGCATTTGTAGGAGGAAAAAAATAAGGGTTTTCCTTTTGGGAAAAAAAAAGGAAAGTATGGATTGAACTCGACGTAAATCGAGCATTTAAACTTCTCATCTCGAGTTAGACGTGTTACCATTGTACCATGGATCCACTGTGAACAACAAAAGCATTGTGGGCCAATTGGCCACAACAATATAATATAACCATTTTTGGGAAGAACAATACATTATAAGTATTTTTGGGAGAAAAAATAGGTCTTTCCTTTTGGGAAAAAAGACAAAAGGAAAATGGAGATTGAACCAGACAAGAATCAAACACGTAATCTTCTGATATGAAGTTAGACGCGCTACCATTGCAGCATGAATCCATTATTACCAACAAAAGCATTGTTGTCCAATTGGCCACAACAATACAATATAAGCATTCTTGGGGGGAACAATACAATATAAGCATTTTTGGAGGGAAAAAATGGGCTTTACTTTTAGGGAAAAAATAAAAAGAAAGCAAGGATTGAACCCAATATGAATCGAACATGCAACCTTCTGTTTTGGAGTATGATACGCTACCATTGCTTAATAGATTAACTGTGAAAAGCAAAAAACATTGTTGGCTAATTGGCCACAATAATACAATGATTAGCATTTTTTGTAAGCAACAACACGATATAAGCATTTTTGGGAGAAAAAAGGGCTTTCCTTTAAAAAAAATAATAAAAGGAAAGTTGGGATTGAACCCAATGTGAATTAAACACGCAATCTTCTGATCTAGAATCAGATGTGTTACCAAAGGCATTTGAAGAGAAGTACTAAACTCAGTTATATGGGGACCAAAAGAGGGAGGAATTCTTCAAGCTAGTCCAAGGGAATAGAATGGTAGCGAAGTATGGCATAGAGTTAAGAGAGTTAGCTAGTTATGCTCCAGAGTTTGTGAGAAGAGATAGTTATTGTAAGAAAAGAAGGCCCAGGTTCACATCGGGCCAAAACGCTAAGAAGAATAGGAGTACGGGCCCCTAAAGTGGCGTCTCCGTTACCGAGTCCATTGGCACTCCAAAAGGTCAACAACCATCAAAGTTTGGTGCTTCCACTTCTAGTGTCGTATATGGGGGCAAGTCAATGGGGTCAAGGAAAGAGCTTTGTAAGAATTGCAAGAGGTTTCACATCAAACCATGTACGAATTTACACAATGCTTGCCCCGAATTGGGCTTAGGCAAACATGGAGGCCATTTGAGTCAAGATTACTCGAGTAGCTCAAGAAGTGGTTAATCAAACGCCCCTATACCATCGGCTAGTACTGCTCCACGGACAGAGACTAGGAGCAACATGGTGACCACTCCTTCTCAATGTCCCTAACTAAGAACTCAAATGAGAATCTATGCGATAACTAATGAGGAGGCCCAGATCAATCCGGATATGGTCACAGGTATCTTTTTTTAGTGGTTAATCATTGTTTGATGGTTTATATTATTAGGTATAATGAAAATCTTTGGTGATGATATCTATGTGCTTATTAATACGGGTTCTAACAATTTATTTGTGAGCATGGTGTTCGCTAAAAATTTTGATAGGAAAAGTTATTGTTTGTCACTCCCTTGGGGGAGCAGCTGGTTAGGGTTAAGATCTATAAGGGTTATGAAGTAAAAGTGGGTGAAATAGTTCTTGAGGCAGATCTGATTCCACTAGATATGGTGGAATTTGATACTATTCTGGGTGTGGATTGGTGACACCTTCATCGGGCATCCATGGATTGCTTCACCAAGGAAGTTGACTTTCGAAGATCGGGGTGTTCGACACTTGTGTTCGTAGGGGGTGTTGCTGAGTTGTGTAATCTTAGCAATGGAAGCGCGAAGATTGGTGCATAAGAGGTGTGAGGCCTACTTGGCACATATCATTACACCATGGTGAAATCCAAACTTGGATGATGTTCTGGTGGTGAAGCAGTTTCCGAATGTCTTCCTGAAAGAGTTTCCTGGTTTGCCTTTGGTCTGGAAATTCAACTTTGCCATTAATTTGGTTCCCAGCGTTGCTTCAATCTCAATCCCTCCATATAGAATAGCACCTACAAAGTTGAAGGAGTTGAAAGTTAAGCTCCAAGAGTTGTTAGATAAGGGATTCATCTGGCCGAATACTTCTCCCTAAGGTGTTCCAATCTTATTTGTGAAGAAAAAGGATGACACTCTCTAGTTGTGCATAGACTACCAGCAACTCAATAAGGTGACTATTAAGAAAAAGTACCCGTTGCCAAAGATTGACGATTTATTTAATTAACTTCAAGGAGATTCGGTATTCTCAAAGATAGACTTGAGGTCGGGATACCCCCAGTTAAGGTTAAAAGGGGATGACATTCACAATACCGCGTTTAGAATGTGATATGGCCATTAGAATTTCTAGTGGTGCCTTTTGGGTTGACTAATGCCCCCGCCACTTTCTTGGACTTGATGAATCAAATTTTCCACTCATATCTTGACAAGTTCCTCATAGTTTTCACTGATGACATCTTGTTATATTCTAAAAATAAAGAGGAGCATTTTGAGTATCTTTAGATAGTGTTACAAACTCTTTGGGAGAAGCAGTTGTACGCCAAGTTCTCCAAGTATGAGTTTTGGTTAAGCAAGATTGGTTTTCTAAGGCATATTATATCCAAAGATTATATATTTGTAGATCCGAAGAATGTTGAGGTGGGGAGCAACCTAAGAATGTTACCAAGGTGAGGAGTTTCCTTGGATTAGCAGAGTATTATCGGTGATTTGTTGAGGGGTTCTCCAAAATCATGGTTTCATTGTCCAACTTGACTCGGAAGGGAGTCAAATTTGAGTGGGGTGATAAATATGAAGAGAGTTTTTAAGAACTCAAAAAAGGCTCACATCTGCACCTATCCTTGCTATCTCCACTAGTAGTGGTGACCATGTTGTATATAGTGATACTAGCAAGCAAGGGTTAGGTTGTGTTCTGATATAAAATGATAAGGTGATTGCCTATGCCTCTCATCAATTAAGGAAGCATGATTGAACTACCCCACTCATGATCTAGATTAACTGCGATTGTCTTTACCTTGAAGATTTGTCGATATTATTAATATGGAGCAATTTGTAAGAATTTCACTGACCACAAAACTCTCAAATATTAGCTTATGCAGGATAAACTCAACTTAAGACAACGAAGGTGGCTAGAGTTGATCAAAGATTATAATCTAGTGATAGATTACCACCCCGAGAAAGCCAATGTGGTTGTCGATGCCTTGAGTTAGAAATCATCTTTTACTCTGACATGTTGTAGGAGTTCATACCTCTCTTGTTTGGTTGAACTCTGAGCTCTTGGTGTTTAGCTAGCCCATGATGAGCAAGGTACACTTTTGGCCAAGTTTGAAGTGAGGTTTACTTTGGTAGATCATATCTGGGAGCTTTAACCTATTGATGAAGAGTTAAAAGGGGTAATGGAGAAAGTCCATAAGGGAGAAGGTGGTGAATTCAGAATTCGGGATAATGGAATGGTTGTGTATGGGAAACGGATTTGTGTTTCCAAGGATGATCTATAAAAGGTTATTTTTGAGGAGGCATACTCTTCGACATATGCTATGCACTTAGAGAGTACCTAGATATATCAGACAATCAAGGAGACTTATTGGTAGTCCAGCTTGAAGAGGGAGATAGTTGAGTTTTTAGCCAAGTGCCTTATGTGCCAACAAATCAAAACCGAATATCAAAAACCCACCGGTGTCCTCCAAATTTTACCAATTCCTGAGTGAAAGTGGGAACACATTGCATGGACTTTGTGGTTGACTTACCACGAGCTCCTAGTCAGCATGATGCCATTTGAGTGATTGTGGATCAGCTCACCAAGTCAACTCATTTCCTACCGATCCAGAACATTTATTCCTTGAAGAGGTTGACCAAGTTCTACATTGATGAGATTGTGAGGTTTCACAAAGTTCCAGTGTTGATTGTGTCAGATTGTGATCCTAGATTTACCTCACAATTTTGGCCCAAATTATAAGAGTCTTTGGGAATAAAGTTAAAGTTCAGCACCGCTTTTCATCCCTAAATTGATGGGCAATTTGGACATACTATTCAAACCTTGGAGGACATACTTAGAGCATGTATAATGGACTTCCAAGGAAGTTGGGATAGGTACCTCCCATTGATTAAATTTACATACAATAATAGCTACCAAACTAGTATTGGGATGCCACCCTACGAGGCCCTATAAGGGAGGAAATGTAGAACTCTGTTATATTAGAATGAGGTTTGTGAAAAGAAGATTAAAAATATTGAATTAATTGAGGCCACCGTAGAGAAGGTGAAGTTGATTTGGAAAAGAATAAAGCAACCCAAAATTGACAAAAGAGCTATGCTGATAAGAGGAGACGACCTTTGGAGTTCGAAATAGGGGACATGATATTTTTAAAGATCTCACCTTGGAAGGGAGTAATTTGGTTTTGAAAAAGGGGGAAGTTAAATTCCCGTTACATTAGCCTTTTCAAGATTCTTGAGAAGATTGATAAGGCGGCCTATCGGTTAGAGTTGCTATCGGAACTTAAGAAGATCCACGATATCTTCTATGTCTACATGTTGAAGAAGTATTTGTCAGATCCTTTGCATGTTTTAGAGACTCCTCCAGTTGAATTAAGAGAGAACTTGAGTTTCAAAGTCTAACTTGTAGCTATCCTTGATCACCAAATCAAGGGGTTGAGGAAGAAATAAATCTCCATTATCAAGGTTCAATGGAAATGTGATCGGATCGAAGAGGTGACTTGGGAGCTGTCATGCCCCGAACCGGGAATCGTGAACAGACGGAATATTAGGCCAGTCAACTCATAAAGGAACACCAGTTGACTCATCATGTACCATAGGCAGACTGAACTTAGACAGCAAGCTACTCAGGTCGACTCATCCAAAGTACCAGTTGATTTACTCATGCTATGAAGCAATAAAACTGATAACAGTCAAAATGAAAAATAGGACACACCATATACATGTCAAGTCAACTTGTTATAGATCATAAATGGACCAATACATTCAGCTCTTGGAAACTTTTGTGAAGAACATGCTGACACATATGCTAAGCCATAGAGCACTCACATGCAAGGCCATAGGACACAAGACACTAGGACATGTCAAGAGCCATAGCACGTGTTAAGACATAGGCTAGACCCTAGAATCTAAGTCATACATTATGCCAAGTTAACTTACATGTTACTCCAAGTTTACTCACACTATGAGAACTTAGAAAATGCATGAGCATAGCAGAGGCCATGACACGAGCCATAACATGACATGACATGAGCCACGGCATAGGCCATAACATATGCCATGGTACAGGCCATAACATAAGGCATAGAGGCCAAGTAGACGCAATTGTTGTGGTATGTTGACACAACACGTCATAGGACATAGGTACAAGTCGCCTCGCACTACACCCCAAATCTACTTGTGAGTTTAGGACTTAGAAAATTCTAAATGAGCATAAGCTTGTGTAAACACAAAAAGGATGATATGTTGATGTAACATGTCTAGAATGTAGAATGGCTCATAGGAAACTAGGACAAGTCGACTCACGCTACAACACTAGTCGACTTGCATGAATGTTGCACGACTTAAAATGTACCACTAGTCTTCGTGCATGAACAAACCATGTTGCACCAAGCCAAATGACATATAGCCTAAGCTAAAGCATACTACGTTGACACAACACACTTTGTAAGCCAACCTGTACATTGCATATTGCATATACACATAAGCAGGATAGGTGGAGGTTGACTCATCAAGAAATCCAAGTTGACACGCACAAGACAAGGAACAAAAATGACAAAGTTCTTCAAGCTTGTGTTGACACAAGGAAATAAGTATGTTGACACACACAAGCTCTATAAGTCAAAAGCATAAGTAGAATTGGGAAAAAGTTGACTTGATGAGAAACGTAAGTCAACTTGCACAAGTGATTGAAAAGAAAAGCTTAAGCACAGAAATGCTTATGTCAACACAAGAAGATAGTCCAAGCATAAATGTCCGAATAGACTTGAGAGACGGTCGATTCACCCAATGAAGGCAGTCAACTCATCCTAGCTAGAACCTATATAATTCAAAGATTAGTCAAATAATGAAGAAGAGTAAGTCGACTCACTGTGAGTAATGGTTAGTTGTTTAGAAAAACTATTTGAGCATTAAATTCAACTCTCAACCACCTCAATGGCTACAAATGCGCATTAAATGTTCAACAACGGCTATATCATCATTAAGGGCCATAAATATAACACCAATTAAAGATCAAACAACTTTTGGATGATTCATTGCTCTTGAAATGCTTAAAGATCTGTGCTTTAATTTCTGAAGTTGTATTTTCTGTGAGTTACAAAGATCACATCTAAACTCTGAGGTTTAAGTTTGTAATCTTGTTTTTCACTCTCTATCCTTGTAATTAACCATAAAAAGGGGTCTTAGTGGTCAGGGCTTAATTGTCTTAGTGAAAACAAGTTATGTTTGCTAGCATTTGTTTAAACTAGTGGTGAGTGTTCGAGTAAAACACATGTGAGGTTTGCTAGCACCTGTGTAAACTCGTGATGAATGTCTGAATGAAACACTTGTAGGTTTAACTAGCACTTGTGTATACTAGTTGTTTGTGCTATTTTGGAAGAAAATACTGGATTGGGAAATTCAGTATAGTTTAGGAGTGGATGTATACCGGGAAAGGTAGAACCACTATAAATTGCTTGTGTCGATTTCTCTCTTTATCTCCTCAACTCTCTTCTAAATCTCAAAAAACTTCAAAAGTACCAAACAACCAATTCACTGCCACTTTGGGTTGTCATAACTCGTTCTTCACAACATAAGCTTTTTTGGGGAGAACTTTACGATATAAGCATTTTTGGGAAGAAAAAATAGGGCTTTCTTTATGGGGAAAAAAAGGAAAGCGGGGATTAAACCTGACATAAATCAAATATGTAATCTTCTGATCAATGAGTCAGATGCATATTGATTGCGCCATGATTCCATTGTAAATAACAAAAGCATTGTTGGCCCATTAGCCACAACTATACAACATAAGCCTTTTTTGGAGGAACAATACAGTATAAGCATTTTTTGAATGAAAAAATGGGCCATACTTTTGGGAGAAAAAATAAAAGGAAAGAGAGAATTGAACCCGATGTGTATCAAACATCCAACCTTCTGATTTGGAGCCAGATGTGCTACCAGTGTGCCACGGTTCCACTGTGAACAACCAAAGAATTGTGAATTGATTAGTCATAACAATACAATATAAGCATTCTTGGGAGAAACAATACACTATAAGCATTTCTGGAGGAAAAAAATGAGCTTTCCATTTTTCTTTTTTAAAAGGAAAGCATGGATTGAACATGACGTGAATCGAACATCCAACATTTTGGCCAATTGGCCACAACAATACAATGTTAGCATTTTTTGGAGGATCAACACAATATAAGCATTGTTGGGAGGAAAAAATAGGGCATTCCTTTTGGGGAAAAAATGATAGGAAAACGTGGATTGAACTTGACATGAATTGTAAATGCCAGACAAGCTACCATTTCACCAGAGACTCGTTACAAACATCAAAAGCATTGTTGCCCATGTGGACACAAAGCATTTTTCGGAAGAACAATACAATATAAGCATTTTTGGGAGGAAAAAATTGAGCTTTGCTTTTAAGGAGAAAAATAAAATGAAAGTAGGGATTAAAATTAATGTGAAACAAACACACGACCTTTTGATTTGGAGTCAGATGTGCTACTATTGCACCAAGGATCCACTGTGAAAAGCAAAAGCATTGTGGCCTAATTGGCCACAACAATAGAATATAAGCATTTTTGGGAGGAACAACAATATATAAACATTTTTTAGAGGAAAAAAACATAAAAGAAAAGCAGGGTTTGAACACGATGTGAATCAAACGTGCAACCCTTTGATTTGGATTGAGATGCACTGCCATTGTACCATGAATCCATTGTAAATAATAAAAGCATTGTTGGTCAATTGACCACAACAATACTGTATAAGCATTTTTGGGAGGAGAAAAAGGGCTTTCCTTTTGGGAAAAAAATAAAAAGAAAGTAGAATTGAGCCTGAAGTTCTACCATTGTGCCAAGAGTCCACTGTGAACAGCAAAAGCATTGTTGGTCAATTGACCACAGCAATACAATATAAGGATTTTTTGGACAAAAGAAAAGTGCTTTCCACCAGGAAAAAAATAAAAGGACAGTGGGGGGATTGAACCCGATGTGAATCAAACATGCAACCTTTTGATCTCGAGTTAGAAGCATTATGATGGCACCACGAATCCATTGTTAATAGCGAAAGCATTGTTGGTCAATTAGCCAAAACAACACAACAAAGCATTTTCGGGAGGAAGTTTACAATATAAACATTTTTTCGAAGGAAAAAATGGGTTTTTCTTTCGGAAAGAAAATAAAAGGAAAGCTGAGATTGATCCCAATGTGAATCGAATGCGCAACCATCTAATCTGGAGTCAGACTTGTTATAATTGCACCGCCCATCCACTGTGAATAGCAAATGCATTATTGGCCAATTGTCCACAACAATATAATGATAAGCATTTTTTGAAATGAACAATGCAATTTAAGCATTTTTGGGAAGGGCTTTCCTCTTGAGAAAAAAATAAAAAGACAGTAGGGAATGAACCTAATGTGAATCAAATATGCAACCTTTTGATCCGAATTCAGACGTGCTATCGTTGCGCTATAGATCCACTATGAGTAGCAAAAGCATTGTTGGCCAATTGGCCACAACAATTCAATATAAGCATTTTTGAAGAAAAAAAGCACTTTCGATTAGAGAAAAAAATAAAAGGTAAGCGGGGATTGAATCCGATGTGAATCAAACATGCAACCTTTTGATATGGAGTTAGATGCAGTACCATTACGCGACAGATTCACTGTGAACAACAAAAGTATTGTTGGCCAATTCAACATAACAATACAATATTAGCATTTTTGGGAGGAACAATAAAATATAAGCATTTTTGGGAGGAAAAAATAGGGCTTTCATTTTGGGGGGACAAAAATAAATGGAAAGCAGGGATTGAACCTTATGTGAATCGAACACGCAACCTTCTGATCTAGAGTCAGTTGCGCTACTATTGCAATAAGGATCCACTGTGAATAGCAAAAGCATTGTGTCTCAATTAGCCACAACAATACACTATAAGCATTTGTGGGAAGAATAACAATATGAAATTATTTTTGAGAGGAAAAAGGGCTTTCCTTTAGGGAAAAAAACAAAAGGAAAGCGGGGATTGAAATTGACATGCACCAAACGCGCAACCTTTTGATTTGGAGTTAGATGCGCTATCTTTGTGCCATATATCCGTTGTGAATAATAAAATCATTGTTGGCCAATTAGCAACAACAATACAATATAAGCTTTGCTTTTGGGAAGAAAATAAAAGTAAAGTGGGGATTGAACCCGATTGAATCAAATACACAACCTTTTAATCTGGAGTCTGACGTGCTATGATTGAGCTATGAATCCATTGTGAACGACAAAAGTATTGTGGGCCAATTGGCCACAACAATACAACAAATGCATTTTTAAGAGGAACAATACAATATAAACATTTTTCGAAGGAAAAAAATATGCTTTTCTTCTGGGAAAAAAAAAAGAAAGGTAGGGATTGAACACGTTGTGAATCAAACAAGCACCCTTCTGAATCAGAGTTAGATGTGCTACCATTGTGCCACAGATTCATTGTGAACTACAAATGCATTTTTGGCCAATTTGCCATGACAATAAAATGATAAGCATTTTTTCAAATAAAAAACACAATATAAGCATTTTTGGGAGGAAAAAAAGGCTTTCCTTTTGGGAAAAAAAAATAAAAGGAAAGTGGGGAATGAACCCGACTTGCATTGAAGATGTAACCTTTTGATTTGGAGTCGAATGTGTTACCATTACACCATGGATCCAGTGTGAGTAGTAAAAGCACTGTAACCCAATTGGCCGTGGTTGGAATAATACAATATAAACATTTCAAATAAAGAAAAGGTGCTTTTCTTTTGGGAGAAGAAATAAATGGGAAGTTAGAATTGAACCGAACGTGAATCAAACAAAAAACCTTCTGATTTGGAGTGAGACGCACTACCTTTGCATTGCAGACCCATTGTGAATAGCAAAAGCATTGTTACTTAGTTTGCTACAAGAATACAAAATAAGAAAAATTGGGAGGAACAGTACAATATAAGCATTTTTTGAGGGAAAAATGGGCTTTACTTTCGGGGAAAAAACTAATAGAAAGCATGGGTCGAACCCGACTTGAATCAAACATACTACCCTGAGATAAGGAATTAAAAACACTAATATTGCGCAGTAGATCCACTTTGAACACTGAAGGCATTGTTGGCCAATTGGCCACAACAATACAATATTAGCATTTTTTTTAGGAACAATACAATATAAGCATTTTTTGGAAAGGAAAAATAGGGCTTTCTTTCAAGGAGAAAAATAAAAAGAAAGCAGGGATTGAACCCAATGTGAATTCAACACACAACTTCCTGATCTGGTGTCAAACGTGCTACCATTGCACCACGGATCCATTGTGAACATCGAAAGCATTGTTGGCCAATTAGTAACAACAATATAAGTATTTTTTAAGGAGTAAAATGTTATTTCCATCCTTGGGAAAGAAAAGGAAGTGAGGATAGAATTCGATGTGAGTCGAACACGCAACCTTCAAATTCGGAGTGAGATGTACTACAATTGCACTCTAAATACATAGTGAATAGCAAAAGCAATATTGGTTAAGTGGCTACAATAATACAACATAAGATTTTTATGTGGAACAATGTAATATAAGCATTTTTCGAATGAAAACAAAAAGGGCTTTTCGTTTTAGAGAAAAAATAAAAGGAAAGCTTGAATTGAACCTAACGTGAATCGAACAAGCAACCTTCTAATTTGGAGTCAAATGCGTTACCATTGTGTCATAGATCCACCATAAATAGTAAAAGCATTGTGACCTAATTTTCCACAAGAATACAATATAAGCATTTTTGAGAGGGACGGTACAATATATGCATTTTTAGAGGGAAAATGGGATTTACTTCTGGGAAAAAAAACAAAAGCAAAGCATGGATTAAGCCGCTTGAATCAAACTTGCTACCTTTTGATAGGGTGTTAGATGCACTACCATTGCACCATAGATGCACTATGAACACCAAAGGCATTGTTGGCCAATTGGCCACAACAATGCAATATTAGCACTTTTTCTAGGAACAATAATATGTAAGCATTTTTGGGAGAAAAAATAGGGCTTTCCATTTGGGTAAATAAATAAAAGGAAAGCGGGGATTGAATCCGATACAAATTAAAAATGCAATGTTCTAATATAGAGTCAGATGCACTGCCATTGCGCCATGGATCTATTGTGAACAACAAAAGTATTATCGCACAATAAACCACAACAATACAATAAAAGCATTTTTGGGAGGAAGAAATGGGCTTTCCTTATGGGACAAAAAAAATAAAAGAAAAGCGGGGATTAACTCGATGTGAATTGAACATGCAATCTTCTAATCTGGAGTTAGACGAACTGCCATTGCGCGATGGACCCCCTGTGAATAGCAAAAGCATTGTTACCCAATTGGCCACAACAATACTATATTAGCATCTTTGGGAGGAACATTACAATAAAAGCATATTTGGTAAAGAAAAATAGGTTTTCCTTTTGTGGAAGAAAAATAAATGGAAAGCGGGGATTAAACCTGACGTGAATCAAATACGCAAGCTTCTGATATGAAGTCAGATGCGCTATCATTGCACCATGGATCCATTGTGAACAGTGAAAGCATTGTCGCCCTATTGGCCATAGCAATACAATATATGTATTTTTGGGAGAAAGAAATGGGCTTTCCTTTTTGGAAAAAAATAAAAGGAAGGTAGGGATTGAGCTCAACATGAATTGAAGATGTAACTTTTTGATTTGAAGTCAAACATGCTACCATTGTACCATGGATCCTTTGCGAACAACAAAAGTGTTGTTGCCCAATTGGCCACAACAATACAATATAAGCATTTTTGGGAATAACAATATGATATAAGCATTTTTGGAAAGGAAAAATAGGCTTTTCATTTAGGGTGAAAAGTAAAAGGAAAGTGGGGATTGAACCCGACATTAATCTAAAACGCAAACTTCTAATCTGGAGTCAGACGCGCTGCCATTGCACCATGGATCCACTATGAACAACAAAACGTTATGGTCTAATTGGCCATGGTAATATGATATAAGCATTTTTGGGAGGAAGAAATGGCCTTTCCTTTGGGGAAAAAAATAAAACGAAAGTTGGGATTAAACCCAACGTGAATTGAACATGTAACCTTCTGATTTGTAGTTAGATGCGCTACCATTATGCTATAGATCCACTGCGAATAACAAGAACATTGTTGCCCAATTGGCTAATATAACACTATATTAGTATTTTCTTGGAGGAACAATATAACATAAGTATTTTCAGAAAGGAAAAATAGGGCTTTCCATTAGAGGAGAAAAATAAAAGGAAAGTGGGGATTGAACTCGAAGTAAATCGAACACACAACCATTTGATCTGGAGTCAGATTCACTACCATTGTGCCATGGATCCATTCTGAATGGCAAAAGCATTGTGGTACAATTGGCCATAGCAATACATTATAAGTATTTTTGGTAGGAAGAAATAGGCTTTCCTTTTGGGAAAAAAATAAAACCAAGGAGGGGATTAATCCAACAAGTATCAAACATGCAACTATCTGATTTGGAGTTAGACGCACTACCATTGTGCCACGAATCCATTGCGAACACTAAAGCATTGTTGTCCAATTGGCCACTACAATACTATATAAGCATTTTTGGGAGGAATAGTACAATATAAGCATTTTTCGAAAGAAAAAATATGGCTTTCCTTATGGGGAGAAAAATAAAAGGAAAGCGGGGATTGAACCTGAAGTGAATCAAACATGCAACCTTTTAATTTGAAGTCAAAAGCATTACCATTGCGCTAGAGATCCACAGTGAACTACAAAAGCATTGTTGCCCAATTGGCCATAACAATATAATATTAGCATTTTTGGGAGGAATAATACAATATAAGCATTTTTGGAAAGAAAAAATAGGGCTTTCCTTTCGAGGTGAAAAATAAAAGCAAAGTGGGGATTGAACCCGACATGAATCGAACATGCATCCTTTTGATCTAGAGTCAAATGCGCTACTATTGTGCCATGGATCCACTGTGAAGAGCAAAAGCATTGTGACATAATTTGCCACAAGAATACTTTATAAGTATTCTTGGGAGGAGCAGTACAATATAGGAAATTTTGGAGAGAAAAAATGGGCTTTACTTTATCGAAAAAAATGAAAGGAAAGAGTGGATTGAACCCCAAAGGCATCGTTGGCTAATTGGCTACAATAATACAATATTAGCACTTTTTTGAGGAACAATACAATATGAGCTTTTTTGGGATAAAAAATAAGGCTTTCCGTTCAAGGTGAAGAAATGAAAGGAAAGCAGGGATTGAACCTGATGTGAATCAAATAAGCAAGCTTCTAATCTGGAGTTGGACGAGCTACCATTGTGCCACTAATCCACTATGAACATCCAAACCATTGTTGCTCAATTTCCTACAACAATACAATAAAAACATTTATGGGCGGAAAAAAAAAATTCTGTTTGGGAAAAAAAAGAAAATAGGGATTGAACTGACATGAATCAAACATGCATCCTTCTGATCTGGAGTCAAACGACTACCATTGTGAAACGAATCCCCAATAACCAGCAAAAGCATTGCTGCCCAATTGGCCGCAACACTGTATTAGAATCTTTGGGAGGAAGAGTACAAAAAAAGCATCTTTGGAAAAGAAAAATAGGGCTTTCCTTTTGTGGAAGAAAAATAAAAGGAAAATGGGGATTGAATTCGACATGAATCGAACACACAACCTTCTGATCTAGAGTCAGATGTGCTACCATTGTGCCACAGATCCACTAAGAATAGCAAGTCGCCTAATTGGCCAAAAAATACGTTATAAGTATTTTTGGGAGAATGAAACGGGCTTTCCTTTTTGGAAAAAAATAAAAGGAATGTGGGGATTTAACTTGACGTGAATTGAGCACGCAACCTGCTGATCTGGAGTCAGATGTGCTACCATTGTGCCATGGATCCACTGTGAACAGCAAAAGCATTGTTGCCAATTGGCCACTACAATGCTATATTAGCATTTTCGGGAATAGTAGTACAATATAAGCATTTGTAGAAAGGAAAAATAGGGTTTTCTATTTGGGGAGAAAAATAAAAGGAAAGTGAGGATTGAACCCAATGTGAATTGAACACGCAGACTTCTAATCTGAAGCAAGGCATGCTACCATTCCACCACAGATTTACATCGAACTACAATAGCATTGTTTCCAAATTGGCCACAGCAATGTAATATTAGCATTTTTGAGATGAACAATACAATATTAGCATTTTTGGAAAAGGAAAATAAGGCATTCCTTTCAGGGAGAAA
The DNA here is from genome assembly GCA_037126225.1 of Dillenia turbinata. Lineage (NCBI taxonomy): Eukaryota > Viridiplantae > Streptophyta > Magnoliopsida > Dilleniales > Dilleniaceae > Dillenia > Dillenia turbinata. The sequence goes on along the minus strand of JBAMMX010000012.1, from coordinate 16,904,350 downwards.
AATAAAAGCAAAGCAGGGATTGAACCCGACGTGAATCGAACACGCAACCTTCTGATCTGGAGTCAGACGCGCTACCATTGCGCCACGGATCCACTGTAAATAGCAAAAGCATTATTGGAGCATTATTGGCCAATTGTCAACAATAATACAATATAAGATTTTTTTTAGGAATAAAATGGGATTTCCTTTATTGGAAAAGAAATAATAGGAAAGTGAGGAGAGAACCCAAAGTGAATCAAACGAGCAACCTTCAAATTTGGAGTCAAAGGCATTATAATTACACCATGAACATGTAGTGAATAACAAAAGCATTGTTGGCCAATTGGCTACAACAATACAATATAAACATTTTTGGGTCGAATAATACAATATAAGCATTTTTCGAATGAAAAAATGGGCTTTTCCTTTGGGAGAAAAAATAAAAGGAGGGCTAGAATTCAGCCTAACATGAATTGAACAAGCAACCTTCTGATCTGGTGTTGGACACCATAGATCCACTGCTAATAGCAAATACATTGTGACTTAATTTGCCACAAGAATACAATATAAGCATTCTTGGGAGGAACAATACAATATAAGCATTTTTTGAGGGAAAAAAATGGGCCTTACTTTTGGGAATAAAACAAAAGGAAAGCATGGATTAAACTCGACTCAAATCGAACAAGTTACCTTTTGATAAAGAGTAAGATGCACTACCATTGTGCCACAGATCCACTCTGAACACCAAAGTCGTTGTTGGCCAATTGGCCACAACAATGCCATATTAGCACTTTTAGGAGGAACAATACCATGTAAGCATTTTTGGGAGAAAAAATAGGGCTTTCCATTTGGTGTTAAAAAATAAAAAGAAAGCAGGGATTGAATCTAGTGTGAATTGAATATGGAACAATTTGATCTGGAGTCAGACATGCTACCATTGCGCCATGAATCCATTGTGAACATCAAAAGCATTGTGGCCCAATTGGCCACAACAATACAATATTAGTATTTTTGTAAGGACGAAATAGGTTGGGAAAAAAATAAAACAAAAGCGGGAATTAAACTTGACGTGAATTAAATATGCAACCATTTAATTTGGAGGCAGACGGGCTACAATTGTGTCATGGATCCACTGTGAACAACAAAAGCATTGTTGCTCAATTGGTCACTACAATACTATATAAGCATTTTTGGGAGGAACAGTACAATATAAGCATTTCTTGAAAGGAAAAATAGAGCTTTCCTTTTGGGGAGAAAAAAAGGAAAGTGGGGATTGAACGCGACGCGAATCAAACACACAACCGTTTAATCTGAAGTCAAACGTACTACCATTGCACCACGGATTCACAGTAAACTACAAAATCACTACTGCCCAATTGGTAACAACAATACAATATTAGTATTTTTGGGAGGAACAATACAATATAAGCATTTTTGGGAAGGAAAAATATGGCTTTCCTTTTGGGGAGAAAAATAAAAACAAAACGGGGATTGAACCTGACGTGAATCAAACACGTAACCTTCTGATCTGGAGTCAGACGTGCTATCATTGCGCCACGGATCCACTATGAACAACGAAAGCATTGTTAGCCAATTGGCAACAATACTACAATATAAGAATTTTTTTGAGGAATAAAATGGGATTTTCTTCCTTGGAAAAAAATAAAAGGAAAGTGAGGAGAGAGCCTGACGTGAATCAAACACGTAACCTTCAAATCTAGAGTTAGAGGCATAACAATTGCACCATAAACATGTATTGAAAGTGAAATCATTGTTGGCCAATTGGCCACAATGGTACAACATAAGCATTTTTGGGTAGAGCAATACAATATAAGCATTTTTCGAATGAAAAAAAAATGACTTTTCCTTTGGGAGAAAAAAATAAAAGGAAAGCTAGAATTGAATTTAATGTGAATTGAACAAGCAACCTTTTAATCCAGAGTCTAACATGCTACCATTGCACCATAGATCCACTATGAAGAGCAACAGCATTTTGACCTAATTTGCCACTAGAATACAAAAAAGCAATCTTGGGAGGAATAATACAATATAGGTAGTTTTGTTGGGAAAAAATGGGTTTTACTTTTTGGGAAAAAAAAAGAAAGGAAAGCGTGGATTGAACCCCAAGGATATTGTTGGCCAATTGGCTACAACAACGCAACATTAACACTTTTTGGCGGTACAATACAATGTAAGCATTTTTGGGATAGAAAAATAAGGCTTTCTGTCCAAGGTGCAAAAGGAAAAGGAAAGTAGGGTTTGAACCCGACATGAATCGAACAAACAACCTTCTGATCTAAAGTCAGACATGCTACCATTGTGTCATGGATCTACGGTGAACAACAAAAGCATTGTTGCCCAATTTGCGATAACAATACAATATTAGCTTTTTTGGGAGGAACATTATAATATAAAAACTTTTAGGAAGGGAAAATTGGGCTTTCCTTTTGAGGAAAAAAATAAAAGCAAAACCAAGATTGAACCCGACCTGAATCGAATACGGAACCTTCTGATCTAGAGTTAGACGTGCTACCATTGTGCCATGGATCCACTGTGAAGGCAACAACAATAAAATATAAGTATTTTTTTAAGGAATAAAATGGGCTTTCATTTCTTTGAATAAAAACAAGAGGAAAATAAGGAGGGAACCCAACGAGAATCGAACAAGCAACCTTTAAATCTAGAGTGAGAGGCACTACAATTACACCATAAACATGTAGTGAACAGCAAAAGCATTGTTGGCCAACTGGCCACAATATTACAACACAAGTATTTTTGGGTGGGACAATACAATATAAGCATTTTTTAATTGAAAAAATGGGCTTTTCTGTTGGGAGAAAAAAAAGAAAGGAAAGCTAGAATTCAACCTAACGTGAATCGAACAACCAACCTCCTGATAAAGTGTCATACATGCTACCATTGCACCATTGATCCACTATTAACAGCAAAAGTATCGTGACCTAAATTGCCACTAGAATACAATATAATCATTATTGGGAGGAACAGTACAATATAAGCTTTTTGGAGGAAAAAAATAGGCTTTACTTTTGGGAATAAAACAAAAGGAAAGTATGGATTGAACCCGGCTCAAATCGAACATGCTACTTTTTCATAAGGAGTTAAATGCACTACCATTGAGCCACAGATCCACTATGAACACCAAAGGCATTGTTGGCCAATTGGCCACAACAATGTAACATTAGCACTTTTTGGAGGAATAATACAATGTAAGCATTTTTGGGAGAAAAATAGGGGCTTTCTACTCGGGATGAAAAAATAAAGGAAAGTGGGGATTGAACCCGTCGTAAATCGAACACCTAATTTTTGGATCTAGAGTCGGACGCACTACCATTGCGTCATGGATACATTGTGGATAGCAAAAGCATTGTTGCCCAATTGGCCACAACAATACAATATAAGCATTTTTGGGAGAAAGAAATGGGCTTTCCTTTTGAGAAAAGAAATAAAAGGAATGTGGGGATTGAACCTGACGTGAATCGAATATGCAACTTTCTGATTTGGAGTTAGACGCATTACCATTGCGCCATGGATTCAGTACGAACAACAAAAGCATTTATGCCCAATTGGCCACTACAATAATATATTAGAAGTTTTGGGTGGAACAGTACAATATAAGCATTTTTGGAAAGGAAAAAAGGGCTTTCCTTTTGGGGAGAGAAAAAATAGGAAAATGGGGATTATACCCGATGTGAATTGAATATATGCAACCTTCTAATCTAAAGTCAAATGGGCTACCATTGCACCACAGATCCACAGCAAACTGCAAAAGCATTGTTGCCCAATTGGCCACAACAATACCATATTAGCATTTTTGGGAGGAATAATGCAATATAAATATTTTTTGAAAGGAAAAATAGAGCTTTCCTTTCGGGGAGAAAAATAAAAGCAAAGTAGGGATTGAATCCAACGTGAATCTAACACACAACCTTCTGATTTGGAGTCAGACGTGCTACCATTGCACCATGGATCTACTGTGAATAGCGAAAGCATTGTGATCTAATTTGCCACAAGAATACTATATAAGCATTCTTGGGAGGAACAGTACAATATAAGCAGTTTTGGAGGGAAACAATGGGCTTTACTATTTGGAAACAGAAAAAAAAAGAAAGGAAAGCATGGTTTCAACCCCAAAGGCATTGTTGGCCAATTAGCCATAACAATGCAATATTAGCAGTTTTTGAACGAACAAAACATGTAAGCATTTTTGGGATAAAGAAAGGCTTTCTATTTGAGGTGACAAAATAAAAGAAAGTAGGGATTGAACCAGATGTGAATCAAAAAGCAACCTTTTGATCTGATGTTAGACACGCTACCATTACGCCACAGATCCATGGTGAACAGCCAATTGTTGCCCAATTGGCCACAACAATACAATATAAGCATTTTTGAGAGGGAAAAAAAGCATTCCATTTGGGGGGGAAAGAAAACAGGGATTGAACCTACATGAATCAAATATGGAACCTTATGATCTGGAGTCAGAGGCGAAACCATTACACCACGGATCCCCTGTGAACAACAAAAGCATTATTGTCCAATTGGCTAAAATAATATAATAGTAGCATCTTTGGGAGGAACAACAAAATAAAAGCATCTTTGGAAAAGAAAAACAGGGTTTCCCTTTTGTGGAAGAAAATTAAAAGGAATAAAGGGATTGAACCCGATATAAATCAAACATGCAACCCTCTGATTTGGAGTCAGATGTGCTACCATTGCGCCATAGATCCACTGTAAACAACAAAAGCATTGTCACTCAATTGGCCACAGCAGCACAATATAAGTATTTTTGAGAGTAAGAAATGGGCTTTCCTTTTTTGGAAAAAAAAGGAAAGTGGGGATTGAACCCGATATGAATCGAACACGTAACCTTTTGATCTGGAGTCAGACGCGCTACCATGCACCATAGATCTACTATGAAGAGTGAAAGCATTGTTGGCCAATTGGTAAAATAAAAGCAAAGCGGGGATTGAACCCGATGTGAATTTAACATGTAACCTTCTGATCTGGAGTTAGACGCGCTACTATTGCGCCATGGATCCACTATGAACATAAAAAATATTATGATCTAATTGGCCACAACAAGATAACATACGTATTTTTGGGAGGAATAATACAATATAACCATTTTTCAGATGAAAAAAATGAGATTTTCTTTTGGGAGAAAAATATAAAAGGAGGTTGACAATTGAACCCCTTGTGATTTGACCACGCCTGCTTTCGATCTGGAGTCCAACGTGCTACTGTTGCACCACTGATCCACTATGAACATCAAAAGCATAGTGAGCTAATTGGCCACAACAAGACAATACAAGCATTCTTAGGGGGGGGAAATACAATATTAGAATTTTCAGAGGGAAAATAATGGGCTTTCCTTTTGGAAAAAAAATGAAAGACTTGAATGAGCTGGACTTGAATAGAACATGCACACTTTTGATATGGAGTTAGATGTACTACCATTGTGCCATGGATCCTTTGTGAACAGGAAAGCCATTATTGGCCTATTGGCCATAGCAATACAGCAATAGCATTTTTCATAAGAACAATACATTATGAGCATTTTTGGGAGGAAAAAAAATAAAGCTTTCCTTTTGGGGAAAAAATAGAAAGAAGGTGGAGATTGAACCCTGCATGTATGGAACATAGAACCATCTAATACGAAGTCAAACACACTATCTTTGCACATGGATCAGCTATGAATAGCGAAAGTGTTGTTGCCAACTGACCATAACATTGCAATGTTAGCATTTTTGGGAGGAATAATATAATATAAGCATTTTTGGGAAGGAAAAATACAAATTTTCTTTTGGGGAGAAAAATAAAAGGAAATTGGAGATTGAACCAGATGTGAATCGAACAAGCAATCTTCTAAATTGGAGTCAGACGCGCTACCATTGCGCCACGGATCCATTGTGAATAGCAAAAGCACTATGACCTAATTGGCTATAGCAATACAATACAAGCAATTTTGGGAGGAAGAAATGAGCTTTACTTTTGGGGAAAAAAAATAAAATGAAGACGGGGATTGAACCCAACATTAATCGAACATGCAACCTTTTGATTTGGAGTTAGACGCACTACCATTGTGCCATAGATCCACTACAAACAACAAAAGCATTGTTGTCCAATTGACCACTACAATACTATATTAGCATTTTTGGAAAGAACAATATAATATAAGCATTTTTAGAATGGAAAAGTAGGGCTTTCTTTTGGGGGAGAAAAATAAGAGGCAAGCTGGGATTGAATCCAACGTGAATTGAACATGTAACCTTCTATTCTGAAGTCAGGTGTGCTTCCATTCTACCACGAAACAAATTGCAAAAGCATTGTTGCCCAATTGGCTGCAACAATATAATATTAGCATTTTTGGGACGAACAATACAATATAAGCATTTTTGAAAAGGAAAAATAGTGATTTCCTTTTGGGGAGAAAAATAAAAGCAAAGTACGGATTGAACCCAACGTGAATCAAATACGCAACCTTCAGATTTAGAGTCAAATGCGCTACTATTGTGCCACCGATCCACTGTGAACTCCGAAAGCATTGTTGGCCAATTGCCAACAACAATACAATATAAGAGTCTTTTTTTTTTAAGAATAAAATAGGATTTCCTTTCTTGGAAAAAAAATAGGTAAGTGAGGAGAGAACCCGAACTGAATCAAACATGCAACCTTGAAATCTAGAGTCAGAGGCACTATAATTACACCATGAACATGTAGTGAATAGCAAAAGCATTGCTGGCCAATTGGCCACAACAATACAACATAAGCATTTTTCGGTGGAACAATACAATATAAGCATTTTTAGAATGAAAAAAAAATGTGCTTATCCTCTGGGAGAAAAAAAAAATAAAAGGAATGCTAGAATTTAAACTAATGTAAATCAAACAATCAGCCTTCTGATCTGCTGTTAGACGCGCTACCATTGCACCGCATATCCACTGTTAACAGCAAAGCATTGTGACCTAATTTGCCACAAGAATACAATATAAGCATTTCTGGAGGAAACAAAAAGGGCCTTACTTTTGGGAATAAAGCAAAAGGAATGTGTGGATTGAACTCGACTCAAATTGAACATGCTACCGATTGATAAAGAGTAAGATACACTACCATTGCGCAATAGATCCACTATGAACGCCAGAGGCGTTGATGGCCAATTGGCCACAATAATGCAATATTAGCACTTTTTTGGAGGAACAGTACCATGTAAGCATTTTTGGGAGAAAAAATAGGGCTTTTCATTTGGAGTGAAAAAATAAAAGGAAAGCAGGGATTGAACCCAACGTGAATCGAGCATGCAACCTTCAAATCTGGAGTTAAACACCCACCATTGCACCACAAATCCATTGTGAACAGCAAAAGCAATGTTGCGCAATTGGCCACAACAATACAATATAAGCATTTTTGCAAGGACGAAATGGGCTGGGGAAAAAAAATAAAACAAAAGCGGGGATTGATCCTAACGTGAATCAAACATGCAACCTTCTGATTTAGAGTTAGACGCACTACAATTGGGCCATGGATCCACTATGAACAACAAAAGCATTGTTATCCAATTGGCCACTACAATACTATATAAGCATTTTTTGAGGAACAATATAATATAAGAATTTTTGGAAAAGAAAAATGGGTCTTTCCTTTCGGGGAGAAAAAAAGGAAAGCGGGGATTGAACCAAACATGCAACCTTCTAATCTGAAGTCAGACGCGCTACCGATGTGCCATGGATCCTTAGTGAATTGCAAAAGCAATGCTGCCTAATTGGCAACAACAATATAACATTAGTATTTTTGGGAGGAACAATACAATATAAGCATTTTTGGAAAGGAAAAATAAGGCTTTCCTTTCGGGGAGAAAAATAAAAGCAAAGCGGGGATTGAACTCAACATGAATCAAATACGCAACCTTTTGATCTAGAGTCAGACGCACTACCATTACGCCATGGATCCACTATGAATAATCAAAGCATTGTTGGCCAATTGGCAACAACAATATAATATAAAAATTTTTTAGAGGAATAAAATGCGATTTCCTTCCTTGGAAGAAAATAAAAGGAAAGTGAGGAGAGAACCCGACGTGAATCAAACACACAATCTTTAAATTTGGAGTTAGAGGTGCTATAATTGCACCATGAACATGTAGTGAGCAGCAAAAACATTGTTAGCCAATTGGCCATAACAATACAACATAAGTATTTTTGGGTGGAGCAATTTAATATAAGCATTTTTCGAATGAAAAAAAATGGGCTTTTCTTTTGGGAGAAAAAAAAAAAAGGAAAGCTAGAATTGAACTTAATGTGAATTGAACAAGCAACATTTTAATCTGGAGTCTAACACGCTATCATTGCACCATAAAAACATTATGAAGAGAAAAAGCATTGTGACCTAATTTGCCACCAGAATACTAAATAAGCATTCTTGGGAGGAACAATACAATATAGGTAGTTTTGGAGGGGAAAATGGGCTTTATTTTTTGGGAAAAAAAACAAAAGGATAGCGTGGATTGAACCCCAAAGGCATTATTGGCCAATTGGCTACAATAATGCAATATTAACACTTTTTTGGAGGTACAATACAATGTAAGCATTTTTGGGATGAAAAAAATAAGGCTAGCCGTTTGAGGTGTAAAAATAAAAGGAAAGCGGGAATTGAACCCGACGTGAATCGAACAAGCAACCTTTTAATCTAGAGTCATACATGCTACCATTGCGTCATGGATCCGTGGCAAACAACAAAAGCATTGTCGCCCAATTGGTGATAACAATACAATATTAGTATTTTTGGGAGGAACAATACAATATAAGTATTTTTGGGAAGGGAAAATAGGGCTTTCCTTTTGGGGAAAAAAATAAAAGCAAAGTGGGGATTGAACCTGACATGCTTTAAACACACAACCTTCTGATTTGAGTCATACATGTTACTATTGTGCCACGAATCCACAGTGAACAACAAAAGTGTTGTTCGCCAATTGGCAACAACTATAAAATATAAGTATTTTTTTGATGAATCAAATGGGCTTTCCTTTCTTTAAGGAAAAAAAATAGAAAAAAAAAGTGAGGATGGAACCCGACGTGAATTGAACATGCAACCGTCAAATCTAGAGTGAGAGGCACTGCAATTGCACCCTGAACATGTAGTGAACAACAAAAGCATTGTTGGCCAATTGGCAACAATAATACAACATGAGCAATTTTTGGGTGGGACAATACAATATAAGCATTTTTTGAGTGACAAAATAGGCTTATCTTTTGGGAAAAAAGTCGAAAGGAAAGCTAGAATTCAACCTAACATGAATAAAACAACCAACCTTCTGATCAGGTGTCAGACGCGCTACCATTGCATCACAGATCCACTGTTAACAGCAAAAGCATTGTTACCTAATTTGCCACAAGAATAGAATATAAGCATTCCTGGGTGGAATAGTATAATATAAGCATTTTTTGAGGGAAAAAATGGGCTTTACTTTTGGGAATCAAACAAAAGGAAATCATGGATTGAACCCGATTTGAGTTGAATATGCTACCTTTTGATAAGGAGTTAGATACACTACCATTGCGCCATAGATCCACTACGAACATCAAAGGCATTGTTGGCCAATTGGCCACAACAATGCAATATTAGCACTTTCTGGTGGAACAATACAATGTAAGCATTTTTAGGAGAAAAAATAGGGCTTTCCATTCAGGATAAAAGATAAAAGGATAGAGGGGATTGAACTCGACATAAATGAACACACAACCTTTTGATCTGGAGTCAGACGTTCCACTATTGTGCCATGGATTCATTATGAACAGCAAAAGCATTGTGACCCAATTGGCCACAACAATACAATATAAGCATTTTTTGGCAAAAGAAATGGGCTTTCCCTTCAAAAAAAGAAATAAAAAGAAAGTGGGGATTGAACCCGACATGAATGGAACATGAAACCTTTTGATTTGGAGTTAGAAGCACAACTATTATGCCACAAATCTGTTGTGAATAACAAAAGCATTGTTGCCCAATTGGCTGTAACAATACTATATAAGCATCTTTCGGTGGAACATTAAAATAAAAGCATCTTTGGTAAAGAAAAGTAGGCTTTCCTTTTGTGGAATAAAAATAAATGGAAAGCGGGGATTAGACCCGATGTGAATCAAACACGCAACCTTGTGATATGAAGTTAGACGCACTATCATTGTACCATAGTTCCACTATGAACAGTGAAAGCATGGTTGCCTTATTGGCCATAGCAATACAACATATGTATTTTTGGAGAAAGAAATGGGCTTTCCTTTTTAGAAAAAAATAAAAGGAAAGTAGGGATTGACCTCGACGTGAATCAAAGATGTAACTTTTTGATTTGGAGTCAAACATGCTACCATTGTATCACGGATCCATTGCGAACAACAAAAGCATTGTTGTCCAATTGGCCATAACAATACAATATTAGCATTTTTGGGAATAACAATATGATATAAGCATTTTTGGAAAGGAAAATAGGGCTTTTCGTTCAGGGTGAAAAATAAAAGGAAAGTGGGGATTGAACCCGACTTTAATCTAAAACGCAAACTTCTGATCTAGAGTTAGACACGCTGCCATTGCACCACGGATCCATTGTGAACTACAAAAACATTGTGGTCCAATTGGCCACGACAATACGATATAAGCATTTTTAGGAGGAAGAAATTGCCTTTCCTTTGGGGGAAAAAAACGAAAGTAGGGATTGAACCCGGCCTGAATTGAACATGTAACCTTCTGATTTGAAGTTAGACATGCTATCATTGTGCCACAGATCCACTGCGAATAACAAATACAATGTTGCCCAATTGGCTAATACAACATTATATTAGCATTTGTTTGAAGGAACAGTATAATATAAGTATTTTCAGAATGGAAAAATAAGGCTTTCCTTTCAAGGAGAAAAATAAAAGGAAAGCAGGGATTAAACCTGAAGCGAATCGAACACACAACCATTTGATTTGGAGTCAGACTTGCTACCATTGCACCACGGATCCATTGTGAATGGCAAAAGCATTGTGGTACAATTGGCCACAACAATACATTATAAGCATTTTTTTGTAGGAAGAAATGTGCTTTCCTTTTAGGAAAAAATAAAACCAAGGAGGGGATTGCACCTAACAAGTATCAAACATGCAACCATCTGATTTGGAGTTAGACGCGCTACCACTGTGCCATGAATCCACTGCAAACAACAAAACCATTGTTGGCCAATTGGCCACTACAATACTATAGAATCATTTTTTAGGGGAATAGTACAATATAAGCATTTTCAGAAAGGAAAAATATGGCTTTCCTTTCAGGGAGAAAAATAAAAGGAAAGTGGGGATTGAACCTGAGTGAATCAAACACGCAACCTTCTAATTTGAAGTCAGATGCACTACCATTATGCTAGAGATCCACAGTGAATTGCAAAAGCATTATTGCCCAATTGTCCACAACAATACAATATTAGCATTTTTGGGAGGAATAATACAATATAAGCACTTTTGGAAAGGAAATTTAGGGGTTTCCTTTCGAGGAGAAAAATAAAAGCAAACAGGGGATTGAACCCGACGTGAATCGAACACGCATCATTTTGATATGGAGTTAGACGTGCTACCATGTGCCATGGATCCACTATGAAGAGCAAAAGCATTGTGACCTAATTTGCCATAAGAATACTTTATAAGCTTTCTTGGGAGGATCTGTACAACATAGGAAACTTTAGAGAGAAAAAAATGGGCTTTACTTTTTGGAAAAAAACAAAAGGAAAGAGTGGATTGAACCCCAAAGGCATTGTTGGCCAATTGGCTATAATAATACAATATTATCACTTTTTGGAGGAACAATACAATGTAAGCTTTTTTGGGATCAAAAAATAAGGCTTTCTATTTAAGGCGAAAAACTGAAAGTAAAGTAGGGATTGAGCCTGACGTGAATTGAACTAGCCAGCTTCTAATATGGGGTTGGACAAGCTATCATTGTGCCACTGATCTACTATGAACATCCAAACCATTGTTGCTCAATTCCCACATTAATACAATAAAAGCATTTTTAGACCAAAAAAAAAACCATTTGGGAAAAAAAGGAAAACGGGGATTGAACTGATATGAATCAAATATGCATCCTTCTGATTTGGAGTCAGACACACTACCATTATGCCATGGATCCCCAATAAACAGCAAAAGCATTGCTGGCCAATTGGCTGCAACAATACTGTATTAGCATCTTTGGGAGGAAGAGTACAATAAAAGCATCTTTGGAAAAGAAAAATAGGGATTTCTTTTTATGGAAGAAAAATAAAAGGAAAGTGGTGATTGAACCCAACGTGAATCGAACACACAACCTTCTGATCTAGGGTCAAATGCCCTACCATTGCGCCACAGGTCCACTGAGAATAGCAAAAGCATTGTCACCCAATTAGCCAAAACAGTACAATATAAGTATTTTTGGGAGAATGAAACGGGCTTTCACTTTTGGAAAAAAATAAAAGGAATGTAGGGATTTAACTTGACGTGAATTGGACACACAACCTTCTGATCTGGAGTCAAACACGCTACCATTGCGCCGCGGATCCACTGTGAACAACAAAAACATTATTGCCCAATTGACCACCACAATGCTATATTAGCATTTTCGGGAATAGTAGTACAATATAAGCATTTCTAGAAAGGAAAAATTGGGCTTTCTTTTTGGGGAGAAAAATAAAAGGAAAGAAAGGATTGAACCCAATGTGAAACGAACATGCAACCTTCTAATCTGAAGACAGACGTGCTACCATTCCACTATGGATCCACATCGAGCTACAATAGCATTGTTGCCCAATTAGCCACAACAATGCAATATTAGCATCTTTGGGAGGAACAATACAATATACAATACAATATAAGCATTTTTGGAAAAGGAAAAATGGGGCTTTCCTTTCAGGGAGAAAAATAAAAGCAAAGCAAGGATTGAATCTGATGTAAATTGAACACACAACCTTTTGATCTGGAGTCAGACGCGCTACCATTGCACCACGGATCCACTGTGAACAGCGAAAGCATTGTTGGCCAATTGTCAACAACAATACAATATAAGATTTTTTTTTAGGAATAAAATGGGATTTCCATTATTGGAAAAGAAATAATAAGAATGTGAGGAGAGAACCCGAAGTGAATCAAACAAGCAACCTTCAAATTTGGAGTCAGAGGCACTATAATTGCACCATGAACATGTTGTGAATAGCAAAAGCATTGTTGGCCAATGGCTACAACAATACAACATAAGCAATTTTGGGTGGAACAATACAAAATAAACATTTTTCGAATGAAAAAATGGGCTTTTCTTTTGGGAGAAAAAATAAAAGGAGGGCTAGAATTCAACCTAACATGAATCGAATAGGCAACCTTCTGGTCTGGTGTTAGACGTGCTACCATGTACGATAGATCCACTGTTAATAGCAAATGCATTGTGACCTAATTTTCCATAAGAATACAATATAAGCATTCTTGGGAGGAATAGTACAATATAAGCATTTTTGGAAGGAAAAAAATGGGCCTTACTTTTGGGAATGAAACAAAAGGAAAGCGTGGATTAAACTTGACTCAAAACGAACATGTTACCTTTTTATAAAGAGTAAGATGCACTACCATTGCACCACAGATCCACTCTGAACACCAAAGTCATTGTTGGCCAATTGGCCACGACAATGCCGTATTAGCAGTTTTAGAAGGAATAATACTATGTAAGCATTTTTGGGAGAAAAAATAGGGCTTTCCATTCGGTGTGAAAAAAATAAAAAGAAGGCAGGGATTGAATCTAGTGTGAATCGAATATAGAACCTTTTGATCTGGAGTCAGACAGGTTACCATTGCACCACGAATCCATTGTGAACGTCAAAAGCATTGTGGCCCAATTAGCCACAACAATACAATATTAGCATTTTCACATGGACGAAATGGGCTGAGGAAAAAATTAAACAAAAGTGGGGATTGAACCCAACGTGAATCAAACATGCAACTATGTGATTTGGAGTCAAACGCACTACAATTGTGTCATGGATCCACTGTGAACAACAAAAGCATTGTTGCTCAATTGGCCACTACAATACTATATAAGCATTTTTGGGAGAAACAATACAATATAAGCATTTTTTTAAAGGAAAAATAGGGCTTTCCTTTCGGGGAGAAAAAAAAAAGGAAAGAGGGGATTGAGCGCGACGTGAATCAAACACATAACCTTTTAATCTAAAGTTAGACGTACTACCATTGCACCATGGATCCACAGTGAACTACAAAAGCATTGCTGTCCAATTGGTAACAACAATACAATATTAATATTTTGGGAGGAAAATACAATATAAGCATTTTTGGAAAGGAAAAATAGGGTTTTCCTTTTGGAGAGAAAAATAAAAGTAGAGCGGGGACTGAACCCGACGTGAATTGAACACGCAACCTTCTGATCTGGAGTCAGACGCGCTACCATTGCGCCACGGATCCACTATGAACAACGAAAGTATTGTTGGTGAATTGGCAATAGCAATACAATATAAGAATTTTTTTTAGGAATAAAATGGGATGCTCTTCCATGGAAAAAAATAAAAGGAAAGTGAGGAGAGAACCCGATGTGAATTAAACATACAACCTTCAAATATAGAGTCAGAGGCATAACAATTGCAGCATGAACTTGTATTAAAAGTGAAATCATTGTTGGCTAATTGGCCACAACAGTACAACATAAGCATTTTTGGGTGGAGTAATACAATATAGGCATTTTCTAAATGAAAAAAAAAATGGGCTTTTCCTTTGGGAGAAAAAATAAAAGGAAAGCTAGAATTGAACTTAATGTGTATCGAACAAACAACCTTTTAATCTAGAGTCTGACATGCCACCATTGCACCATAGGTCCACTATGAAGAGCAAAAGCATTGTGACCTAATTTGCCACTAGAGTACTAAAAAAGCAATCTTGGGAGGAACAATACACTATAGGTAGTTTTGCTGGGAAAAAAATGGGCCATACTTTTTGGGGAAAAAGAAAGGAAAGCATGGATTGAACCCTAAAAACATTGTTGGCCAATTGGCTACTACAACGCAATATTAGCACTTTTTGGAGGTACAATACAATGTAAGCATTTTTGGAATCCAAAAATAAGGCCTTCCGTTCAAGGTGTAAAAAATAAAAGGAAGGTAGGGATTGAACCCGAGGTGAATCAAATAAGCAACCTTCTGATCTAAAGTCAGATATGCTACTATTGCGCCACATATCCACTGTGAACAGTGAAAGCATTGTGACCTAATTTGCCACAAGAATACTATATAAGCATTCTCGGGAGGAACAGTACAATGTAGGGAGTTTTGGAGGGAAATATTGGGCTTCACAATTTGGGGGAAAAAAACAAAAGGAAAGCATGATTTGAACCCCAAAGGCATTGTTGGCCCATTAGCCAAAACAATACAATATTAGTACTTTTTGCACAAACAATACATTGTAAGCATTTTTGGGATAAAAAAAATAAGGCTTTCTATTCGAGACAAAAAAAAAATAGAAAGTTAGGATTAAATCAGATGTGAATCGAAAAGCAACCTTTTGATTTGATGTTAGATGCGCTACCATTGCACCACAGATCCATTGTGAACATCCAAACCAATGTTGCCCAATTGGCCACAACAATACAATATAAGCATTTTTTAGGGAAAAAAAAGAATTCCATTTGGGGAGGGGAAAGGAAAACAGGGATTGAACCAATATGAATCAAATATGGAACCTTCTAATCTGGAGTCAGACACGAAACCATTGCATGACGAATCCCCTGTGAACAACAAAAACATTGTTACCCAATTGGCCATAATAATACTATATTAACATCTTCGGGAGGAACAACACAATAAAAGCATCTTTGGAAAAGAAAAATAGGGCTTCCCTTTTGTGGAAGAAAATTAAAAGGAAAGAAGGGATTGAACCTGACGTGAATCAAACTTGCAACCTTCTGATTTGGAGTCAGACGTGCTACCATTGTGCCATAAATCCATTGTGAACAACAAAAGGGTTGTCACCCAATTGGCCATAGTAGCACAATATAATTATTTTTGGGAGTAAGAAATGGGCTTTCCTTTTTGGAAAAAATAAAAGGAAAGTGAGGATTGAACCCAACATGAATCAAACACGTAACCTTTTGATCTGGAGTTAGACGTGCTACCATGCATCACAGATCCACTATGAAGAGTGAAAGCATTGTTGGCAAATTGGTAAAATAAAAGCAAAGCGGAGATTGAACCTGATGTGAATCTAACACACAACCTTCTGATCTGGAGTCAAATGTGCTACCATTGCGCCATGGATCCATTGTGAACATCAAAAGCATTGTGACCTAATTGGCCACAACAAGACAACATACGCATTTTTGGGAGGAATAATACAATATAAGCATTTTTTGGATAAAAAAATGGGATTTTCTTTTAGGAGAAAAATATAAAAGGAAAGTGACAATTAAACCCCCTGTGATTTGACTATGCATGCTTTTGATCTGGAGTTAAATGTGCTACTATTGCACCACTAATCCACTATGAACATCAAAAGCATAGTGACCTAATTGGCCACAACAAGATAATACAAGCATTCTTAGGGGGAAAAAAAATACAAAATGAGCATTTTGGGAGGGAAAATAATGGGCTTTGCTTTTGGGGAAAAAAAATAAAAGTTTTGAATGAGCAGGACTTGAATAGAACATGCACACTTTTGATATGGAGTTAGATGTACCCCATTGCACCACAGATCCTCTGTGAACAGTAAAGCCATTGTTGGCCTATTGGCCATAACAATGCAATATTAGCATTTTTCATAGGAACAATACATAATAAGCATTTTTGGGAGGAAAAAAAATAGGGCTTTCCTTTTGGGGAAAAAATAAAAAGAAGGTGGAGATTAAACCCGCATGTATCGATCATGGAACCATCTAATATGGAGTCAAACGCGTTGTTTTTGCACCATGGATCAGCTATGAACAACGAAAGTGTTGCTGTCTGATTGACCATAACAATACAATGTTAGAATTTTTGGGAGGAATAATACAATATAAGCATTTTTGGGAAGGAAAAATACAACTTTCCTTTAGGGGAGAAAAATAAAAGGGGAGCAGGGATTGAACCCGACGTGAATCGAACACGCAACCTTCCGAT
Organism: Dillenia turbinata; assembly: GCA_037126225.1. Classification (NCBI taxonomy): domain Eukaryota; kingdom Viridiplantae; phylum Streptophyta; class Magnoliopsida; order Dilleniales; family Dilleniaceae; genus Dillenia; species Dillenia turbinata. Next base: position 16,887,219 of record JBAMMX010000012.1, on the reverse strand, counting down.
ATGGAGTCAGACGCGCTACCATTGCACCACGGATCCATTGTAAATAGTGAAAGCACTTTGACCCAATTAGCCATAGCAATACAATATAAGCATTTTTTGGAGGAAGAAATTGGCTTTTCTTTTAGGAAAAAATAAAACGCAAGCGGGGATTGAACCCAACGTCAATCGAACATGCAACGCGCTGATTTGGAGTAAGATGCGCTACCATTGTGCCATAGATCCACTACGAACAACAAAAGCATTGTTGCCCAATTGACCACTATAATACTATATTAGCATTTTTGGGAAGAACAATATAATATAAGCATTTTTAAAAAGAAAAAGTAGGGCTTTCTTTTGGAGGAGAAAAATAAAAGGCAAGCTGGGATTGAACCCAACATGAATTGAGCACGCAGCATTCTAATCTGAAGTCAGATGCGCTTCTATTCCGCCACAGATCAAATTGCAAAAGAATTGTTGCCCAATTGGCTGTAACAACATAATATTAGCATTTTTTGGAGGAACAATACAATATAAGCATTTTAGAAAGGAAAAATAGCGATTTCCTTTCAGGGAGAAAAATAAAAGCAAAGCGGGGATTGAACCCGATGTGAATCAAATACGCAACCTTCTAATCTGGAGTTAGACGCGCTATCATTGCACCACAGATCCGCTATGAACTGTGAAAGCATTGTTGGCCAATTGCCAACAACAATACAATATAAGTGTTTTTCTTCTTTTTTTTTTTAAGGAATAAAATGGGATTTCCTTTCTTGGAAAAAAATAATAGGTAAGGGAGGAGAGAACTCGAACTGAATCAAACGTGCAACCTCGAAATCTAGTGTCAGAGGCACTATAATTACACCATGAACATGCAGTGAACAGCAAAAGCATTGTTGGCCAATTGGCCACAACAATACAACATAAGCATTTTTCGGTGGAACAATACGATATAAGCATTTTTGGAATGAAAAAATAAGCTTTTACTCTGGGAGAAAAAAATAAAATGAATGCTAGAATTTAACCTAATGTAAATCGAACAATTAGCCTTTTGATCTTGTGTTAGACGCACTACCATTTCACCACAGATCCTCTATTAACAACAAAGCATTGTGACCTAATTTTCCACGAGAATACAATATAAGCATTCCTGGGAGGAATAGTACAATATAAGCATTTTTGGAGGAAAAAAAAATGGGCCTTACTTTTGGGAATAAAACAAAAGGAATGCATGGATTAAACTCGACTCATATCGAACATGCTACCGATTGATAAGGAGTAAGATGCACTACCATTGCACAAAAGATCCACTATGAACACCAAAGGTGTTGATGGCCAATTGGCCACAACAATGCAATATTAGCACTTTTTTGGAGGAATAATACCATGTAAGCATTTTTGGGAGAAAAAAATAGGGCTTTCCATTTGGGATGAAAAAATAAAAGGAAAGCAGGGATTGAACCCGATGTGAATCGAGCATGCAACCTTCTAATTTAGAGTTAAACACGCCACCATAATTGCACCATGATTCTATTGTGAACAGCAAAAGCATTGTGGCCCAATTGGCCATAGCAATACAATATATGCATTTTTGCAAGGACGAAATAGGTTGGGGAAAAAAATAAAACAAAAGCGGGGATGAACCTTAAAGTGAATCAAAAATGCAACCTTCTAATTTGGAGTTAGACATGCTACAATTGTGCCATAGATCCGCTGCAAACAACAAAAGCATTATAGCCCAATTGGCCACTACAATACTATATAAGCATTTTTTGGAGGAATAGTACAATATAAGAATTTTTTGAAAAGAAAAATAGGGCTTTCCTTTTGGGGGGAAAATAAAAAGAAAGCGGGGATTGAACCCAACGTGAATCCCCACCCCCCCCCCCCCAAAAAAAAATTACCAAAAAAAAAAAAAATATTTTTTGAGTATTTAAAAAAAAATTTTAGAAAAAAATTTTCTTAGGGAAAAAAAAAAAAAAAAAAGGAGAGTGAAACCACCCGGATCACGCAACTTTCTGATTTGGAGTTAGACACACTACCATTGCGCCAAGGATCCACTATGAACAATCAAAGCATTGTTGGCCAATTGGCAACAACAATACAATATAGAAATTTTTTGAAGGAATAAAATAGGATTTCCTTCCTTGGAAAAAATAAAAGGAAAGTGAGTAGAGAACCCGACATAAATCAAACACGTAATCTTCAAATCTGGAGTTGCAACAATACTATATTAGCATCTTTGGGAGGAAGAGTACAATAAAAGCATCTGTGGAAAAGAAAAATAAGGCTTTCCTTTTGTGGAAGAAAAATAAAAGCAAAGCAGGGATTAAACCTAATGTTAATTGAGTACGCAACTTTCTGATCTAGAGTTAGATGCACTATAATTGCATCACGGATCCACTGCGAACAACAAAAGCATTGTTGCCCAATTGGCCACAATGTCACAATATTAGCATTTTAGGAAATAGCGGTACAATATAAGCATTTCTAGAAAGGAAAAATATGGCTTTCCTTTTCGGGGTGAAAAATAAAAGGAAAGCGGGGAATAAACCTGACGTGAATCAAACACGAAATCTTCTGATCTGGAGTCTAACATGCTACCATTACGTCATGGGGTAAATAACAAAAGCATTGTCACCCAATTGGCAATAATAATACAATATTAGCATCTTTGAGAGGAGCAATACAATACAAGCATTTTTGGGGAGGGAAAATAAGGATTTCCTTTCGGGGGAAAAAAAAAAGCAAAGCGGGGGATTAAATCTAACATGAATCAAACATACAATCTTCTGGTCTGGAGTCTGACGCACTACCGTAGCACCATGGATCCATTGTGAACACCAAAAACATTATACGCCAATTGGCAACAACAATAAAATATAAGAATTTTTTTTTTAGGAATAAAATGGGCTCTCCTTTCTTTGAAAAAACAAAATGAAAGTGAGGATGGAACTGAACGTGAATCAAACATGTAACCTTCAAATCTAGAGTGAGAGGCATTACAATTACACCATGAGCACGTAGTGAACAACAAAAGCATTGTTGGCCAATTGGCCACAATAATACAACATAAGCATTTTTGAGTGGGACAATACAATATAAGTATTTTTTGAATGAAAAAAATGGGCTTTTCTTTTGGGAGAAAAAATAAAAGGAAAGCTAGAATACAACCTAACATGAATTGAGCAAGCAACCTCCTGATCAAGTGTCAAATGCGCTACCATTGCAGCACAAATCCATTATTAATAGCAAAAGCATTGTGACCTAATTTGCACAAGAATACAATATAAGCATTCTTGGGAGCAACAGTACAATATATACATTTTTTGAGGGAAAAATGGGCTTTACTTTTGGGAATAAAACAAAAGGAAAGCATGGATTAACCACGACTCAAATCGAACCGTGCACACCATGGGTATTAGTGGCCAAATTTGCTACAACAATGCAATATTAACCCTTTTTGGAGGAACAATAATATGTAAGCATTTTTGGGATAAAAAAAATAAGGCTTTCCATTCGGGATGAAAAATAAAAGGAAAGCGGGGATTGAACTCGACATGAATCGAATACGTAACCTTCTGATCTGGAGTTAGATGCGCTACCATTGTGCCATAGATCCTTTGTGACTAGCAAAAGCATTGTGGCCTAATTAGCTATAGCAGTACAATATAAGCATTTTTGGAAAGGAAAAATAGGTTTTTCCTTTCGTGGAGAAAAATAATAGGAAAGCGGGGATTGAACCAAACGTGAATCGAACACACAACCTTCTAATCAAAAGTCAGATGCGCTACCATTACACTATGGATCCACACCGAACTGCAAATGCATTGTTGCCCAATTGGCCACAACAATATAATATTAGCATTTTTGGTAGGAATGATGCAATATAAGCATTTTTTGAAGGAAAAAATAGGGCTTTCCTTTCGGGGAGAAAAATAAAAGCAAACCAGGAATTGAACCCAACGTGAATTGAACACGCAACCTTCTGATCCGGAGCTAGACGCACTACCATTGTGCCACGAATCCATTGTGAACAGCAAAAGCATTGTGACCTAATTTGCCACACGAATACTATATAAGCATTCTTGGGAGGAACGGTACAATATAGACAGTTTTGGAGGGAAATAATCGGCTTTACTTTTTTGGAAAAAAAAAAAGGAAAGCGTGGATTGAGCCCTAATGGCATTGCTGGCCAATTGGCCACAACAATGTAATATTAGCATTTTTTTTAAGGAACAATACAATGTAAGCATTTTGGGGATCAAAAAATAAGGCTTTTCTGTTCGAGGTGAAAAAATAAAAGAAAGAATGGATTGAACCATATGTGAATCGAACAAGCAATCTTCTGATTTGGTGTTAGACATGCTACCATTACGCCATGGATCCATTGTGAACATCCAAACCATTGTTGTTCAATTGGCCACAACAGTACAATATATGTATTTTTGGCAGAAAAAAGGCATTCCGTTTGGGGGAGAAAGGAAAATGGGGATTAAACCAACATGAATCAAGCACGTAACCTTCTAATCTAGAGTTAGATATGCCACCATTGTGCCACAGATCCCCTATGAATGGCTAAAGCATTGTTGCTTGATTGGATGCAACAATACTATATTAGCATCTTTGGGAGGAGTAGTACAATAAAAGCATGTTTGGAAAAGAAAAATAGGACTTTCCTTTTGTTGAAGAAAAATAAAAGGATAGTGGGGATTGAATCCGACATAAATCGAATACGTAAACTTTTAATCTAGAGTCTGACATGCTACCATTGTGCCACAGATAGACTGTGAACAACAAAAGTATTGTCACCCAATTGGCCATAGTAATACAATATATGTATTTTTGGGAGAAAGAAATGGGCTTTCCTTTTTGGGAAAAATAAAAGGAAAGAAGGGATTGAACCCGACATAAATCGAATATGCAACCTTTTGATCTGGAGTCAGATGCGCTACCATTACGCCACAGATCCACTATGAACATCAAAGGCATTATGACCTAATTGGCCACAACAAGCCAACATAAGCATTTTTGGGGGGAACAATATAATATAAACATTTTTCAAATGAAAAAACATGGGCTTTTCTTTTGGGTTAAAATATAAAAGGAAAGTGACGATTAAACCCCATGTGAATTGATCATGCACCCTTCTAGTCTAGAGTCAAATGCACTACTATTGCAGCACAGAACCACTATGAACATCAAAAGCATTGAGACCTAATTGGCCCCAACAAGACAATATAAGCATTATTAGGAGGAACAATACAATATAAGCATTTTTAAGGGAAAATAATGGGCTTTCCTTTTGTGAAAAAAGAGGAAAGTATTGTATCAGCCCGACTTGAGTCAAACATACACACTTTTGAAATAGAGTTACATGCACTATCATTGCGCCATGATTCCTTTGTAAATAGCAAAGCCATTGTTGGCCAATTGGCCACAACAATGCAGCATTATCATTTTTCATTGGAACAATAGAATATAAGCATTTTTTGGGAGGTAAAAAATAAGCCTTTCCTTTAGGAGAAAAAAGAGAAAGAAGGTGGAGATTGAACCTGAGATGAATCAAACATGCAACCATCTGATAAGGAGTCAGATGTGCTATTGTTGCGCCATGGATCCGCAATGAATAAAAGTATTGTTGCCCAATTGACCACAACAATACAATGTTAGCATTTTTGGGAGGAATAATACAATATAAGTATTTTTGGAAAGGAAAAATAGGGTTTCCTTTTGGGGAGAAAAATAAAAGGAAAGCGAGGATTGAACTCAATGTGAATCGAACATGCAACCTTTTGATCTGGAATCTAACATGCTATTATTACACCATGGATCCACTGTGATCAACAAAAGCATTGTTACCCAATTGGGCATAAGAATACATTGTAAGTATTTTTGGGAGGAATGACAATATATAAGCAATTTTGGGAGAAAAAAAGGGCTTGCATTTGGGGAAAAATTAAAGGAAAGCAAGGATTGAACCCGACATGAATCGAATAGGCAACCTTCTGATCTAGAGTCAAATGTGCTATCATTATGCCATAAATCCACAGTGAATAGCACAAGAATACATTATAAGCATTTTTGGGAGGAAAAAAAGGATTTCCTTTTGGGAAAAAAAATAAAAGGAAAGCAGGGATTGAACCTGACGTAAATCGCACACCCAGGCTTCTGATATGGAGTCAAATGCGTTACTATTACGCCATGGATCCGTTGTGAATAGCGAAAGCATTTTTGCCCAATTGGCTACAACAATGCAATATTTGCTTTTTTGGAAGGAACAATACAATATAAACATTTTTGGGAAAGAAAAATACAGCTTTCCTTTTGGAAGAAAAAATAAAAGGAAGGCAAGGATTGAACTTGACGTGAATCAGATGCGTAACCTTCTGAACTGGAGTCGGATACACTTCCATTATACCATGGATATACTATTAACAACTAAAGCATTATTGACCAATTGACCCCAACAAAACAATGATAAGCGTTTGTTGAAATGAGCAATACAATACAAGCATTTTTGGGAGGAAAAAAATGTGCTTTCCTTTCAGGAAAAATTAAAAGGAAAGCAGGGTATGAACTTGACATGAATTAAACATGCAACTTTCTGATCTGAAGTTAGACACACTACCATTGCGCCACGCATCCACTATGAACAAAAAAGAAAGTATTGTGACCCAATTAGCCACAACAATACAATATAAGCATATTTAAGAGTAATAAACAATATAAACCCTTTTGGGAGGAAAAGAAATATAGAAAGAAAAATAAAATGAAAGTGGGTTCTCTAACGTGAATCGAACAAACAATCTTTTTATTTGGAGTTAGATGCACTATGATTGCACCATGGATCCATTGTGAATTGGAAAAGCATTGTTGGCCAATTGGCCAGAACAATACAATATAAGCATTTTTTGGAGGAAAAAAATGGGCTTTCCTTCTGTGAAAAAAAAAATAAAAGGAAAGTGACGATTGAACTTAACATGAATTGAGCACGCAACATTCTAATCTGGAGATAGACACGCTACCATTGAGCCATGGATCCATTATGAATAGCAAAAGCATTGTTGGCCAATTGGCTACAAGAATACAATATAAGCATTTTTTGGGAGGAATAAAATGGGCTTTCCTTATAAGGAAAAGAAAGGTAAGTGGGGATTGAACCCAACTTGAATTGAACATGTAACCTTTTGATCTAAAGTTTGGCACACTACCATTGCGCCATGGATCCACTATGAACAACAAAAGCATTGTTGGTCAACTGGCTATAAAAATACAATATTAGCATTTTTGGGAGGAATAATACAATATATGCATTTTTGTGAGGAAAAAATAGGGTTTTCCTTATGGGAAAAAAATAAAAGTAAATTGAGAATTGAATCGGACTTGAATCGAACATACAACATTCTAATTTGGAGTCAAACACGTTACTATAGCACCAAGGATCCACACATTAGCAAAATGTGTTTTGATAATGAGCAAAACTTTGCAAAACTAAGTTAAATAATGAGCAAAATTAGTTAGAATGATGAAAGATTAATTTAGAAGAAATTGGATCATGTCTAAAAATGTATAGAGTCATTTACCTTAGTTGGAGACTTAAACAAGTTAACTCATTCATAAACAAGTCGACTTGCTAAGTAATGTTCAAACTTTGTACTCAGACATTAGGTTAGTCAAGTTAACTCAAGTAGGAATTAATGATAATAATTTTTATACACTTGAATTATATTATATTAGCCTTTATTTATAAATTTTAGAACTTTTATAAAAGTTATTTTGTAATATTTCATTAATTAAATTTGTGATTATTATTTTAAAAAATTTTGGACTTATTTAAGGAAATTTGGATTGGACAAATAGGTATCAGTATTTTGGACTTATTTCTCTACTCCAATGTCCAATTGAGCTGATTCTTATTGCATTGGAAACTAGATTTCAAGATCTATAAATCTTGTGAAGAGTCCAAAAGTTAATTCAGACTAGAAGTTATCCAAAAATTGGAATAAAATTGCCCGCAGTGCTGAAATTCAAGAAAATCAAGTTCTTGTTGAAGAGGAAAACTAATTGAGCTCATCAGATGAGTGATCTTTGGGATAAAATTATTGATAATTCTAGGAATTTTCAAAATCAAGGATAAAGTTGAAGTTTCTAAATTTTGAAAAAGCAAGAAGATAATGTCTATCATCACAACAGTAAGTCTCCAAGTCAAAGAGAAAAAAAAAAAAAACCTAAGTTTTTAGAGAACTCACAAATCCTTGTTAGGGTTTTAGTCATATAAATAAAAGGCATCCTAGATTGAAAAAGATTGTCATTTCAACAGAACTTGAGAGAGGAGAGAGAACATAAACCCTAGTAGCCACCACGTGATTTCCACATCTTTTTTGTGTAAAAAAGGTTATAATGTTTTCTTTACTTTTCTTGATTTTCTTTAATATGTCTAGCTAATTTCTTTTGTTTTTAGAACTCGGTGGATTTGAGATTGATTATATGCATGACCAATATAATTGCATGATATTAGTCCGTGATAATAAAATCCACATGAAGTTATGAGATCGACTAAAAATTAATTTCATGTGTGGGAATCTAGGAAAAACCCTAAATTACAGTTTTTTCACAAAACTTAATGTAATCCGATTTAATCATAATTACATGATCATTAAATTTTGATTAGTTGAATTAGGGATTTCATTGCATGACCGTTGGGTGAATCTAATCTTGGAAATTTTGCCTTCATCAACTATAGTTTATTAGTCAGTAAACTTAAGGGATTCGAAAAGATTAGATTGTGTAAAAGATTAAAAATAAGATGAAATTGATGTTTTAGGATTTTTTATTCATAGATTTCAATTTTCGTAGTTTTTAATATTTTCATAATCTTGATTTGATTTGTCCAATTTAGATAAAATAAATTATATTTGGTAATACAAAATATTCTCGTGAGAATGATAATTACTCGTATTATGCGCAACACTCAAGTAAAATATACTTACACGATTGATATCAAAATTGAGTATCGAGTTTTTGATGTCATTGCTGGGGATATCCTTATATATCAATTAAAATAATTTTGTTTGAGATTGGAAACTATCTTTTGTATTTCTTGTTATTTTTTTTAATATATCTTGGTATACAGTATTTTAGGATAATTGGAATCGGTTTGAAAATTTCTAGCGTAAATTGCTGCTCGAAAATTGACTTAAGACCTACGGTTCTACAACCATTTTTTCTAAATGATTTTGGTGTACTAATCAAAACCCGTCGCTTTGCCATGGGTACCACCCTATCTTAGCCAAATTCCAATATTTTCATAGATTTTTCTATTTTTCTTTAATTTTTAAGGTCTTTCGATTGTCTGCTTGAATTTTTTGTGCATTATTTTGTTGTTTCTTCATGATTTATACTTTTATATAGGTGATCTAGATTTTCATGAGTGGTTTTTGTAGACTATTTTGAAGATCTAATTTTGTGTTATTTTTTGTTTCAATACAGTACACGATGAGATCAAAGAGTTCTAACTTAGTTGAATTTGATCCTGAGATAGAGAAAACATTGAGAACCATTTGCAAACAAGTTAGGGAAGTCAAGAAAGAAGCAATGGCTCAAGATAATAGAACTATGAGAGAGTATTCGATACCTAGATTTCAGGATATACAAACTAGTATTATACGACCTACTGTGAAAACAAACAACTTCAAACTTAAACCAAGTCTCATCGGCATGGTGTAGGTAGATTAGTTCGGTGAAAAAGCTTTTAAAGATCCAAATAGTCATCTGAAAAATTTCCTAGAGATCTATAATACAATCAAGTTGAATGGAGTAAACCATGATGCAATAAGGTTATGGATGTTTCCTTTCTCACTTAGGGGAAAGGCAAAAGTATGACTAACTCATTCTCTGCTAATCACTTTACAAATTAAGAGAATTTATCTCAAGCATTCCTAATTAAGTATTTCTTACCTGGTAAGATTACTAAACTATATAATGATATTACTAGTTTTAGACAATTTGATGGTGAATCTTTGCATTATGCTCGAGAGCGTTTTATGTATTTGATTAGGTGATGCCCACATTATGTTATAGTTGATTGGTTGATGTTGCAAACTTTTTATGATGGTCTTTTGCATTCTGTTAAAATTACAATTGATACTGTGGCTGGAGTACATTTATGAGTAAATCTTACAATGAAATATGTGTAATACTTGATAGTATAGCATCTAATCAATATAATTGATCTAATAAACATGAAATTCCTAGACAAAGAGCTAGTATGCATGAGGTCAATAGTTTTACCATACTTAATGCAAAAGTTGACTCCCTGATTAATGCAATGAAAATTAATCAACTTAATACTGTGACTAACCAAGTTTTATATTGTGATTCGTGTGGAGATTTTACTCATATGGTTTCTAAGTATCCACAGGTATAGTAAGCAAAGGCCTCAAAATAACTCTTACTCTAACATGTACAATCTCGGGTAGAGAAACCATCGTAACTTTTCATAGAGTCAATGAGTACCAAGACCAAATAATCCACTAGATTTTAACTCAGGAAATCCACAACCAAAGGAGAACAAGGAGTCATGGGAAATGACAATTGAATGCTTGGCAATAGTAACAAGTGAAAGGATTGAGAGTTTGGGAACAACAACAAATGAAAGTATCGAAAAGCTTGAAAATAGAGTTGACCAATTGACTAACGTCTTTCATTCTCATGTATTAGGTAGACTGTCAAGTGATACTGAGAAAAACCCTAGAGAGTAGGCAAGGCAATTTCATTGAGGAGTGAAAAGGAATTACAAGAGGTGCTAATTTAGTCTGAATATAAAGAGGATAAACAAGAGACCGAGGGAATTAGCAAATAGTCAACAAACGAGAAGTCCAAAGCACTAGATTCAAAATAGAAAAATATTTTACCTTTGAGTGAATATAAGCCCCTTGTCCTTTTCTGAAACGTCTATTATGAACCAATATAGAAAAGTAGTTTAAAAAAATTAGAAATTTTTAAGAAATTGTATATTAACAATCCTCTTTTGGATACCATCAAACAAATACTGAGTTATTAAAAATTCCTTGAGGATGTGATCACTAACAAGAGGAAGGTGGATGATATTTCAACCATTAAGCTTACAGAGGGGTGTTTTGTAATTTTACAAAGGAAGCTGCCATCGAAACTCAAGGATCTAGAGAGTTTTTCTATCTCTTGCACCATTGGTTCTACTGATTTTTCTAATGCATTATGTAATCTAGGTGCTAGTGTTAATTTGATGTCATATTTTATATTCTTAAAGTTAGGATTAAAAGAATGTCGGCCAATTAATATTTCTTTACAATTAGCTAATAAAAGTATAAGGTATCCAAGAGGTATTGTTGAGAACATACTTATTAAAGTTAACAAATTTATTTTTTTTATTGATTTTGTCATCTTGGATATAGATGATGATGAAGGTACTTCTTTGATTCTAGGTCGACCTTTCCTTGCCATTGTACGAGTTTTGATAGATATTTATGAAAGAAAGTTGATTTTGTGAATTAATGATAAAAAAATTGAGTTCAATGCCTTTCATGCCATGAAAAATTTTGATAAACAAGAATTTTTTAGAATTGATTACATTGAGAGGATTGTTAAATATGATTTTAATGTTTTTTACACAATAATCCTATTGAAAATTACATTGCTAATTCATTGCATGTGAATTATGACTTCTTAAACAATGAACATATTGATACATATGCTGCTTTGGATGTGAATTTAGGTGAATTTCAATCAAAAAGGAGGGTTGATGCAGATAAAGAAATGAAGTTACAGTTAAAGGAGCTAGAGGAAGGGCAGGATAGACATATGAAAATGCACGAATGTATAAGAAAAGGACAAAGGTATGGTATGATGTTATGAATGGGTATAGTGTGATGATTTATGAGGAAGAGAGGAAGAGAAGTTGCCACTGAAGAGGAGGCTACAGATTTATCGATTTTATCAGTTTTCTATTCTCTTTTGTTTATTTTATTATCTTTATTTTTCTTACACATTGTGAACAATGTTTGATTTAAGTATGGGGGTGTATAGGCTGATTTTTTTTTTTTTTTTTTTGATTTTGCACATTTTGGTTTGAAGAGAATTTAAAATTTCAAAAAAAAAAAAAAGAAAAAAACTAAAAAATAAAAAAAAATTGACTTTTTGTTGAATTTTTTTCTTTGCAATTTTCTCGAGTTTTCTAGTCTTCTTATGTTATTGTCAGGTTGTATGAAAGATGATTGGTATTAGTAGTTATTTAATATATGATTAGCTATTCATCTTTTTATGATTAATTTGAAAAATAAGTATGCAAAATTTGATACAAAAATTTTTCAAAGTGAGGACTTGAACCTTAAAGAGAATTTCACTGTACTCTAATTTTTCTGGTTGAGCGTATTTTGTTATGCATTTTGATACCATATTTTTTATTTTTATGCACCAAAATAATTAAGACATTTAGGTTTACACTCTTTTGACTTTCAAAAAAATACCATACCTAACATTTTATATCACTAGTTAACTCATTTGAGTCTAGACCTTTTTTTTCTTGAATTACCCACAAAATTTCCTCCATGATCTATTTTTTATAACTCTAGATTTTGAATCCAAATTCACTAATTTATTTTTAGTTGATAGCATGACATTATGGTTTTAGACATTATTATGTTTTTATATTTTGAAGTTTTCTAGTAATATGATATATTGGTTCAGTACAGCAGAAAATAAGAGATTTATCATATTGAGTTACAAAAAAAGAGAGAGTAAAGTATGAAAAAACAAAAGTGGAAAAAGAAAAAAAAAGCCAAATTAGGGGAAAAAAAAGATAGTACAAGTTGGGAAAAAAACAGAAAATAGGAAAAAAGGAAAAAGGAAAAAAAATTGAGAAAACGCATTTTTCATTCTTGAAGAGTGTTCATTCTTTAGTTGGAGTATCTATTCTTTGCTTTGGAGGAATGATATATCACATTTCAAATTTGAAATTAGAGTGCTATTGCATATTTTGGGTTGAAAGATGTGGAAGTTAGTATTCTCTTTGATTTGATGTAAAGAATACATATCTTGATACTTGAATATTTTTAATAAATTTTTAATCCAAAAGTTATGCCTATTTATCTTACACTTAACCCTAACCCCGTTACAACCAAATAAAATACCTTTTGATTGGTATATAGATTTCAAATATTTGAATGGTGAAAATTTGGAAAATTAGCAAACTTATGATAATACTATTTTATTGTATTAATTTGAGTGATACACATACCCCTTCTATAAAATTGAGTGCATTGAGTAGATGAATCTTATTTTTCTTCATACATTTGAGTGAAATCATTGTAAGGGTGATTGAATCTTGTATTGTTCTTGATTTTAAAGAGACTAAAGGGGATGCAACAGTTGTTCTAGTGCTGAATGCTATGAAGTATTGGTTGTCTTGATTATAATTCCGATTTAAAGTTGTCATATGTATGGTTAGAGACTTGGAAATATTGCATTGGTTTTGGAAGAAAATTACTTTTGTTATATGTCTTACTTAGGGACAAGCAAATATTCAAGTGTGGGGATATTTGATGACAATAATTTTTATACACTTGAATTATATTATTTTAACCCTTATTTATGAATTTTAGGACTATTATAAACCTTATTTCGTGATATTTACTAATTAAATTTGTAGATTTTGTTTAGGAAATTTTGGCCTTATTTAAGGAAATTTGGATGGGACAAATAGCTATCAATATTTTGGACTTATCTCTCCACTTTAATGTCTGATTGAGCTGATTCTTATGGCATTAGAAACTAGACTTCAATACCTACAAATCTTGTGAAAAGTCCAAAAATTAATTCAGGCAACAAGTTATCTGAAAATTAGAGCGAAGTTGTTGCAGTGTTGAAATTCAAAAAAGTCAAGTTCTTGTTGAAAAGGGAAACTAATTGAACTTATCTAATGAGTGATATTTGGGATAAAATTGCTAATAACTCCAGGAATTTTCAAAATCAAGGATAAAGATAAGGTTTTCAAATTTTATGAAAGCAAGAAGACAATATCTATCATTACAACAGTAAGTTTCCAAGTTGAAGAGGAAAAAAAAAACAAGTTTTCAGAGAACTCACAACTCCTTGTTAGGGTTTTACTCATATAAGTAAGAGGTATCATAGGGTGAAAAAGATTATTATCTTACATACGACTTGAGAGAGAAGGAGAGAGAATATGAACTCTAGTAGCCATTTCGTGATTTCTACATCTTCTTTGCGCAAAAAGGTTTGTAATGTTTTCTTTACTTTTCTTGATTTTCTTTAATATGTCTTGCTAGTTTCTTTTATTATTGGAACTCGATAGATTCTATTTTTAATTAATTATATGAATTGATTTATTTCTTTCTTTTAAGATTTATTAGCATAATTATTGTTTAATAAGATTTTATTATCGATTGTAATACTTCGAAAAGTTTGGGCCCACGTTTTATATATTTGAGATTGATTGTATGCATGACCAATATAATTACGTGATATTAGTCCGTGATAATAAAATCCATATAAAGTCATAAGATCAACCGAACATTAATTTCATATGTAAGAATCTAGGGGAAACCCTAGATTATAGGTTTTTTAACAAAACTTTATGCAATCCGATTTAATCAAAATTATATGACCATTGGGTATTGATTAGTCAAATTAGGGATTTCATTGCATGACCATTGGATGAATCTAATTTTGAAAACTCTGCCTTCATCAACAATAGTTCATTAGTCAGTAAATTTAAAGGATTTGAAAATAAAAAATATGCACAAGTTTACCTCAAGTCAACCTGCAGAAATCACAATGCAAAAAATTTCTTAGCATTATCAAGAACAAGTCAACTAGAAAGCAATACCAAGTCAACCAGCATGAGCCAAGAAGTAAAGATGTTTAACTACCATCAAAGCCCAAGTTGACTTGAAGCATAAAGCAGTCGACTTGCACAAGTAACATAGTGAAAAACACTTAAGCAAAATGATGTTCAAGTTGACTTGGAAAGAGCACAAGTTGACTTGCACAAGCCACAATGTGAAAAATGTTTTGCTAACAAGTAGAAGTCGACCTAAAGAGAGTCTAAGCTGACCTACATGAGCAGCATAGCAAAACATTCAAGCAGAATACAACATAAGTCAACATGATATACATATGAAGTTGACTTGCACTAGCTCTAGGTATTATAGAATTCAAAACTTAGTTGACCTGGAGAAGGAGTCAACTTAATGTGAGTAACAACTAGTGATTTAGAAAAACTATTTCGGTATTAAATGAGCTTCAACCACTTGCAATGGCTATATTTCTACATTAAATAAAACTCAACGGTTATCTCTTCAAGAAGTTTATAAATACAACACCTCAGGAGAAGTTAAAATAGCTTTTGGAACATCTATTTGAACATTTGTGAGCATTATCTTCAGCGAGCTTAATTTTTTTTGTGTTGAATTTTTCTTTTTGGGCTTAAGTGACTTATCTAAAGTCAAAGCCTCGTTACATTTAGATAGTTGTAAAAGATCAAACGAAAAGATTCTTTTTATTTGGGCTTAAAAGGTTTGTGTGTGAAACACGAATTAGGTTTATTAGCTCATATACAAAGTTAGTGGTGTAAGATTTGACTAGCATCAAGACAAGCTAGTTGTGTGTGCTATTTTAATTGAAAATAATGGACTACAAAATCTATGTGAAGCTTGGGAGTGGATATACATCAAGGAGGGTGGAACCTGTAACATCGACACTGTGGTGTCCGTACTAGTGCCATGTTCATAAATTTTATAGAATATTCCTCAGCTTATATATATAGAGAAAAAAATTTTAATTTTTAATTGATTTTTTATTTTGGGGTTTTTAATTTAAATCTTTGGTATATTTACAATGCCGTGTCCACAAATTTGTAGTAAACCTTATTTTTATAAAATTTAAAATTTAGTGAAAAGTGGGTAATTTGTTTATTTATTTATTTATTCATTTATTTATTTAAAAAAAAAAACAAAGAGAAAGGAGCCAAAACGCAACGTTTTGGCCCCCTTCCCCCAAATCAACTAATAGCCCTACTTTTCTCCTCTCTCTATCTCTCTCCCTCTCTCTCCCGCAATTCTCTCTTCCGTCTCCCTCCGCCGCGTACAGCCGCGACTCGCCACCAACCACCATCGCTGCTGTACACCACCACCACCGCCTAGCCACTGTCCTCATCTCTTCCGTCTCTCTTTCTCTCTCAGTCTCTGTTTCTCTCTCTATCTCTCACTGACTCACTCTCTCGATCTCTCCCCCTCGCGACTTTTTCGCCACGCTTTCTTCATCTCTTCCGCTGTCCTCCGCCACTGTCGCCACCGTTAACGCCGCCACCACCTCTGTTTCACTCTCCTTCTCTATCTTTCTCTCTCAATCGAACTCTCTCCTTCTCTCTCTATTTCTTCCCGCAACTCGTTCACCCTCTCTCTCTCTGTTTCTTTCCCTCTCATGACTTTTCCGCTGTGCTCCGCCACGGCCGCCACCGCACACTGCCACAGCCACCACCGTCTCTCTCTATCCCCCTCTCTGTCCTGTCACTCTCTCCCTCGGTTACACTCTCTGCCTTCTTCCTCTTCCCGCACGCACGAATAGTCTCTTCTCCTCTCCTGCACGCGCGATCACAGAGCCCTCTCCCTCTCCTTCGCTCGCTCACTTGTGCGCAGACTCCTCGCTGTAACCTCTGTTGCAGCGTAACAGTAGGCCTTCGAAAACCCTAGACTGCAATCATTTCTCTGCGTAGGTAAGGATGAATTTAGCTTAGGGTTTCGATATTATTTTAGTGATTTAGCTAAATTACTGAATTGTACTTCGAATTGGAAATAATGCAGGTTCAGAATAAGTTGAATGGCGCACGAAAGCTAGATCAGTGAATTTGTGAAAGCCATAGGTGAGGGATTTCTACTCATTTGATTTATTTAATGAAATTTAGGGTTTGAAATCTTGTATACGTTTAGAATGGATGCTCGGTTAGAATAGAATGTAATTTCAGAAATTCTATGCCTGAATGTTAGGGTTAAGTTTAAAATTTATGCGAATTAGGCTGTTTAGTATGAAGAAGCATGTTAGAAGATGAAAGATTCATGTTTACTTGATTTGAATGATTTCCTTTAGATTTAATTTGAAATATACATGAAAATATTAGAATTTTGGGGTTGGAATGGAATATTCTGCAAAATGAAGGATACTATTGTATCTAATATCTTTCTGAGGTTGTTTTAAGTTGTTAATTGCATAACAGTACGCATATTGAAGGGTAGTTTAAAAATTTAGAGTTTAAAACTTAAGGATCGATATAGTCTTTCTCATTATAAGTTATCCAGCATATAGGCAATCAAAATACGATCTCCGTATTATAAAAATAGATTTCCATACCTTAAAAATGACACATGATTTAAAACAATTGGATGAGAATCAAAAAGTGTATGATTTTTCAAAGATTTTCTATATTGTAAGAAATTTATTATTTTAGGCTTGTTTACGACTTTGAGTGGTTTAGGGTTGAATTAGTCTTGATTTTAATTGTATTATTTATTTATAAATGGGATAAAATTGATCGCATTTGAATGTATGCAAAAATTTGAAGAATTTGGATTCGAACAAATTTAGGAAAAATGGATAAACCCTAAAAATATTTGGAAATTTGATGACAATTGTGATGATTTGATTAGGTTGACCTTCTTGGAGACCTGATGAGTCAGTTTGGATTAATTGTGGAAATAGGGAGTGATCGCCCTCCTTGAACAGTGAGTGGGATTTAGACATCTACTATTGATTGACAAATCATGTTTTACTGATTTTCAAATGACATGATTTCTATTCGTGTGAAAACTGAGTTTTTGGATTTTGATAATTGTATGTACATATTTTTGTGACCATTGGAGTGTCTCAACTGCTGATTTTATTGATATGCATCCATGAGTTTGATAACTGGATATTGTTCCACATTTTTTTGACATATTGACATGTTTTAATACTTCCACTGGTATTGACACATAGTTTTAAATGAATTTATATGTACTATTTGGGCTGTATGTCCGGCCGACGTGATGATGTGATGCATGCGGGCTACGTGCCTGGCCAACTTAGTGATATGGTGATATGCTTCCTATAGCATTCCGTAGTTACAATGGACATTTGGTAGAGGCACCCCTTGTGCCTGGGTACGCTTCGGCCGGAGGTATTCGCCAAATTGTCATGTGTATGGTTGTCCTAGGTTGACCCTCATCGGGGAGGACGTGAGTTTATCTCTGTCTAGCACTGAGCGGGGCATTATACACGGCCGACTATATATATATATTATTATTATTATTTACAGGCTAGTTGGAGTAGTCTGTGGCCAACATTGGGGTAGAGCCATTATTTGATATTTGCATTATGAAAACTCGCAATACGCCCTTCCTTGGTCGAGGTAGACCATTGCCGGGGTTGCTTGTTCGGCTGGCTCTACATATGCTACTTGATATATGGATTGATGCATATATATTATTTTCTGATGTGTGCCTTGAGTTATGTAAAACTGCACGCTGTTTTTGCACACTTGATATTGTATTACATGCTTTGACACTCCAAGTTCATACTTAATATTGATAGCACGATGTCGATCTCCTCACTTGCTGAGTATCCTCTCATAGATACTCACCCCACTTTCTTTCCCACAAGATTAGTCTTGGACTGAAGGAGAATTATTATGATTTGCATACTTGCGACGTGGACTTGTTATCATTGGACTTGGGTATGGATTTTACCATTTCTTCCGCTATGATTATAGGTGATATCGCTGTATATTGGAGATTTTAGTTTGACCAATGTACTTTTCTATTTATTTTATGGGATGACCGTATAAATTATGGACATTTATTTGTGAAACTCTCCTATGAGTTCATTACGTTTGCATTGAAACACTTGTAAATATTTGAAATGTCAACTTGGGAATTTGTTGTACATTTGTATAAATTTAGATCCGCTCGGTGTGGTAGCTACTCATGCTCTAGTTGGGCATGATAGTAGAGGTCTGTGGCTAGGTCTGCTAGTAATTGTTATAGCCATGCGTTGTTCTGGATGTCTGCGGTGAGATTGGTTGATTTCGGAGAAGCCGGGATGGCCATTTGTTTATTTGATAGGATTGTTAATATACAGGTTAAATTGTACATGAGAGACCTCTGAAATATGGCAGGTTTTGCCTGATTTTTTATAAAAATATAGCCGGCATCCAGGGTAACGGGAGGCTGTTCACGATTCCGGTTCGAGGCGTGACAGAACCGCTATAAATCTCTAGTGTCGATCTTTTATTGTCTTCTTAATCTTCTTCTAAAACCCAAAAAAATTGAAAAGTATCGAAATCAACCTATTCACCGCCTCTAGGTTGTTTATTATTATTTTTTCAATTGGTATCAAAGTAAGTTTTCTAGTGAAAGGGTTTAACAACCTTAGAAGTAAAGATCAACAATGACACTTAATAGTAATAGTGTCCCATTCAAAACTTGCTTCACCAATAGAGCACTATTCTTCAATGACAATAACTATAACTATTGAAATCAGTGAATGAAGAATTTCATCATTACCCAGGACAAGAATGTCTGGGAGATCATAGAAGAGAGAATTGAATTCCTAACAGAGGAAATTGACAGAGTTAGAGTCCCTATGAGGATAAAGAACATCACTACTAAGAAGAAGAAAGCATATCAAACAAATTACAAGATAGTATATCTTCTTTATCTTGCTCTTAGCTTAAATGAGTACAACAAGATATCATCTTGTATAACAGTTAAGGAGATTTGGGAGAGATTAGAGGCAATGTATAAGGGAACTATCTAGGTCAGGAAGAATAAAATTAGGATACTAAAATAGGAATACAAAGCATTCAAAATGAGAGATGGTGAAATAGTTAGAGGCACAATTACTATGTTTGATACCATCATAAACGAGTTTAGATTACTAGGAAAAGGGATTAGTTAGGAAGATATGGTAGACAAGGTCTTTAGGTGTATACCCAAATCTTGAGAAGTAAAGGTCATGGCTATAGTGGAGTCTAAGAACTTAGGAAATCTGACCATGGATCAAAGCTATATTAGAGTCTAAGAACTTAGAAACTATGACCATGGATCAACTAGTAGGCTCATTGACCACTCAGAAGATGAAAATTAATTCTAAAGGAGTAGACAATGAGGAAAAAGGAAAAACTATAGCTCTCAAGGCTAAAAGTGCGGAGGGTAGTTTCAATGAGGATGATGATGAAGATATGGCCTTACTAACTAAAAATTTTAAAAGGTTTATGATGAGGAAGAAGGATAAGAGAATGTGAGAATATATGAAAACTAATAAGAAGGAAGAAATTGGATGTTATGAATGCAAGATGTTTGGCCACATAAAGGTTGATTGTCTGACACTCAAGAAAGCAGAAAAGAAGGGAAAGAAGAAAGACCAGACAGCCTAGAGCTATGAAAACAACAACTCAAGTGATGAGGAAAATGAGCAAGAGTAGGTCAATCTGTGCTTAATGGTGTTGGAGGAGGAACACAATGATGTATTCTCTTTTTTCGTATTTTGATATCTTTTGATTCTGATGTTGAATTTTCCATGAATAAGATGCATGAGTCATTAATGGATACATTTAAAGAACTTAAAAAAGATGAAGCATAAAAGCTCCTCATTGAAGAACTCAATGACTAGCATGGAATAAGAGTCAAATATATTAAGACTAGAAAATGAGAAGATTAAAGAAGAGAATGCAATGCTAAAACAAGAAAAGAACAGACTGTATATTGAAATAGAAAATAAAATTGAAAACGTAAATAAACTGCAGATTGAAATAAAAAGTATAAAGAATGAAAACTTGAATGCTTGTAATAATAAAAGTGGAGAAGAAAGTTAAGAAAAAGAACTTGAATATCAAAAAGAAAAGGACATAAAGTTGAGTGCTGTATTACAAGGGCAGTGTTTGATAAGACAAAATTAGGATATAATATTGTTGAAACACAAAAGAAGTTATATACATTTTTTGTCCCTAGTTCTAAGAATGTTAAATCAAAAACTAGGTGTTATCCCTACATGAAATTTAGGCATAACGTGTATCATTGTAGACTAAAGAAGCACACTAGCAATAAGACTAAAAGACTTAGAACTCAACCAAAATGAATGTGGTGTTTAAAGTATGGTCACAAAATGTATGTTGGTTTAGAAATAATTCACTGATAAAGTAAAACAACAATGGAAGCCAAGAATTTTGGTCAATACTAACAATGTCGGACCCAAAAAGAATTGAGTACTAAAGGCAAAGACTTAAGTGAATTTCTATGCAGGCTTACTTTAAGGCCAAAGCGCTTAGGAAAACCTGGTTTCTAGACAATGGATGCTCCAACACATGATCAGAGACTCCATGAAGTTTAGCTGCTTACAAGAGAATAAATGAGGTAAAGTTGTCTTTGGAGACAACTCCAAGGGTAGGATCATCGACATAGGGAATATAGGTAAATCCTCTACCTAAATTGAACATGTTATCGTTAAAGGTTTAAAACATAATTTATTTAGTATCTGCCAATTGTGTGATAAATGATATATTGTTGTATTTGATTGTGATTGTTGTGAAGTGATAGATAAGTTAAATAAAGAAATAAAATTTACTAAAATTGGAGAATGAAACATATATGTATATAATCTAGACAATATAGGAAAAGATAATGAAACATGCTTAATGGCAATAGGCCATGACAATGCCCAGCTATAATATAGGAGATTAGGACATGCAAGCAATGATTTAATCTCAAAATTAGTTAAGAAAGACATGGTTATAGGTCTATCAAGACTATAATATGAAAAAAACAAATTATGTGATACTTATATAAAAAGAAAACTTACCAGGAGTTCATTCAAGTCTAAGAACTTAGTCTCAACTAGTAAATCCCAATAGTTACTCCACATAGATTTATTTAGACTAACCAGAATTTAGAGTTTATGAGTAAAGCATTACGAATTTGTGATAATAGATAACTACTTTAGATATACCTGGATGCTATTCCTAGCTAGAAAAGAAGAGGCCAGTAATGTATTTATAAAATTATGTAAGAAAGTGCAGAATAAGAAAGCTACACAATAACTAACATAAGAAATGATCATGAGAAAGAATTTGAGAATAGGCTAATGCAAAAATTTTGTGAAAAAAAATGAAATTGATTACAACTTCTTAGCTCCTAGAACTCCACAACAAATGTTGTTATGAAAAAGAGAAACAGAATTTTTGAAGAAATGGCTAGGACAATATTATGTGAAAACAATTTAGGTCAACATTTTTTTTTTTTTGGAAAAATCTATAAATACAGTCTGTTATATATTAAATGGAGTACTAATTGGGCTTATCATAAAGAAAACTCCTTATGAACTTTATAAAGGTAAAAAAACTAATATAAGATATTTTCATGTATTTGGATGCAAATAATTTGTTGTAACTAATGAAAAAGATTCTCTAAGAAAATTTAATGTCAAAAGTGATGAGAGTATTTTTTTAAGATATTTAACCAGTAGTAAAGCCTATGGTCTATAATAAGAGAACCATAATCTTTGACAAGTCCACTTATGTCCAATTTGCTGAGAGTGATTTTTTAGGCAAGAAAAGTTTTGATCACGCGAGGCGATTGATGAGCCTATATGAGACGAAGGTATAAAGGAAATTGAAAGTAAAGCAAGGATTGAATTCAACATGAATTGAAGATGCAACCTTCTAATCTAGAGTCAGACACGCTACCATTACACAACAGATCCATTGTGAACAGCAAATGCATCGTTGGCCAATTGGCCACAACAATACAATATAAGCATTTTTGGGAGGAAAAATTGAGCTTTCCTTTAGGGAAAAGAATTAAAGGGAAAGCAGGAATTTAAACCAACATAAATTGAACATGCAACCTTCTAATTTGGAGTGAGATGTGCTACCATTGCACCATGGATCCACTGTGAACTACACAAGTATTTTTGGCTAATTGACCACAACAATACAATATAAGTATTTTTGGGAGAAACAATACACTATAAGCATTTTTAGGAGGAAAAAAGGGCTTTCCTTTTGGGGAAAAAAGTAAAGGAAAGTAGGGATTGAAACGAACGCACAACCTTTTGATCTAGTGTCGGATGTGCTACCATTGCGCTACGGAACCATAATGAACATCAAAGGCATTGTTGGCCAATTGACCACAACAATACAATACAATCATTTTTAGGAGCAAAATAATGAGCTTTCCTCCTTGGGGGGAAAAAAGCTAGCAATACAATGTAAGCATTTTTGGGAGGAAAAAAATAGGCTTTCCTTTTAGGGAAAAAAAGAAAAGTGGGGATTAAACCCGACAAAAATCAAACATGCAACTTTCTAATATAGAGTCAGACATGCTACCATTACACTATGGTTCCACTGCAAACATTTTTCATATTTCTCTTATAAAATAATGGAAATCATGAATAACATGATTTTATTAGTGCTACGTTGTTATTGTTAAAAGATTCAATTAAGTGATTTTCAATCATTAATGAAATTGTACCAAAGACTGACAAATTTATTATCAAACCTGTAATTATTAATTATAATTATATTTTCCCAAATAAATTTATGGGGTTAAAAAAATTTAAAAATATTCCTTCTTTGCAAATAAAAATATTTAATGCAATATAAATTTTTATAAAAATTCATAACAATTCTTAAGATTTAAAACTAAAGTCGATACTATACCAATAATATATGCAACTTTTTAAAAGGTTGCTTTAGTATGATTTAATGTTTCATCTATGTGTATTATTTAAAACACTCTATTGATTTTTCAATTTAGTAGTGTTAAAATTTAAATATTTTATTTTTTTTAATAAGAGATATGTGAGTTTAAAATTACAAATAATATTTTTCATACGATTTAAAATAAAAATATTAATCATGTGCACATTTATATAAATTTTTTAGATAAACTATAAATATTCAATAACCACATTTTAAGCTAGATTATTAAACATATGGTAAGAGATATCGATATCTAATAATTAGACCAACTAAATATTAGCCTGTTTATACAAATTTAAGTGACTTTAAATGGTAACAAATCAACCCTCAAAATAATTGTGAAAATTGAATTGCGTGTTAGGGTTAAGAAATATATAAGAATTTAATTTTGAAATAACGTTCTCCCATGGTTGTAGCTTCTAGGGGAAGGAATAATCAAAGAAGAGGAAGGAAGAAGATTAATGCCGGGAGAAAACGACGGCGTTTAGAGTGTTGAGAATCCATTTTTTGCCACTTTAATCATTCAATTCCCAGGTCTCTCTCTCTCTCTCCATTTCATAAAGGTTTCTTCTTTTCTTTTTCTCAGGATCAGATTTAGGGTTTCAATTGTTATCTGATTTAATTTGAGACTCTTCTGCTTTGGTGTTCTTTTCATGTAATTTCACATGTAAATTATCAGTTTTTGTATTTCTCTTAATTTCAGTTATAGTTTTTAGATGTTTTCTAATTTGGATTTGATTCGTAAAGATCCAATCATATTATTAACCTTTTTGGTGGTGTTACAGAAATGTATGATAATTCGGGAGCGCAGCCTGGGGTGTCAAGACCACCCGCAAACCCTCTGCGGAGTCCATTTGGAAATGCTTTTAATGGGGCTAGCTCTGGACTCATCCGAGGAGGACTAGGTGCATATGGCGAGAAGATTTTGGGATCGAGTTCTGACTCTATGCAAAGCAATGTAAGTGATGTTATGATTATAAGGATATGTTAAATTCATAACATGTTTAATTTGGGATCATATTTGATGTACTTGGTGATCTTCAATCTGGTGTTGCACTGGTGTTAATTCATCGGTTGAAGTCTCCTGGTATTGGCATGCTAGAAAATGTCACGATTATGATGAGTTTGATGCATTTTACAGTTGTCCCCTGTTTTTATTGAAATATTTAAATTGGTTGAGGTTTTGTGGCTAACATCTGGGAAAGTTTTTGGCATTGAGGTTACTGCGCCACAGAGGGAGTAAGAATGTTGTATACATCGGGCATAAAATGGGTGAAACCCAAACCTACCAGTGATCGGGCTAATTTAAGATGGGCTTCTTGTTGTGTCCTCTCTCTCTCTCTCTCACACACACACACTCATTGATTCGAACCACAATGAAGTCTTATCTCCAAGGCTCCTAATACCAATAGCTCTGGCTTGACTCAGATACTCCTAAAACCAAGCAACAACAACAACAATAAATTGAGTCTTAATCCCAAATTTTAAGGTGGCTGTTTGAGAGACTAATACAAAAGAGAAGAAAAATTTTTTTAAAAAAATCATAAAATTAAAGTTTGAAAACAAAAATATAAAAAATAAAAGTAATAAATAAAAATAAAAATAATGAAAAGAAAGAAGTAAAAATAAATAATAATAATAATAATAATAATAATAAAAGGGCGTATCCAGTGTCGAACCTTTCACATTGTGGGCTCTGGGGAAGGGAATACCTAGGCAGCCTTCCCCCTGCTTTTTTTGCAAGGAGGCTGATTCGAACCCCAAACTTCTAGAACACAATGGAGAGGCTCTACCATTGCGCCAAATCCGCCCTTCAATAATAATAATAATAATAATAATTTAGATTTGCTTACGTCACTCATTTCTATATAAAATTATCACTCAACTAAATTCTTGACAGTTATATTTTTATGAATAACTTGTTTTTTGATTTTTAACGGATTATCCTGACATTGTACTAAATTTTCTACATTTACGGTTTTGCTCAACCTAATTGGTGTATTTTTTAATTTTTGTTGCACATGCCCAAACCATTTTAAGCGATACTCTCTTATTTTATTCACAATTAAATTCACTCCCAACTTACTACGTATCTTTTCATTTTTAATTCTTTTTTTTTTTTTAAAGTTTTACCACACATCAATTTGAGTATATTCATTTCAATTACAAGCATTTTATAATCATATTATTGTTTAACGGCTCAACATTTGGTGTTATACAATGATGTAGATCTTACTGCGGTTACATAAAACTTTGCTTTCAATTTCAATGGTATCGTGCGATCGTAAAGAATTTCAGATGCAGTTTTTCATTTCATTCAACCCATTACACATCAATTTGAGTATATTCATTTCAATTACAAGCATTTTATAATCATATTATTGTTTAACGGCTCAACATTTGGTGTTATACAATGATGTAGATCTTACTGCGGTTACATAAAACTTTGCTTTCAATTTCAATGGTATCGTGCGATCGTAAAGAATTTCAGATGCAGTTTTTCATTTCATTCAACCCATTACACATCAATTTGAGTATATTCATTTCAATTACAAGCATTTTATAATCATATTATTGTTTAACGGCTTAACATTTGGTGTTATATAATGATGTAGATCTTACTGCGGTTACATAAAACTTTGCTTTCAATTTCAATGGTATCATGCGATCGTAAAGAATTTCAGATGCAGTTTTTCATTTCATTCAACCCATTTGAATACTATGATTCATATCTCTATTTATATTATTATCATTTTGAATGATAGATCCAACATATCTAAAACGTTCATTTTTTAATGTCCTGTCCTTTTAATATAATCATTTTTTCGTCATTCTGATGATTGTCACCAAACGTATACATCATATACTCAGTTTTTGAGCAATTCAATCTAAATTTTTTTGATTCTAGTATATCCCAGCATAACTCCAATTTGGCACTAATGTCCTCTTTAGTTTCATCGATCAACAGTATATCATTTGCAAAAAGCATACATTATAGTATTTCATGTTGAATGTCATTCGTTATTTCATTCATCACTATTACAAAAAGGAGGAGATTTGACACTATAGTATTTCATCGACCAACAGTGTATCATCTGCAAAAAGTATACACTATTGTATTTCATCTTGAATGCTATTCGTTATTTCATTCAACTGTATATCATTTGTAAAAGGAATACACCATAGTATTTCATCTTGAATGTTGTTCATTATTTCATCCATCTTGAATGCTATTTGTATCCCAGCATAACTCTAATTTGGCGCTAATATCCTCCTTAATTTCATTGATCAACAGTAAATCATTTGCAAAAAACATACACTATGATATTTCATTTTGAATGTTACTCACTGTTTCATCTATCACTATTGCAAAAAGGAGGAGATTTAATGCCGAATTTTGGTGAATTCGAATATTAATTGGAAAGTTATCATTTGAACCCCCATAAGTTTTTATATTGGTAACAACTGTCTTGTACATATTTTTGATTAAATCAATATATCTCAAGAAAATCTCATTCTTCATCAATGTCTACCATAGTATGTCACTAAAAACTTTATCATATGATTTTTCTAAGTTAATGAATATCATATGCAAGTCTCTATTTTGCGTTTTAAACATCTCAATTAAGTGGTTGAGCAAGTGAATGACTTCGGTGGTGGTTCATTTTGGTATGAATTCAAATTGATTCTGAGTTATATTTATCTCCAATCGCAATTTATACTTCATTTCTCTTTCACACAATTTCATAGTATGGCTAATAAGTTAATTTCCCTATAATTGGAATAATTTTGTACGTCTCCTTTATTTTTATATAGTGGTATAATTGTTGTCTCCCTCGATGCCGGGGGCATTTTCTTGATTTGTCAAATTTTGTTAAAAAATTCCATCAACATTTTTATTTTTATTTTATCCAAATACTTTCACACCTTAATATAGATGCTATCAGATCCTATAATTTTATTATTTTTCATTTTCTTTAAAGCCTCCCTTACTTCATGAGAACGAATGTTGTGTTTAAAATCCATATTGATCTTATCTACAGGTATCACGATATCATCGATATCTCTCATATCCTCAACATTAAAGACATCAAAATAATCCCTCCAATACTTTTTTATATTCTCATTTCTTATAAGAACACTATTGGTTTCACTTTTAATACACTTAATACTATTTTGATTTTTTCTTTTCTTATTCCTTAGTTTAGCAATTCTGTAAATCCCTTTTTTGTCCTTAGTTTTTAGTTTTTTATATAATTCGTTATATACCTTGTCTTTTGATTGACGAACAATATTTTTCGCCTTTTTTTTTTTTTTTTGCAATTTTGTACTTCTCAAATGCGTCACTATCTTTTTTTCTTTTAAAATTCCTATAATATCTTGTTTGGTTTGTATAACAGTTTGGATTCCGCATTCTACTACCGTGACTCCTTGCCTATTAGTGTCTGAGCCCTAGATGCGCCAAGAAGCTCCTTATCTAAATTGTTAATATTATTAGACAATGCTTCCCACATGGTTTCCAAATCATCATTGGCAGACCAAATAGTTATTTGAATTAATTTGTCTCTAAAAGTTGTTGATTCCATAAATTAGCGATTTTTCTTTTGCCTCTTAGGCTCATACATATCTAAAATTAAAAGTTTATGCTTTGTTGCTACATTGCCCTCGGAATAATGTTGCAATCCTTACATGTCATTCTATCCCTCTTGGGGAGAAAGAAATTTGTTTGGCTGGCATTCGACCCATTTCTGTATGTAGTTATGTGTGACTCTCTTTTCTTGACGAAAGTGTTTATGAGTATCAAATCGAATGTTTTAACAAACTTTAAAATGGTATCCCCGCCTCATTTCTGTTACAAAAATCAAAGTTTCCATGTACAATTTCAAATATCACATTATTCTCGCCCACATACCTATTTAGATTTTCTCCAATAATAACTTCTCCCCATTAGGTATTGTTTGTATAAATTTATCTAGATCTTTCTAGAATTGTTGTTTACTAGTTACGTATACATCTATTTAAGGTGCATAAACACAGATTATATTAATTATGTTTTCTCCACTAACTAAGTTGACTAGCAAAATTTTATTTCCCTTCATTCTCATTTCCTCTACATCCTCTTGTAAATTCTCATGGACAATTATTTCTATCCTGTTTTTTGTTATATCCTTACCTATATATTAAACCTTTTGCTCACTCACTTAGTTTCTGGAGACACATAATGTTAATGTTTCATCTAGTCATTACTTTTCTTATCTCTCCTAACTTATTAGTTTAGAATCCTATATTCTAAATGGTCAGGTGAATTCTATCTTGGTGGAATAACTTTCTTCCCGCACCCGTCCACATAAATGCGGGAGCTCTTGCCTATTTGATACCATATCCAAGGGGCGATATGGTGCGTCGCTTTTGGGTGATACTCTGGATGTCCTTGCTAAATTATCACTACACCAGGGATTCAGTGCAGCGCGTTGCTAAGAAAGGAACACCCCCGACGAATTTCCTATATTTATCTCTCATTTTAGTTTTAACAAAAGTTTTATATTGAGTTTTAATCCACTGCAACCTTTCTTGTGTATTCAAATTTGGGACCGACCATAGCAGAGCTATAACTCATGGTGGTTTCCCAAAAAGTTTTAAACCTTCCTCCTATCCTTTAACTCTCATGTCTTTTGTGTTTACTGTCGTTTTAGATGTGTTTTATTGTCCACTAACGTTTCTGTTGCAGATCTTTAGTTTCACCATGGCCCAAAGTCAAGGCAATAAACCCGTACCAACTGCTCAAATTCATCCACCTGTTCAAGGCAATGAAGAGCAGATTTTTGCTGAAGTTTCTTAAAAGCTGCAGCAAGTTGGACTACTGACTGTATGTTTTGATGAACACACTTATCTCACTCAAGGCGACACAACCAATACTCTCGTCTCGCTTCTATGAATCTTCGAGAGTGCTGAAGACCTGGAAAAGATTGAGAGGATTTTGCAGATAGGGATTTCGAATAGGTTTTTCCTTACAGTTAGAGGATGCCAGCCCCCTCAGTTTTATCACTTCCTGGAGTTTCTGAGGTCAAAGACTGATCAGGATGCTCTTGTGTTGTTGAGTCAGCAGGAACCGTTAGCTGGTCGAGGTGGCGATTCTTTTACTCCTCAGGAAGTAGGTTGGACTTCTCTCTTTGGTGCTTAATATAAAGACATGACTGATAGACTTAATGTGATAAGACGGGAGGCTGATGAATTAATTGATTCCGCTGAAAGGGAGCTAAAGATGCTGAAAAGGAAGAGTGTCTAGATGCCATAAGGGTACAGCATCTCCCTTCTGGTGCTTATGTTCCCATGATGAATGCTGAGTTCAACCGCACATGTTGCGATGAGTGTGTGGCTGAATGTCATAGAGTTGGTCGTCATCCGTTAGAATTGAACGATCCTAATCTGATATAGGCTGTCTGCACGTTTGGTGATATTGGTCACATTCGTCATCATCTAGTTTATTTGGAGATTGCTGAGAATAAGGAGCAGTTGTCAGAGTAATTAATACAAGAATTGGTGGTTGTGCTACTTAGCTTAATGAGCAGGCTGTGAAGTGCTTTTGGACCTTCTTGGAAACAGTGGGTGCTCCAGTGTCTCTGCCGGTTCCCGGTGGACTTCAGGGTGGAGCTAATGTCAAAGGTGCCCATAGGGTTCCTCCTTCCCAGCAAGAACGCAACATCTTCAATCAGGCTATTATCGGTTATGAACAGGGATCTCCTGTTGGTGAAGAGAGTCATAGGTCACAAGCCGGTTCCCATACTGATGAAGAAAGGGGAATCGACATCACGGCACAGCAGCATCCTGCTCATGCAGGCCTGCGTCTGCATCAAACGGTTACCTGTAGGTGTGGCATCGCATCATACTGGTCGCTAGGGGTAGGTGGGAAATGGGGGTGAGGATGTTGATTGAGGGCAGGGAGATGAGGGATTGGTGGGAGGCATCTTGGAAGTATAGTGGCAGTGGTTGCTCTGCAGATGCCTTGAAGCTTCTTTGTGATGCTCGCTATGACTTGCCTGGCCGCCTTCTGAAAGACTGCTTCACCCAGAATGGGGTCCGTGAGGCTTTGCCACTGCCTGATGCTTTGCAAGTCCCTGATGGGCCAGAGTAGTCCTGTGTTATGATACATTTTAATAATGATGCTACTGCTGGTCCTTTCTTCTTTTCTTTTAATGTCAGACATAAGGAGGGTTTACACAATACGCTGTCAGATTTTATGTGGACAGTGTATGTTGATTATGCCAATGGACGATTGATTAGCGGGGTCTACCTTTCTTTACGGCGAGAGTAGGGTTTTGCAGTAAACTTCACGATTTTCAAGAAGCTTTGAGAAAGTTTGGTGAAGGGAGAACTCTGGGCCATCGTGTTGTCATGTTGGATGCATTAGAGCAAACAGCCTTGTCACCACTCTATAATGTACTTCCTAGCTTATCTGCTGAGCATCTTTGGAGTTGCTTTTCATGCTTCCGATATACTGTTGTGAGGGCATCCATGGATTGGATACTTTTATGGGATGAGATCAAGGGTGCTTGTGTGATAGAGGATCTCGATTGGAATAAGTTTAACAGGGACAGTGGAGGATCTGTCGTTCTGTATTGATGTGTTTCTTTAATGTTTCTGCCCCTCTAATCATTGGGAAGAGTGAATTCATGTGGTGTATGGAATATGTATGCGTAAAGCACTTATAGAAAGGGTTTTCATGACTGACGATGGTGGGGTCTTTTCTTTTGATGGGATGGTGCCAAGCGGCTCACCGTGGACATGCTTTCTAGATACGGTGCTCAATATCCTCTACATGAAGGCAGCTTTGTTATGTATGAGGTTTACAGAAAAAGAGGCAGTTCCTAAATGCTGCGAGGACAACAATCTAAGACTTTTCTTTCAGGATCCAGGAGACACTGCCATACTCGGGCTAAGGAGGCGACTGAACGAGTGGTTCCAGACGGGCATCGATGTGGAGGATTTCATAATCACTTGCCCTCCTTTCCATGCTACTACTGAGCAAGCTTGTTTTCCTCCTGGGACAGATCTAAGTCTAGGGACCTCTCATATATTTCATTCTTGCCCGATGGGTACCCTTTTGATGAGGAGGTTACTGTGGATGTGGGCGCAGGGGGGTCACGTCGCTGGAGGTTTCATTTTTATGGGATGCTGAAGTTCCTGTCTGGCTATTGGCTTCCAACTGGACTTCCCATCAGGCCTGCACATCTAAATTTGGAGAAGCTTCTCGTTCCGGAAGCCGTCCATGCTGATCTTGAGGACTATGAGGCGGCTGTACTTTCAATGGTTTTGGATAATCCCTTCAATCACCATAATATCAACCATCTCAAGCACAGGTTTCTAATCATCGATCAAATCAAAGATATTCTCTCCTGGGTATCCATAAGTCTGATGTACTACACCTTTCCCGAACCAGACCCGATGAAGATGAGGAGGTACCGTTTCCAAAAGTGGCTCATTGGAGACGGGGGAGAGGGTGCGTGGATCTTGATAGATTTGAGGAAAGGTAGTTGAAAGCTTAACAGTTCAATTCATTTGTCGTGGGAATTACAACACTCTATCATAGGCGCACTCGTGGAGGATTAGATTTTTACAGATTCATGGATTTAATTCGTGGCGAGGTCAGCGTCGGAGAGGGGCAGTGGGGCAATGATATACTCCTAAAACCAAGCATGATCTGAAAAACACCTGTTGCTGTGATGAGTACTTGAATCGATATTCATGCCCGCTGCATTCCCCCAATTTATTACCTCCATTTCCCGCCCCTAACGGGGCAAAGTGAATGAATTATCCAAATGTTTACTGCATCAACATTCCTTGTTAGGGTCTTGGAGAGGCATGAGAACTTGTACAACTGAGAGGAAGATTATTAGGACAATCCCCACATAGGCGCCATTTTTATTAACCTCTTGTGCTGCATTCATTTTAAATTTTGATTGGTATAATGACCACTTATACGTTTGGAGAGATTTTGTCTGTTTTGAAAACTATGGGCTTCTTGGTAAAATTGTGTGGCTCTAGATGACAAATATTAGAAGTAGGATGATACAAAGTAGAGGATTTTAGAGGCTAGAAGCTCTATAGAGTTTCAATCTGAATGGGGTCATATATATCTTTTAAAAAATCTTTTCTTTTGGTGTTCTTGCCCATCCTTTTATGGCAGTTTCTGATGAAAATCTTCTAATGGTGTATAGATTCCTCCTCCTGTTGCTGGTTCTGCCACTATTTTTTAAATAAAAAATAAAGAAATAAAAACATTTTCTGGGGGCAATTAAAGTACAAGGCCCCAAAACTTTGTCTGTGTAGTAGTGTTATAGGAATAGATGGGTCTAGTTCCCATATTCCTGAAGATCAAGACTCCGATTTCTCAATTGAAAATTTTATGGGCGTGCCTGCGGAAGACACGATTTCCGAATCTTCTTATCCAGTTTACATGTGTTATATAAGGACTACAAATAGTAAATGGTTTCGAAATATCTTAATTATGGCCTCAAAATGTTACATGAGCTTGCCCACAAATGTTGTTGTAAGGCCCAAGATTGACAGATACTTTTGAATAGAACCGCTCCTGTTAGCCATTCTACTCACCTTTACACACGTTCTAAAACTATTTATCTTTGTTGTTCTTCATACAGGCACACTTTACTACATAATGTTGCTGAATAAAATATAAGCAAACACTTATTAAAACTGCCCTGTCAGTTTTTCATGGCATTCAGACAATAATGTAGTACTTTCATCGATTGTGTTAATATGAAGTTAGTACTTCTGTATTTAGTTTTTCTTTTGTTGGGGTGTGTAGTAAAAGAGTTGGTATACTGATATTTGAATTGATTCAATTTTCAACATTGTGTGATAATGTTTCTTAATATTCTTTGTTTTTCATGTGTTTTCTTGAATTTGACTTCTGGATTCTTGTTTTAATATTTTCATGAATAAACAGACAAGTAGGTACTTCTCTGATCCTCAATACTATTTCCAAGTTAATCATCAATATGTGAGGAACAAATAGAAGGTTGTTCTTTTTCCCTTCCTTCACAGAGTAAGCACTCAACCAAATTACATTTTGATTCCAGTTAGCAATTTTCTCTTCCATTCTTTTCAGTTTCTCCATTTCTTATATGTTCTCCTTCCTCCAGGGGCATTGGACAAGGATAACGAAGCCAGTTGGAGGCAGACTTTCTTATAAACCACCAATCTATGATATAAATAAACCAGACTTGTACATCCCTTTCATGGCATTTGGTACCTTTGTGGTCCTTGCTGGCTTCTCATTGGGTCTGCGTGGAAGGTAAAGTCATTATAACTGGATCTCCTCAGGTTTTAGTTGCCTATCTTCTTTATATCTTTATTTATGTTGACAGGTGATTATTTAAATATGCTTTGTATGAAGATGAAGCTGTTTATTTTGTTGTCTGAGAATTTGAAATCCATCATTGTCATCATTCTAATTCTGTTGTTTTCAATTTATAGGCCAGCAGATAAACTTAGCTTATTTACCTTACTTAGCCCCTAGCCCCAGTAATTTTGTATGTGTCAGTACCACGATACTCCTATTATGTGTGCATTCAATAACTGACAAAACTAAGCCCATGTAAGAAGATAAGTGGCTGACTGAGTGTCAATTTAGGGTCTTTGAGTTTGATTAACCAACCAGGAGACCATTCCCTCCCCCCCCCCCCAAAAAAAAAAGGGGGGGGTTTGGTGCAGGACCACATGTACCACACTTGAATCCCTCTATTCAAAAAGCAATGCTTTAGCGATTTCTTTAAATTTGGTGTTCCATCCAACACATGTTTAAGCAGACAAGAAGATATAACGAAGGATAAAAGAAGATTTAAGTGCTAAGGTATCAAAAATGGGTAGCCATGAAAAGAAAAAAATTATAGTTCTTTCTCAATTCTATAGTTTTGGACTTCACATGATCATTTTCATATTAACATAGAATTTTATGACTTTTTTTTTGGGGGGGAAATAGTTTTTGCTTCTTAGTTTCAATAAATCTATTTTCTGTCCATGCTGAAATATTTCTATATATATGAATCAAGTATTTTTTGTTTAATCTGTGCATCTGTGTAAAATTATTTTTATTTTTTTTCCTGATTCAAAGCGGAATAGATTAGCATATTCATGCATATTTCAGTCCCATGCTAACTCAACAGAGCCTAACTCTGACAATCTGCATAATGGCTGTAGGAGCATAGATCTCCTCCCTGTCCCATGAATTGAAAAATTGGCACTCTAGGTATCAGCAGACCGTTTTAACCATTTGACATTGCTTAGTGTTTTCTCGCTTTCTTTTGCTTTGCGTGATGCAACTATCATAAAACTTATCCCAGTGATTCTTCCTCAAGAGTGCTTATTTCAAGCTGTGACTTTTTAAGTGATGCTGAAAGTGTTATTGATGGCTTTTGCAGTCATGTATTAGTGATGACAGAATTGGTGAATGTATATGGCACATGCAAACACATGTTGCACATCTGTTGTCCTTGGTTGTGCTGTGCCATCATTCTGGCAATTATTATTCATGCTCTTCTTGGTATTCATAGCAAGTCTTACAAAAAGTTGCTCTTCATGAATTGAATTGTTTCCATTTTTCTGCGGTTTAAAAATAGGTTGCTGTAGTGGGATAGTCTCCCCTGTGTGGCTGCATTACTGTTTGTCTTTACCTGACCAAACAATTTTCCTTTACTTGTAGATCTTCTCTTGAGCAAATTAAGCCTAATTTTGGGGAAAGATATATTGGTCAAGTCCTAGGAGTCTCAGGCCCCTTTCTTATATTTTGATTGGTAGATGGTGGTAGGTGGAGCAACCTCACCTGTATTTATTGGAGAAATGAAAGTGCAACCTTTTGCTTGTTTGATTTTCATGTTGGGGTGGGAAGAGAAATGTTGTAGGTCCTATGGTGGTTCAATCACTTTGGTAGAGGAACTCATTAGTTCTGGTTCCCAGGCAAGTAGTGAGGATATAGAGTACTGAAGAATGACATTCTCTTCCCCATAAACCTAGAAGGAAGCCATAACTCTTGATGATGCAAGGAATAGCTATTGTTTCGTGCCCAAGTCCAAGCACGGGATGAGACTGACCTACCTACAAGACCTAATCCTTGCTTTGAGGGATGTATTTGGAAGGAAAGTAGAAAAAACTTACCAGTGACATTAAAAATTATTATTTTATGCTGTAAATCTGTTTTTAATTAAATGTGCATTTATGACGTAGAGACAAATAGGGACCTTTCTCTTCTTTCTACAATACTAAACAAGGGAAATGATTCTCTCTGGGTCCTTTCACTTCTCTTTGCTTCCCCCATCTAAATTCTAGTTTCTTTTCTCTTCCATCTGGTTCAACCAAACAAAACATTAGCAACAAAGTTGCTCATAAGACTTGCTAGATCTAAAAGTGCCAGAGTTTTATTGACCAGAAAAATATCTAGATGTTTTGCAATCTGGTTTGTATAGTAGAGAGATTAAAAAGTTTAATTTCTTAGTGGCAATGTTGGGGGCTGCTATTAAAGGCCTCGAGGGTGGTGATTGTGTCTTGGTGCTGGTAATGGCTCTAATATTGAGTGAAATTCCATTCCAAGTTGTCCTCACGAAAGAGGATATTGTTCATCAGAAACAAACTAGATCAACTACATTAGTAGCATGGTGGCACTGTGAGGCTTCATTCTGTAAAATTGGGCCAAGATTTCAAATTGATCATGTGCCATTGACAAATGTTCCCCCCCCCCTCCTCTTTTGGGGTGGGGTTGGGTAGAAAAGAGGAAGAATTTTATTGGAAATGAGGAAGAGAAATAAGCATTTGGTAGCATGTTATATACTTCAAATATAATAAAGAAAAATGGTGAAAAGGAAAAGGAAACTATAATTGCCAGCTAAATTATACTAATACAGAAGGAAAATATCCTCTGATGCCTTACAAGTGAACAAGAATGACTTGGGTAATTATTCCAACCAACCCTTTTACCTTCCTCCTCCACTTCAAGGTAGAAGTTTTGTCCCTTCTCCACTCTATTTTTTCCTTCTTTCTTGAACAGACACCTGACATTCTGGCCAGTATCATGGAAGAGAGAACTTGAAAATCGTGCTTTATCTTTCTTATTTATTACAAAGCAGCACGGATTGTCAACTCTTGGTTGGGCCTTATTAACTTGAAGATAATTCTGTACAGGATGGCTTAGGGTGGTTCAAATGCTACTTTTAATTAAAAGTCTCCTGGGCAGGTTCAATCCTTATCTAAATCAGCCCCTGAAACAACCAATATTATCAACTATGTTAAAGGATACTGCATAGTCCCCAAATGAACTTCATTATCTTTCTTGTTTAGATTAGTTGGATCTTTATATTTGATTTACAGTCTCTCAATAATCTGGCCTTCCTCTGCAGTCCTACATACCTTGCACTCACTGGCAAAATCTCATCCATGTGCAACATCTTGATAGGTTCTTAAAAGTGTTATTAGCAAGCTTTCCCTAGCTGGAGGTTGAATATTAAAACAAACAATAGGCTTGAGAACTACAGCTAACAATGACATATAGTTCAATGTATCAACCATCACTGTATAAAAACTAGTTTGCATGCATGTGCTTTGGATATTAATGATGTTTAAATTCTGTGGTTTTATGAAATATGACATCTAATGGTAAATCCTCTCTCTCTCAATATTTGACTTAATTTATAATTTAGGACAATGTTAACCTCTATTTCCATTCTCTCTCTCTCTCTCTCTCTCTCTCTCTCTATATATATATATATACTTATTTATTTATATTTATATTTATATTTATAATATACATTAATATGGCACAATTTGTCAACTTCAATTTTATATTAGGTAAAACTTGTAATATTAGAGAACAAAGGTGTGAATTAGGATTCTATCACTTCTTTGATTTGTTTGAGTTGCAATTATGTTAGGTTAATTGCATATGGATTTTAAATGGCTGTGTAAAAATACAAAAGCAAAAGGACAGCTCAACGAACCCTTATACCAAGCCCAGACATGACGGAGTCCATGAACCCTATAATAGCCATACATATAAGGAAATGTACATATTGTGTATTTATTTATGTATGTCTGAGTTCATATAAAAAATCAGCCGAGATCAGGGACAGTGAAGTACTCCTCTTCGTCTGGGATTTCAATCCTAGGCTTCTTGTGAGGCATGTTGGATTTCATGTGTCTGTATGAGGTTGCATTGCTTGATTGTTGTACTGGAAGCTGAGGAACCTCTGCAGCTGCTAGAGCCACATGAGGAACTTGATCGCTGAAAAGACCCACATCGTTGAACCAATCAAACTCTCCTAGCTCAAGCTGTTCTTTCTGCACCAAACAAGCATTAATGGTAAGAGACAATGGTGAGGTGAGGGTGGTTTAAAAATAATAAAAAAAAAAAAGAAAAAAAAACATGCTGAGAATGTATCTGGACTCAGTTATTTCACCTTGTCACTGGATTCGAAATCAGATAACTGTAACAAGTCATCGACAGCCCAAGGAGGAGGAGCAAAGTTAGAGGCTTGGTCTGGAGTGGATTTGATCACAAACTGGTTTGCCCTTTGAGTTGGTGGCTCGAGGCAGGTCTTTTCGATGTCCTTATTGCAACTAGAACTCAAAGCAACTCGAATTCCAGTGGCCAAATATCGCTGATGATTAGCGGCGAGGCTATTTGCTGAGTGAATTGTTTCATCACAGTGCTTACAGAAAAGGGCTCTGTCTTCAACACAGAATATGAAAGCCGCCTTCTCCTGCATGGTTTTAACAGCGTGAGGGAGGCACAGGGAGAAAAATGCAGAGCTTGTAGCAATATACTATGCTTCTGCATACGTGATTTGCCATTTTGCCCTCTGGCGCAGACCTCATATATCTATTTCTACTTTTGTTTTAAGAAGAATCCCAAAAATGTCACATATAAGACCCCTCAACCTTATGTTCTTTACGTGGCTTCTGCCTATTTGAGATAGATTTGGGAAAATTTGATCTCCCTAGAGTCCATTACGCACACTTGTTTCAGTGTGAAAAAGTTTCTTCTATTCCTACGTCTGCACAATTTTTAACATGAAAACAAGGGAAGGGGGATAAAGAGAGAGAGTACAACAATAAGAAAAAAAATCCACAATGACAAAAATCAATCAATAAGATGGAAACTACAGACAACAGTACTAAGAAAATATCAATAAAATTATGTCGAGAGGGTACAAAGGTAGAAGAAATTTACTCGGCATATGTCACAAGGAGGGAGCTTGCCGGAGAGATTCTGAAGAAGCAGCCTCTGATGCTTACTTGCAAGCTTGTTTGCAGCATGAACTTCTAAGTCACACTTTGCACATAAAGCAGCCTCATCTGCACAGCAAATCACTGTTGCTGGCACCTTTTCACACACATCACATTGTATTTTCATTTCTTTTCTCCTGTTAATAACACAGATATTTGACGTCACCCTTCTCCTCTAAAGGAAAGAAACACAAAAACCCAGAACACCCCTTAAGCTTTTTGCAAGTTTTAGAGGAACCCCATAAAAACCCAACTCAAAAAACAATCCTTTCCTCGAACTCTTCAAAAATATGGAACTTTCATACTACAATAGACAGAAATCAGGAGACAGAGAGAGAGAGAGAGAGAGAGAGAGGGTAGCTTCAAAATGGAGGGAGAAAGAAGAAAAAGTGAAGCGAGAAGGGAAAGTTAAAGATGGGTAGGTATTGAAAGATCTGGCCAGATCTAAAAGTGAATGGTTGAGAGGAGGGAGGGGAAATGTGGAGAGGAAGAGGCTTAAGAAGATAAGGATTTGGATTCTCCAAATCAGAAGGGAGGGTACGAGTGGAAGGCTCCAATACATTGTGGGGTCACCAAATGCTCATGTACATATGTGGCAGAGGAGGCTTTCAACATATGCAGTGGTCACCAAAATTTTGTACCTTGTTCTACGCAAAGCTGAAACTGAAGAGTGTTTGTGATCAGACAATCCAGCTAATCAATCTTCTATTTTAAAAAAGAGCTTTAGGGTTATTATTATTATCTTTAACTAGAAAAGAGAGTATTAATTGAGTCCCAAGTACTCGACAGAGACAATTTATATATTATTAAAGAAATCAACTGTAATTTCAATTTTGTTAATGGAATAATTAATTTATTAATCTTAATTAATTTTATTTATATTAATTATCAGAATCATTAAATGATAAATTCTTTTGATAACTTTTTCTTTTGTTTTTAGAATTTGAAATCAAAAATTTTGTTAGAATAATTTGATATAAACAATAAAAACATTAATAAAATTATTTTATGTGGAATTCAAACTTATTCGAGTTTGGTTATATTGGGAGTTGTAATTAATCATGTGGACACCTCATTGGCCGGGAGAGTGAGAGAGAATGTATGTACAACCAATTTGGATTCTACGTGATCATTAGCATTCATACCATGCAGACAAATGAATGGTGGATGCAAATCTTTGTTGAGTGCTGGGTATTGTTCACACAATAAGAAATCACAAAAAAAAAGGGAAAAAAAAAAGATATGATATAGGTAAGAAAAGGGCATGGGCTAAAAAGTACAGACAACCGGATGTTCAACAACCGTGTAAGTCAAATCATTCTGCAAAACTTCTTTGGGAGTTGGGTCAAAGGACCAGCTCAAACCATTTGGGCTAATTGGCTATTGCTGGGCCTCCATCAGCCCATTGCCAGTGAATCAATATAAAAGTTCTTGTGGAATTATTTGGGCATATCGGATCCAAATATATTTTTTTTATTATAATAGAAATTGAATATCAGATCATAGAATAAAAGAGAATAAGATTATTATCGCTAAACTATCTCTTAAGATGAGATCTAAATAATAATTCTCCTTAAAATGTAAAAGACGGCGGTATTGCTTGGGATAACTCCAATCATCATCATCCTCATCTTATTTTATTTACATTATAATTACCATTAATAAAATTAATTTTATTGAAAACTCTACTTCTAATTTAAATTGAGTATATTCTCAACTTTTCCAAAGCTCATACATCATCTGAAATGAGCGGTAATTATTAAAAATTTGTGGATTTTCATATCCTATAGCTTGTAAAGTTTTGAGTTTATTTTCTCTATTGACGTTTAATTGATTCAGTGACTCGGTATTGATACCCCTTAAATAAAATCTCAGGATCAAATTTTATGTATAGAAAAAATAAGTATCGTAAGAGATTTACCTCTTAAGTATCCAACTCGACTCGAATTAGATTTAATCGGATTTAAAATAATTATTGGATATCAATGATTTATAATAAAAAGAAAAGTTTGCTTTCTCTTATTATCTAAATTTATTTTCTCATATTTATTTCATGTAATCAATTATATAACTTAACCATAAACTGAACGTCATGTATTTTAAAAGTTTTATCGATAACCTTAAAAAAGGAGCAAACTCTAAAAATATGTATACGAAAAGAAAATTATTTTCAACGCATTGTTTTTCACATCTTTTATCAAATTTTCTCTTAAATTTACAACATAAGGAACTTTTTTTTTTTTTTTTTTTAATGTTATGCTCTTTTTTAATAATGTAGCAACTAGCAAAATGCAATCAATTCATTATAGAAGAAAAATATTGTATTGATCTTGGTTAATTCTATGCTGCAAAAATAGACCCAAAATTGTACTATGGATTCATGGAGTTGTTTTCAACGTTGAACAATTTGTATGAAATATTGGAAAAATGCAGAGAATAAATTTTGTTTATTAGCAACACTGAGAAATTTTTCTAAACAGGGCCAAACTATACTTAAAAAATCATAATTAATTAACTATCTCTATATAAATACATACATACGTACATACGTACATACATACATACATACATACATATAAACATATTCAACATACTTATTATGAGAATAAAAAAAAAAAAAGAGCTGAGAGAGAAAAAGAAAGCAAAGAAATCAAAATGATAATGTGTTTTATGGAATAGAAATAGATAAAGAAAAAATTTTAAATTTGATATTGTCATTTAAAAGAAAAATCAATAATGGTTAAAAGTTTTTTTTTTTTTACGTGAATTCTATGTTACTTCACAAGAACTTTTTTTTTTTAAAAAAATAAAAATAAAATAACAAAAAATAATCAGAAAAAAGAGGCAAAGAGTTTAAATATGTTATTATATTTATAAATATCCCCTACACATAGAATATTTCTAAAATTTTGGGGGGCCATGCCTCCTTTGGTCGCCCCTTGAGCCGCCTTTGCAGGCCCTTTAGGGTGGGTGAGAGGGTTTATTTAGATGGACTAATGGGAAAAAGTGAAGCCCACCTATAAAATCTTGATATATAAATTTAGGGGTAAATTTAATATTGAGTTTTGCGTCAGTTTTCTAAATGCAACGTCCCAACTATCTTTTTTTTTTTTTAATTAATTTTGATAATTACGTTGAATCAGATTAAATTCTATTTGACTCGAATTAGATTCTTAAATGACTAATCTATCTTGATATTTATTTTTTTTATACACAAAACTTAACTCAAAATTTTATTTAAGGATATTAACATCAAAAAATGACGAAGCAACTATCTTCAAATCCTCGAGAAATAAAATAAAGAGAAAGAAAGAAATCCTCAATTTCAAGGATTTTACCACTTGATTCTTTGGGAGCAAGAGCATGAGTCAGAGCAAATATATCATTGCTATCTTAGCTTACACATTTTTACTGCAAAGAAAAGGAGGGGGGAAAAAAAAAGTACAAAATAAAATAGGAGCAAAGAAGGGAAAAAAAAGGGTGAAACAATTAATCTCTCTCTCTATCTCTCTTTCTCTCTCAACACTGGAATAAAGTGCATAATGTTCCACATGCGTTCCATTTATCACCTTTTAGAGCCCATTGATCCACCAAGGAGAGAGACACTTAAGTTCAACAAAGTGAGTTGGGTTCTTAAGTAAATTATGCATGGAAGGAAAAGATGGTAGAACCAACTTAAGCTTGATTACCTTCACTCTCATCATCTTTCTCTTTCTAATTTCTCTATTAATTTCAATCACTACTTTCACCACAAACTCATTCAGCTTTTTCATAGACCTCTTCAGCTTCACTTTGATACCATTTTCTTCTGAAAAATGGTAGCTATTAAGAAATGCTCTTCTTGCATGCCAAAATTCAGGACCCCTTTGAAACCCATGTCCCAAATTCTCATGCAATTGACCAAATGCTATTTGTGATGATTCTTCACCACTCCTTGCCCCAGGGATGGGAAGGATTTTGGCGTTCCTCATGAGAGAGAGAGAGAGAGAGAGAGAGAAGAGAAGAGAAGAGAGTTTACATGAGTAAGGTTTGTTTGGGTAAATTTATATTTATTATGAACGTATGAAAATTGGAATAGTGGTTGAACCATAGAGAAAATGTGATTTGAAGGTTGGTGGCTTTTGTTGTAACCAAGTTTCCACTCCCAAA
Source organism: Dillenia turbinata (assembly GCA_037126225.1). Classification (NCBI taxonomy): domain Eukaryota; kingdom Viridiplantae; phylum Streptophyta; class Magnoliopsida; order Dilleniales; family Dilleniaceae; genus Dillenia; species Dillenia turbinata. The sequence goes on along the minus strand of JBAMMX010000012.1, from coordinate 16,844,015 downwards.
ACTTTATTCATTTCGTATGAGTCACTCTCTCTGATACTTCAGATAGATTAATAAAAAAGATGATGCGCTCTCTTACTTCATTTGGGGAGGGAGAGAGAGAGAGAGAAGAGAGATGTGGTGGTTTTAGCTTTGCTATTTGTTTGGTCGCTGCCAATGTTATTGTCCCTGTGTTCTTTTTTTTTTTTCCCTCTTCTTTTATAACAACAAAATTGAAAGTGATTTGAGCACCATGTGATGAAATTAAATGAGAAACTATATATGTAATGATAAATTATGTTATTAATTATTTTAGGAGGAAAAAATATATTATCTATCTCCTATGCTCTTCGTGATGGATATGAAGATTTTTTCGGGTCTTACGCATAGGGTCACTGAGAGACCGACGTTTGAGTATCATTAGAGATGTTAAGAGATTGGTCTTTCTCATTTATGTTTTGCAGATGATCTGATGCCTTTCTCTTGGGGTAACTTATATTTTGTGCAGTATGTTTCGGATGTTTTGAATCAGTTTGAGATACTCTTTGGTTTGTGGATGAACCTCCAGAAAAGTGAGATCTTTTTTGAAGTAGTTGATCAAGGTGTCAATGATGACATGTTGAGGACATCGGGATTTCAACCAGATCATCTCCCAGTCAGTTACATTGGGATTCTGCTTTTGTCGACTAGACTCTCAATTGCGGACAATTGTTAGCTTGTGCAGAGGGTGACCGCTAGGATTCACCATTGGGCGAGTACACACTTATCCTACGCTGGTCGGTTGTAGCTAGTTAGTACCATTCTCTTCTGGATTCTGACATAATGGTCTTCTTTATCCCTTATTTGCCGAATGAGGAAGGAGGGGGCTAGGGCCAAAAAGAGTGACGGATTGGAATAGAACAATCTAACTTAGGTATATTTGACATCTACTTTTAGATCGGGGGTAGTGTCTGGTCACGGTGGGAGAGGACATATCTACTTCAAGGTCATAGCTTGGTATGTTCGAGTTTTGGCTACTTGCTCCTGGATATGGAGGAAACTCATATCTCTTCGGTATCTAGTTCAGAACCTAGTGGCTTAGACGATGGGTGATGGTAGTCGCATCTCATTCTGGTATGATATTTGATTGTCGTAGGTCCCTTGATAGAGGCCTTTAGGAGGCATGTTATGGAAAGATAAGACTTTTTTGGTGGGTGTTCTATTCAAAATGTTTTTGCTAGCACTCATTGGTCAGAGTATATCCATGACACTGAATGAAGGTTCAAGATTGATGAGAGCCTTTTTCAACTGTAGTCGGGAGATTATTCCAGAATCTGATTTTCCATCTATTGTTAGATGTGACAAGATTATGTGGACTCTCAGCTCTAGTAGTGAGTTCTCTATTGCTTCAGCTTGGAAAACCTCAGATATTCCCATTCTGATATGCTGTGGACGGATCTGGTATGGTTCCCTAGAGTGATTTCTCGATTTACATTTATCTTGTGGCTAGTTTTCATAGAGCGGTTTCAAATGAGTGACTATCTATTCAAACTTGGAATCTCAAGTTCCTCAACTTGTCATCTTTGTTTCTATTAGAGAGAGATCGTAGATTATTTGTTTTTTAGATGTCCCTTCTTGAGGAAGGTTTGGAGACTGATTATGGCGAACTATGTTTTAGTGACATTTCTTATCTCTTAATTCGGTATTTAAGTGACCCTTCTCTCCTCTGCTAGATATCCTCTTTGATAGAATAAGGTTTTCAAATGTTTTCTCAATGTTTGCGTTTACTATATTTGGATGGAGAAAATTAAGAGGGGGATTGGTGAGCGAGAGCTTTCTCCACGAGTCATCGCGACATTTGTTAGTATAGTCTTACATGTAGTTGAGCCTATATTTTAGTATTTTTGTTTGGCCCTCACATAGAGATCTACTGATTCTTTCTTAGGTATCTGAGGGCAAATTCTATTTCCTGTGTATTCTTTTCATTTTTTGATATATTTATTCTTTTATATCAAGATATATATATATTTAAATATGTATAATCATCCTTTTTTCCTCAGTCAAATAATATTTCTCTTATTCTTCATGTAATCCTCGTAAACTAAAGTGATCAGTGAGGGATTTCGTCATGCGAAGTAAACATTAAGACGCTGAATTAATGTTAGCCCTATATTAGTGCAACTCCACTCCCCACCACCAAAAACCTAGAAAAAAGGTTCCAACTCTCTCTCTCTCTCTTCGATCCTTCATGTTTGTTAGGGATTCACTACTAGAAAATCGAGTTTCAGCGACAGAAATTAGCGATCGATTATTATTCATCAGGAATTAGCGGTAATTAGCGATAGAGTTGCAACCAATTAGCAACAGAGCATTTAGCGACGGAATTAACTACGAAAAAATCCGTCGCAAAAAATTCTATCGTTAATCCGTCGGTAAAAATGGCACGAAATTATTGCTCACGAATTAGCGGAGGAATTAACAACGGAAAATCCGTCGGAAATAATTCCATCGCTAATCCGATGTTAATTCTGAAAGATTAGCAACAGAATTAATTCCGTCGCTAAATCTTACCATCAGCATTTTTTTTAAATTAGGTTATTATATTTTTATTAAATATAATTTTATAATTTTATTAAATGTAATTATGTGTTTTATTAAATATATTTTTGTATTTTCTATTTTTAATAAATTAGGGTATTATTTTTTATTAAATATAATTTTATATTTTTATTGAATATAATTTTGTGTTTTGTACCTTTTATTAAATTAGGGTATTGTTTTATTTAAAAAAAAAAACGTCAAAAAACAAACTAATGAAAAAAGAATAAAAAACAAAATAAAAAATAGAAAATAAAAAAATAAAAGACAAGAAAAGAAAATAAAGTTAAAAATAAGGGGGTTCCACCATGCATGTGGGCCGTGGAACCACCCCTTTTTATTTTTTTTATTATTCTATGTTTTTTTATTTTTTATTTTTTTGTTTCTTATTATTTTTTTATTTTTTATGTTTTTATAACTACCATTATATTATTATTAATTACCCTAAACAACTATATTTTAGTTACTAGTAAACTTATCATTATCATAAAAAAATAATAAAAAAAAAAACAGAGTTAAAAATAGGAGCGGTTCCACCATGCATGTGCACAGTGGAACTGCCCCCCTTTTTTTAATTATTTTGTTTTTTTTTATTTTTTATATTTTTATCACTACCATTATATTATTGTTAATTATCCTGAACCAAACTTACTATTATCATAAAAAAATAAAAAAATAAAAATACAAAATAAAAAAAAATAAAAAAATGAGGGCGGTTCCACCGTACATGTGTCGCGGTGGAACTACCCTTATTCTTTTTTTTTTTTCATTTTTATCCTTTTGTTTTTAAATTATTTTATATTTTTATTAAATATAATTTTATGTTTTTATTAAATATAATTTTGTATTTTTATTAAATATAATTTTTGTTTTTATTAAATATAATTTTTTTGTTTTTATTAAATATTATTTTGTGTTTTTATTAAATATAATTTTTTTGTTTTTATTAAATATAATTTTGTATTTTTATTAAATATAATTTTGTGTTTTTATTAAATATAATTATATATTTTTTAAATATAATTTAAATTTTTTATTAAATAAAATTTTATAATTTTTTAAATTAGGGTATTGTATTTTTATTATTGAGAGTTAGAAATAAAGTATAGAAATAGAAAAAAAATAAAGTAATAACACAAAAGTGACAGTGACATAGTGGTTAAAACTCTCAATATCTCTCTCATACCTAGATTCAAATCTGGGTGTGAGCATTTTTACAACAAATTAAAAGCAGGTGGATGGGCAGTAGAGTCGGCCGGACAGGGCGGTGAGGGCGGGCGAGGAAGGCGTCGGCCGGGCCCGGGATAGGTGCGCGTGAGGGCGGGCAGCCCGAGTACGTACACTTTTCGTCGCTAATGATTCGAGAAATAATTAGAAAAAATAAAAAATTAAATTATCGACAGATTATTAACGATGACAATATTTTCTTCGCTAATTAGCGATGAATTAGTAACGGATTTTTTTAACGACAGAAAATTTCCGTCGCTAATATTTTTAGCGATGAAAATTTGAGTATCAGCGACGGATATTTCCGTCGTTGATACCCATTTTTCTTGTAGTGATTGAGGGATCATTAGCATTTAGCCCTTCTAATGGTATTTATATTCAAAAAATTGATATATACAAACTTACTTCCACAAGCAAATATTAAAAGAGAAAAATCTCTTTTTGAAGATAATTAATTGCTTTAATTCACCTGCTTGGTGCTCGGAATGTTTCTAGTACTAAAAAATGGCTTGTAAGTTTTATTCTGAATCATTTCCCTGGTCATCATTTCACTAGATTAGCTTTCCATGAGTTGTTTTGAGTTTGGGTTGGCTTCTTTCCTCCCCTTTTTTCTTTATTGAATGTAATCTTTATCCTCCACTGTTCCCAATACCAATACCTATCAAACTATAAAATATTTTCTTGCCTCAATGAATAAACAAAAAATAATAATAGATTAGGAAACATTCATTTCACCAAGAATGCTAATGACTGGAAGCGGGAAAGCTTTGTAATGGAATTGTATGCGGTGGATTCAAGAAGGGAGGACATGGTTGTGTGGAAAGGCATTATGTCTGGAATCTTCAAGGGTAAAGCGTATGAACGAGCGGAATGTAAGTTTTTATTCTATCAAAATGCAGTCCGGAGAAGTTCGTATATCCTCGGGCCATTTTTATTTCTTTTTTTCATTATTATTTCCTTTTCCTTCCCCCCCGGGGGGGGGAGTTTACATGATTGAGGACCTTACTAGGAGAAACTTCAACAGGGGGATAGGGCATTACATTGGTCATTATATGCCATCTTTGTAAGAGGGATATAGAGACTAAATCTCTCTTGCTGCATTGCCATTGGACTAGCACTTCAGGACGTAGCTCGTTCAACTACTTTATATATGGTCGGTGCTAGCCAATTGTGAGTATAGTGATTTGTGGGGATGGAGGGATGTGTGTATTCTTTTCATTAACACTTGCTTCTCTAACCCAAATTCCCATTTTCTCTTATGTTGCTCATTCTAAATATCATTCATGTGGAGATTAGTGCTTTTCCTTTATAAAGAAAAATTAATCCTTACCAGGTAACTGGTGAGGGAGATGAGAAGTATCTGATGGCAACAGCTGAACAGCCTCTCCGAGCTTACTGCTTATCATAACTGATAACGTGTTTTGCCAGGTATGGTATGCTGGATATTAGTCTTGCTTCCATAAAGAAGCTAGTTTACATGGCCGTGATACTCTTGGAGCTTTCTGAGTTCATCAGTTTGAGAAAGTGGAACAATTTTGTGTTACTAGCCCCAACGGAAATGAATCTTAGGATATGCATGAGGCAACGGCTGAGGAATTCTATCTGAATTCAAAATAAATATCCATACATAATTTCCCTCTTTTTTGAGCTTAGTGTTGTCTGCTTTATCTTTCGATATTTTTCCCTCCCTTTCCCATATGTGTAATTGCAACAAGTATGTGTACTTGTGCAAGGTCTTCTCAGCTGAAGCATCCCTTATCGGGTGGTGGCTGTTGTTTCAAATGCAGCTCCCAAAAAGTAAGATTTAGAAGGATGGTTTCCTGCATCAGAACTTGTCTCGTGTTCAAACAGTGCAGACTGCCAGTCCAAAAGATTGGAAACTAGATGTGGGCAGAAAAAGGTTGGACCCAAATAACCCAATAAAGAACTTTCAGGACATTTAATACTTTAGGTTCCTCTTGGAACCAAAATGAATCCCACAGAAGTTGTGGAGTTCAATTCAAGTACCAATTTTTGTTACATGGAATTCTAAGTCCAAAAAACATGTTAATTTGTAAATTAACAAAATAAATATGAAATTTCGAAATGAACTTGCGGGAAGGAGGGCAAAGGGTTTGTGGCCCCCCAAACTTTTTGGAACTCTGTGTAATGTCCCTAACCTTCAGCCCCCACCCCAACCCCCCGCCCCCCAAAAATAAATAAATAACATGTTTGCTCCACCAGTTGTTGGCTTATGCATCCGCCCCTGCACACAAGACTGGGTCTCACATTTACTTCATAAAAGCCAATAAATAACAATGTTAGAGTTGAAACGAAGCTTATTTTTCCCCTTTTCTAATGATGCCAGAAACTTCAATCACTATCTTTCGGGTGTGCATCAGGCAAGCATATTGAGAAAGTCCTTCATTTGAGCTCAAAACTTTCCTAGTACAATGACCAAGAATTGATCCTTGTATCTTAGTTAGGAAGAGGTGCATCTCCCACTAGTAAGCTGGGATCGGATACTTAAATGAATGAATTAAGGCATGGCATAGAACTCTCATCACCAAATGAAAGCTTCAAAAAACCAATATTACACACAAAGTTGTGTTCCACAGAAACTCTTGTACTGGCAAATCAAACAATTCTAGTGAAGAAAGCTTGGAGATAGCTTGATCAGCAGTTCTTCCGCGCGATGCTGTTCGTGTTTCATTAACTTCCATCCTATTGTAGGACGATGAGCAGGCCAGGCAATATGTTCATACGTTGAACTCTACCGTCACGGCAACAGAAAGGAACATTTGCTGCGTCCTTGAGAATTATCAGAAGGAAGATGGTGTTTGTAGGCCTAATAGAAATTTATCTCATGTTACACATCTCATTTTCCTTGTGTTTTTCAACTTGAATATTCTCATTCTTTTTTTCCTACTTTCACATTTTGTCTATAATTTTGGTTATCACTAAATTAGAAAGCTTTTTATATTTCGTCTATTGTATACGAGTATTTTTACATTTTTCCTATTTAAATATGCGAAGGCATTAAAATTATTTTTCTTGGTCCCCATATTCATTCATTCTTAACATTTTCATGTTGGTGAAGTTCTTTTCTGTGAGAAGCTATTGTTTTGTTTTGGATTCCTATTTTTTTGCTTTCTTTTTTCACAGCCACACTACTACATTGAAAGGAAACCACTCTCGGTGCCCGTTTGATAAGATTTTTTTTTTTTTAACTTTTCTTCTTTTTTATAAAGAGAAACAAAAATTAATTACATTTAAAATAAAGTTAAAAATTATTTGATATTTTTATTTTTAAAAACAAACTAATTTCAAAATTTTTGAAATAAAATTAAAAATTAAAAATTAATAGTTAAAATTTAAGAGGAAGGTTCTCAAAAATTACTTTTTACATTTTTATTCATAAAAAAACTATTTTAAGGAAAATATAATCTGTTTTGTAGGATTTCTATTTATAAGGAGAAGAAAAGTTAAAAAAATAAATTCTATCAAACGGATACTTAAGGTAAGTTTGGTTCGCAGAAGTGGAGGGAGGGGAAAGGAAAGATTTATTTTACCTGATGAAAGTAAATACATTTCCATCATTTTTATTTGGTAGGGACGAAAGGGAAGGAAATAAATTATACCTTTTTTGTTGGGTCGGAATTAAAAGGAGAAAGAAATACCATCTTATTTATTATTATACTCTTATAAAATAATATTTTTAACATTTTTCATCATGTAATTTTTTTAATTTTTTAATTTAAAATATTTTTTTTCTAAAAAAAATTATTTAATATATTTTTCTTTTTTTTTATAACTTATTTTTATTTTTATTTTATATTAAATAAAATTAGAATATTAATGTAAAAAAATTAAAAATGTAAAATTAGAAAAAATAATTTATCTAATAAAATTGATGAAAAAAATTAAATTTTATTATTTTATATTAAATAAAATAGAAATTGAAAAAAATAAATGATAATTTCATAAATATTAAAGAAGAATATGGATAAATTTGTCTAAAAATTTCATTTCTTTCCATTTCTGTCCGTTTTAGAGCGGAAATAATTTTTTAAGAGCGAAAGGAAAAAATTATATCTTACTTTTACTTTTCATCTGTATTTCTTTACTTATCAAACGATTGAAAAGTGTCATTTTCTTTTACTTTTATTTTATATTTTTTTTTCTTCCACTTTTGTCCCAATCAAACTAATCCCTATTGGATTCTTTTTGATTAATCGGAGGTCCCCCCCTCCTAATATTGCACTGCACTTCAACAACCTTTTCACTTCCACCACTTCAACCTTTGCTCCACTTTTTCACTTGCAGCATTTTTCTCAGATTTTTTTTTGGCTAAATTTGTAAGTGAATTAAGTTATTAAAAAACAAAAAAAAAAATTGACTCATTTATTATAATACATGAATAATTAGTTTAAAATTCGATTCAATTTATTTTTCTTATTAAATAAATATATTTTAAATAATAATTTTAAAATAATTAATAAAAATTCTTTAATTCGTTTAAACTCTCTCTCACTTATTTTTTGGGGATAAATTACTAAATGTTAAGTTTAATTAAATTCGATTTGAGTTTATTGACAAAGCTCTTCCTCACAAAATTGTTAGCCATTTGTTGTACTTCAAATGTTGTCAAATGCTTGTATTTTTTAATTATAAATATATGTGCACACAATTTCATAAAATATAGTTTCACATTTCAAGACATATTGAGGAGTATCTGCCCCCGGATAGGAGTGTTTATTATTTGGGTTAAATAAAAAAATCAAGTTATTAGATTCATTTTAATAAAAATGGATGAAATGAATGAATGATTTGATTGATTAAAAATTTAGATTAATTATTGGTTTTAGAAAATAAAAATTTTTATTTAGAATTTATCTGAAATCCGATTAATAAAATTATAGAATTGATTCAAATAAATTGATTTGAATAATTTGATTGAATAAATTATAATTTTAAAGTTAAACAGATTTTTTAATTAATTTTATGTTATGTGCAATTTGTTTGGATAAATAAAAACTAAATAAATTCAAATCCTAAATAATTTGAGTTGAATAATAAAAAAAAAAAAAAAAAAAAAAAAAAAAAAAAAACCTGAATACACATCAAGGGTGTTTTGGTCCTTTAACATAATCTAATAAAAAAATGAAAAGAAAAAACATGAAGTCGGCATGGAAATCAGAAAGGCAACATTAGAGGCAATTCTCTGGTTGTGTTTGATCCAGAAACGACTGCACATTTCTGGTGTTCAGCTTCGAATAAAAATCAAAGGTGCGAAGCATCTCTATCATCAAAACCCTAATTCTTCTGAATTTCTAAGTTGTCCATTATTTGAATGCCTCAGCGTCAAATGACAATCAGAATACAGAGTTAGGGTTTTTCTTATCCTTCATCACATTCTGTGTCCTGGACCTTTTTACGATTCTTCCAGAATAATTCCTTTTTCTGTAAATTCTCAGATACCCATTTTCTTGGTTTGTGTTTATAGGGTTTTGAAATACTGGGTTTTGTAAATTATTTCATTTTGGTTGGGATTTTGGATCAGTGGTTTTTCAAAGTAGATCTGAGCCTCATGAAATTAAATTCTTTTTAAAGAGATTTTTAGGGTTTCTGTTGCTCTAAAAGCTATCTGTGTGTATTTTTGGATTTATTGTTCCAGTACAATTTTATTCTGCCATTCTGAATCTTGTTAGAGAAGTTGAAGCATTTGAATTGGTGGGTGTGAAGTTTCTAGGTTTTTGGTTTGAGTTGATTGTTCTTTTTCTCAAGTGGGTTTTTTTTTTTTGGATGGGGAAGCCACTGATTTATGAGATCTGGGAAAAATCAGCCACTAGTTGTATTATAGGGATATGCAGTGCAATTTGGTTTTATATACAGAAGAAAAACATTGGGTATTCTCAGGTGGGTTTGAGTTATGAAACTGCAATTGAAGGGCATCATTGGAGGATTATAACTTCAGCTTTCTCGCACATTAGCATTCTTCATCTTGTGTTTAATATGAGTGCTCTGTGGAGCCTAGGGGTTGTGGAGCAGATGGATCACATGGGTCTGGGCGTGGAGTTCTATCTGCATTACACTCTTGTCTTGGTTGTTCTATCAGGAGTGCTAGTTTTGGGGGCATATCATTTGCTGATTCAAAAGTTTAAGCTGGAGTATTTCCGAAGAGTGACTGCTGTTGGATATTCTTGTGTTGTTTTTGGCTGGATGACGATTCTGGCTGTCAAGCAGCCATCCTCGAAGTTGGATCTTTTTGGATTTCTTTCGCTTCCCATTAGTTTTGCTCCATTTGAGTCCCTCATCTTTACTTCTATAATCGTTCCACAAGCAAGTTTCTTGGGGCATTTGTCTGGAATCATTGTCGGGTACTCCATTGGGTGGGGTCTGATTCATGGGATGAACAACTACTGGGCACTTTCTATGTTGGGATGGATTGTGCTTGTGTTCGTGTTCAGTCTGAAACAATCAGGCACATATGATTTTAACTTTCTTGATATTGAATCTGTGACCGATCCTTCATCGCAATCTCTTCGATTTCTCGCTTCAGGAAATGGAAGAACCTTGCAGATGAGTGCAATGCCACTTGTAGGTCCTGAAATTGTGTAGCTTTATTTCTTAGTTTTCCTGGTGTCTGTAGAAGCAGCTGCGATCTCCAGGCATTGATTACATTTGCACGAGGTGGCATTGCTTTGTCAAGCTGGTTAATTTGGCTAAGCATTCCATTCTAATGGCATTGTCCATATTAAGTTCCACACTGCAGCATCAGCTCTTGATTGGTATGATTGGTGGGTGTAGATCCTGCAAGGCAACTTCATAATGATGGAAAATACAGGTCGTATAATTTTTTGTACTCTAATGTTCCGTTCATTTTAGCACGGGGCCCTGGTGTGCTCATTTGTTTTTTTATTGGTACCTACAATTTATGTACTCCAATTTGTTTTCATCAAATTATAAAGAAAGGTGGAATTGCAGATTTGGTTATGCACCCAGGATGCTATTTCAACACAATCAACATCCAATTCTCTCTGCCTTGTTCTTCATTTTTGCATGCGAGATCTTAATCTCGTGCCATGGCTTTCATTTATGTTGCTTTAAGAGGGATGGACAGTGTTTCACAACTCTTATCTAAGATGTGTTTGGTTCTCTCTCCCTTCCAATTTAGGGCTCAAATTTCTAGCTTTACCCGGGTACAAATCACCTCAGTTGCACATTTGACTATGACGCTGCATTTAGGCCTGGTGGTTCATATTCTGCAGCAATCTACTGAAGGTAGAGATGTTGGGGTCAATCCTCTGATTTGAGCATGGTAATCTAATATTGGTACAACATTATTTCCGATTGTTGTTGAAGCTGTAGATACTGATGAAATCAAGATATGAATATTTTTGAAGGACCGCCTGCCATCCCATATGACAAATGATAATGATACCAAGCTTTAATGGTCTTGAGATCAAACTAGTTCTAATGTGTTGCAGTTATTACCATTGCTTGCTCTACTTAATATCAGGTTTATACACAAACCGCAAGTGGTCATAGTTTCTCTCCTTTAATCACCATATACAGATACAAGGGACAACTGCTAAAAGAATGATAACAGAAGTATGTAACTCACAGCTACCCCCAGCCACATGAATATAATGAAAATTTGGTTTCCCACAAAGTTAAAGGGGTAATAGTAGGAATAATGTAGCTTCCGATGCTTGCATTGAGCTGTACAATTCATTAATAGAATGCAGTCGTTCAAGAGAAGCAGGTGACTTGATAGAGAAAACAAACAGCATGTGTGCGGCACTCTTATTATACCTCCACTGAAAAAGCAATTGTGGTAATCAAGTGCCATTTTGTCCATCTGCAGCTCAGTCTGCTAATAATGATCAAAGCAATGAGAGAGAGAGAGAGAGAGAGAGAGAGAGAGAGAGAGAGCTTAGAAGGATGTGAAAGAAGAACATCCGAATCGTATCATTGATTTCTGGAAAACGAGGTGCCATGAAAAGTATTAAATAAAATGATGATGTTGTCGAAATAAGAGCTACAAATAAGACAATAAGGCACCTTCAAGAAAGACAAAATTTTGGATATATAGGGCAAAAAATGATTCAGGTCGACTGGGGCAGGACACACTGAATGAATGCTGACAAAAGGTTGTAAAGGATTGTTAATTGGGCAGAGAAGATGCGAGGGAATTCTTAAAGTTTTTCATTAAAGATGTTTAAATTTGTTTATAGCCAAAGAAAAGCTGGACAAATTTTCTGTTTAGGTGGCCGAAATTTTATGCATTTGCTGAGAGGCTGTAAGAGAAAATTCTCATAAATTCACTAGTTCCAAAATAGATAAGCTTACATAGACCAGCCCCAAAGTGGAGACAAGGACAAATACCAAGAACATCGTATGACTTAAAAAATTAAAATAAAATTTACTCGGTATATAAAGTATTTCTTAACTTAATATAAAGATAAGAGAAAGATAAACATACGCATTTTCCACTTCACAAATCACTTTTACAGCAAATGCAACATTTATATTGCTTCTCTCATTCAATATGTATGTCCGACCTTTTAAACCTTCTAGATTGTAATCACACCTTTTACCACCATTGAAATTTTCTGCCTTCGTCTTGCTAAAATACTGATGGATGATAATCAGAATGGGGTTTAAATAAGCATGTCCAATTAGAGACAAGGCAAGGATAAGTACGAATTGCAATATTTACTTTAAATAGACTATTTGAAAATTCGTATATTTATGAAAATATAAAAGAATAATTATTTAGAATATAAATATAAATTGTTGTGATTTAGAATGATCAGAAATCCTTTAAATAGCTATTTGATGGATTTTTAAAATTTTAAATTATCGATCATTAAAGTCCTAATCACTAGAGTCATCAATTACTTGAGTGTTCGGTGATTAATATTGGATAGATTTTTATTGTTCAGTACATGGCAGAGTTTAATGTTCAGTTAACAATTCTTTAAATTTTGATTTTCTAGTCAGTAGTTTGAGGTGACTATTTATTATTTTATAAGTGAAAATCCTATCGATGTATTGCATGACTTGTATCTTTTCGGTACACTCCAGCTACACTACCTGTCAGTACCTTTCATTTTCACCTATTCGGTATTAGAACACTTATATCATTATATCGTGAAACTCATGATCAATCGGTACACTTCAGTTTGCCTATCGATATCGAACATGAATTTTTCCAATCCTTGTTGGTACCATCCAGACCCCTCATACACTACTTTAATTTTGATGACTTTCTCTAATAGCATTCTTCGACATGCTATCAGTGCACTTCCCCTTCCTTCAGTACATTTTTACTATCCCTCAATTCAATTTTCTATCAGTACATGTGACCGTCCATATCCTCCCACTAGGTGTTGAAACACTCAACACTTCTCTTGTGATTCCTCCTAGGTCATTTGATGGAAAACTCAACTTTACTTTGCACTTGAGAAGACTAGAACACTTGCATGTGGAACTTGTCAATTGGGCTTCATCGGTGAGCATTGACCGAATAGAATTTGCCATTGCATTGACCGAACATTGAGAAGTTCCCTTTGCCTCCTTCGGTCTTCACTTTGCCTTTCGCATATTTGTTGCCATTGTTCGGTCACTTTGCCTTTCTTGCACACCATTTTCCTTCGGTAAAACATGTGCATTTGCCTTACCATTTTCCTCCTTTGGTCAAACATGTGCATTTCCCTTTTGATCTTCACTTTGCCTCTTTGGTTCTCACACACTTGCCCTTGCATTTATTAAATTGCCAAAACCTCAATTGAACCCAAGTTCTTTGGGCCATCCAAAAAGAATTCCACTACCAAGCCTTCTTAACATCTTACTTAAATGATAATTCGTTTATATTATGTTCCCAATTTTTAGATTCACTTAATTATTTTTCCATAAATTGCATTTTCAATTTTCAACTTTCTTTGCCCATCGGCAGATACATTGTCTCCAACAGAACATTACTTCCGGTGCTTAACACATAGTGTTAGCCTTCTCAAAAACTCAAAAGCACACATTGGATATTTGTTTAATTTAGAAATATAAGAGAACCACTAAGCAATTATTGAAAATTGGTGTAAGAATAAAATGAGTGTTGAAGTTCCAGAATATACGAGACCCAGAAACTTCACTTTACTCTCTGGACTTCTCTCTCTCTCTCTCTCTCTTCCAAAACCCAATCGAACCACCAACAAAACTCAAAATCTGAGATTCCAAACTACTAATTTAGCTTCCCAAAGATAGAATATAGCCTTGATTTAGGAAAGATTTGAGGATATAGTGTTGTCACGAAAGGAGAAAAATCAAGGGTTTTGGTGTTACCCAAGTTGGAAAGATCTTTACAAATCAAGGTAACATAATTTTTCTAACTCAAGTGTTACTTTATTTAGTTTTCTATCTATTTGGATTTGGAGCATTTTAAGACACCAGAAGTGAGAGAAAATTTAGGTTTTGAGTGTAGAGATTTATGGGTTTACTTAGAAAGATGAATATTGATATTTGTGGATATTGATAATATCCTGTAGGGTTGGACAAAGCCGATCTAGACAGAACTTTTACTGCAGAGAAAGTCTGGGAGTGATGATCATCTCTAACACAATGAGTGGATGGTTTGTTGTGTTATGAATGAAAAATTGTTTTTTATGATTTTATAAAATGATTTTCTTAAATTGGTTTTATGAAATGTTTTGTGATCGTAGAATGTCCCTAAAAATATTTTGATTAAACCATGAGATTTATATACTTATTAATATATTTTGAGACATGCAGAATTTTTTATGCGGTAATATTTACTGGGATTATGAACTATGAAATTCGTTGAATTTATATGACATATGTTCTGATCTTTGCAAAATGACTTATATATGGGCTTGGGGTGAGAGTCTGAACTCCCATGATTTATGTATTAGTTTTGGAGTATGAGAATGAACCCCCATGGTACATGTATTGACTTGGGGTATGAGTCTGAACCCCTAAATGACTATAGTCATTCCGTACATGGTGTGACCCAACGGGGCAATGTGGTGAGAGCATTATTGTTGTTAGTAGGCAGGGAGGTGGTCGAATTGAGAGACATCTCTCCTATCTATTTCGGGGTTATTCGGTTGCATCTCTGAAGAGGCCGCAAGTTAACGTTAGGATTGAGGTTGATATTTTATAACCGATGGTAATAAAAACTCCTTGGCGATTCCACCAGATGGTCTGAGCCAAACTCTCGGTGGAGAGATTTTGAGACAAACCCCATGATATTGAAAAAGTGAATATTGTGTTATGAAAAGGTCATGAAACTTGATGTAAATGTTTGGATAATTACTCGATATTTTGTTAGAATATAAATATATTTTGAAAATGTTGTTTGATACTTCCACACTCACCACTAATGCACTTACACAGCTATGTCATTGCACTCCATTCACTGGATATTTCTATACTTATCTCTCCATCATTTTATCTCTTTTCAGAGGAAGCATAGAAACATAATCATCTCATTGGTAGCTAGATCCAGCCGAAGAGAAAAATTGTCCTGGACCAACTGTTAGTATTGGTCTATTCTAGTTATGGATATTTTTTAAGGCATGTAGACGGATCCATTGAAGGGCATTTTTTAAACTATTTATATAATATATTTTATTTATGTTTTTCTAGAATAGAAATCTTATACTTTGAAAGTTTATTTTAAAAATGTTGAACAACTTTTTGTTTATTTTATTTTTGGTTTTAAAATATTGTGCAAGCTAGTTTCTTTGCTGGAAAAGATAGTATTATAGTCTTGCGGGATCTTGCGGTGTGTGTTGGTGATTGCATGTATTTTTAGATCATGCGGCAGTTATCATGTGCTTGGACCTGTAGGTCGGGGCATGACAATTATATTATTATTAGAGCAAAGGTTTTGAAGTTATTAAATGTTTTCCAATATTTATAAATTTTTCAAATAATTTCAAATGTTTTCAAATATTTACAAATATTGTTAAAGATTTCTACATTTCTAAATGTTTTGAGATAATTTAAAAGTCTCTTATGGGTCCTAGGAAGTGGAGTTACATTTAGATATGAGCGCTTTCATGCATATGATACAATCGGAACCAAGAGACTTGTTGGATAACTTCTGAGAGAGAATAGAGAGATGATGAATAGAGGCTAAAGTCTCAGCCCTAAACACTTTGTGTTTAGATTTCACATGGATTAAATTTTTACCAAGATTGGACCTTTGATAGATAGTGCTAGTCTTACATATTCCCTAACTGCTCTTGCTAAACTTCTCTAGTAGAGAAGGCTAGAAATTCTCTTAGGAGTTACCTTCATAAGTGCCCTCCATTTGTATTATCATGGCGAGATAAAAAAAAAAAATAGCCTTCTTTAGTTTATCATTAGGTCTCACCACAATCACGCCCTTTCCGAACAAAACATTCCTTGGTTAAAAGAATTTTAGAGAGGAATTCTGGAGTGTCCTGTAGGTCTTTGATTAGTTGATGAAGTTTAAGAGTATCCTACATGAGTATCCAATTTGCACTACATAGGTGTGAATGACTTGAAACTCTACTTGAGGGTTCCTAGATAGAGTATCAGCTATGCTATTGTCTTTGCCCTTTTTGTGTGGTACTTAAATGTCATAGGGAAGGAGCTTCGAGAGGCACATTTGTTGAAACCTTGTGTAAGTCTTTGGGTTAAAGAGATGTGTCAAGGGTTGATGATCTATGAGGATTTTGCAGTGATTATCAATCAAGTATTGATGTTATCCTTGAGTAGCCACCAAAATAGCCATCTTTTAGTTGCCATATATGGATAGGGTTTGTTCAATTAGTGATAACGCTTTACTTTTATAAGCAATTGAATGACAAATTATGAGTAAAAGCTACTCCTATACTGTTGCCTATAACATGGGTCTATACTGTAAATTTTCTTGGAAAAAAAAATTGTAAGGACAGAATAGGTAAATTTGGTTAAGTATGAGTTTATTGATTTGAAAAAAAATATATATGTTATTGGTGTTACATGATTTTTTTTTAGGTTTGCTAGAAGCATTGAATTATTGCATAGTAGAGATGAATTGATAAATCAATCTTGAGCATTGACTTTATGTAATAAATTGTGGTAATTGTTGGTGTTGTGATGTGATGAATGTGTGAATATTGTTGAGCAAGTTGCATGATGTTAGAGGTATTGATGACTCCTTTGGGAGAATATTCAGAATTGATTGATATCCATAATTAGATGCCATGTTATAGGAAGTATGTATGGAATGTGTATTATAAGGTTTGGTTAATA
Organism: Dillenia turbinata; assembly: GCA_037126225.1. Classification (NCBI taxonomy): domain Eukaryota; kingdom Viridiplantae; phylum Streptophyta; class Magnoliopsida; order Dilleniales; family Dilleniaceae; genus Dillenia; species Dillenia turbinata. The sequence continues at coordinate 16,826,966 of JBAMMX010000012.1, read as the reverse complement.
ATCATTTGACAGTTTATGTTAATAAGTATAATGAAAGTCTTTGATGATTGATACCTGCATGCTTATTTTATTTCTTTACTAGCACATGCTTTGCTAGGCATGCTGACAGCCCATTCACCCTTCGGTAAGTAATTGAATAGAAGCACAGAGATTGCGTTGTATTGGTAAGCGATGAAGATAAGAATGAATAAATTTGCATAGAATATGTAGCTGAAAGTTTGTAAGCATTTAAGGGAAGTAACAGGGATAACAAGTTAAGCAGTAGAGAAATAAACAAACACCAATTATTAAGGTTCTAGCAGAAGAAATGATTTTGGAAGTCTGAAGCAATCATGAGTAAGTAAAACTCCCACCTATTTGAGGAATGATTTTGTATTAAAATTTTGAGGACAAAATTTTCTTTTAGGGAGTAGGAATTGTAACACCGGATCAGTTTGGATTGTGATATTTATTTTAAATGGACTATTTGGAAATTCTTATATTTATGAAAATGTGGAAGAATAATTATTTAGAATAAAAATGTAAATTTTTATTATTTAGAATGATTAGGAATCTTTTGAATACTTAGTCATTGGATTTTTAAATTTTGAAGTTAGTGATCATTAGAGTCCTAATCACTAGAGCCATAAGTTACTTAAGTGTTCGGTGATCGATACTGGATAGAATTTTATTGTTCAGTACTTGGCAGAGTTTAATGTTCAGTGAACAATTCTTTAAATTTTGATTTTCTGGTTGGTAGTTGGAGGTGTTCGTTTGCTATTTTACAAGTAAAAATCCTATCAGTGTATTATATGGCTTGTATCCTATCGGTACACTCTAATTACACTACCTGTCGGTACCTTTCATTTTCACCTATTTGGTATTAGAACACTTACACCATTATATTGTGGAACTCCTGATCTATTGGTACACTTCAGTTTGCCTATCAGTACCGAACATGAATTTTTCCAATCCTTGTAGGTGCCGTCCAAACCCCTCATACACTACTTTAATTTTGATGACTTTCTTCTAATAGCATTCTTCTACATACTATTAGTGCACTTCCCCTTCCTTTGAAACATTTTTATTGTCCCTCAATTCAATTTTCTATCAGTATATGTGACTGTCCATATCCTCCCACTGGGTGTTGAAACACTCAACACTTCTCTTGTGATTCCACCTCGGTTATTTGATGGAGAACTCAACTTTGCTTTGCACTTGAGAAGACTAGAACACTTGGATGAAGACTAGAACACTTGGATGTAAGACTTGTCAGTTGGGCCTCAATGGTGAGCATTGACCAAACAGAATTTGTCATTGCATTGACTGAACATTTGAGAAGTTGTTGCCATTGTTCGGTCACTTTGCCTTTCCTGCACACCATTTTCCTTCAATCAAACATGTGTATTTGCCTTTTGCTCTTCACTTTGCCTCTTTGGTTCTCACGCACTTGCCTTTGCATTTGTTAAATTGCAAAAACATTTCTTGCCATTGTTGAGAATTAAACCCAAGTTCTTTGGGCCATCCAAAAGGTTACCCACCACCAAGCCATCTTAACATCTTACTTAAATAATACTTCAGTTATATTATGTTCCCAACTTTTAGATTCTCTTAATTATTTTCCATAAATTGTATTTTCAATTCCCAACTTTCCTTGCCCATTGACAGACATATTGTTTTCGATAGAACATGACTTCCGGTGCTTAACACATAATGTTAGTCTTCTCCAAAACTCAAAAACACACATTGGGCATTTGTATAATTTAGAAATATAAGAGGATCACTAAACAATTATTGAAAATTGGTTTAAGAATAAGATGAGAGTTGAGGTTCTAGAGCACACAAGATTCAGAAACTTCACTTTACTCTCTACACTTCCCTCTCTCTCTCTCTCTTCCAAAACCCAATCGAATCACCATCAAAACTCAAAATCTGAGATTCCAAACTACTCATTTAGCTTCCCAAAGATAGAATATAGCCTTAATTTAGGAAAAATTTGAGGATATAGTGCTGTCACGAAAGGAGAAAAATTAAGGGTTTTGGTGTGATCCAAGTTGGAAAGATCTTTGGAGACAAATCAATGTAATATAATTTTTTTAACTCAAATTTTACTTTATTTAGCTTTCTATCCATTTGGATTTGGAGCATTTTAAGCCACCGGAAGTGAGAGAAATTTAAGTTTTGGGTGTAAAGATTTATGTGTTTACTTAAAAAGATAAATATTGATATTTGTGGATATGGATGATGTCCCATAAGGTTGGACAATGCTGATCAGAACTTTTACAATAGAGAAAGTCTGGGAGTGATCATCGCCTCTATTACAATGAGTAGATCGTTTGTTGTGTTGTGAATGAGATTTTTTTTTTTTTTGTGATTTTATAAAATGATTTTCTTAACTTGGTTTTATGAAATGCTTTGTAATTGTGGAATGTTCATAAAAATGTTTTGACTGAGCCATGAGCTTTATACATTTGTTAATATATTTTAAGACATGCTGAATTTTTCATGCGGATAATGTTTACTGAAATTATGAATTGCGAAGCTCGTTGAATTTATATGACACATGTTATCATCTTTGCAAAATGATTTATGAATTGGCTTGGGGTGAGAGCTTGAGCCCCCATGATTTATGTATTGGTTTTAGTGTATGAGGCTGAACCCCCATGGTGCATGTATTAGCTTGGAGTATGAGCCTAAATTCCCAAATGGCTATAGTTATTCCTTACACGATGTGGTCCGACGGGACAAGGTGGTGAGAGCGTTATTATTGTTAGTAGGTAGGGAGGTGGTCGAACCAAAAGACATCTCTTGTATCCATTTCGAAACTATTCGGTTGCAGAGGCCGCGAGCGAACGTCAGCGTTAGGGTTGATGTTTTATAACCGATGGTAATGAAAACCCCTTAGCAGTTCTATCGGATTATTCGGGCCATACCATCATTGAAGAGATTTTGAGGCAAACTCCATGATATTGGAAAAGTATATATTGTGTTATGGAAAAGTCATAACTCTTGATGTAAATATTTGGATGATTACTTGATACTTTGTTAAAACATAAATATATTTTGAAAATATTATTTGACACTTTTACACTCACCACTCACTCACTTACACAGCTATGTCATTGCACTCCACTCACTGGATATTTCTATACTCACCTCTCCATCCTCTTATCTTTTTTTAAAGAAAGTGTAGAAACAAAATTATTTCATCGGTAGCTAAATCTAGTCGAAGAGAAGAGTTATCTAGGACCAACTGTCGGTATTGGTCTATTCTAATTATGGATATTTTTGGAGGCATGTAGACGGAGCTATCGGATGTCATTTTTGAAACTTTTATGTAATATATTTTATTTATGTTTTTTTAGAATAGAAATTTTATAATTTGAAAGTTTATTTTAAAAATATTGAACAAATTTTTATTTATTATATTTTTTGTTTTAAAATATTGTGCAAACTGGTTTCTTTGTCAGAAATGATATTATTATAACCTTACAGAATCCTGAGGTGCATGTTGGTGATTGAACGTATTTCTAGATCAGGTGACAGTTGTCACGTGTTCGGACCTACAAGTCGGGACGTGACACAATTTCACTAGCACAGCATTTCCTTGGTTTATTGGATTGAATATCTCCTTTCCTCAAAATCTTGTCCGATATACAGAGCATGGCCGGTTGAGAATGCATTTAGTTAAAGGAATATGCAAATGGTGCTGCCAAAGCAATGGCAATTGATTGTATGGAGGAATTAAAGTTTAAAATTCTTGATCAAAATAGTCAAATGGTTGGTTTTCCTTTCTTGTTGCCACTAAATTTAACTTCTATTAATCTGTTCCAAAGTGAACCTCATATTAAAAGCTTTCCATTACAATACGGCAGTGTCTTATAGTAGCTTCAGGAATTTCACATATGATTTCAAGTTTAGAAGCAAGTTCTGCATCAGCAACCATAAGAACCTATGCGACAAATTTTTGCTCTGACACCAAACTGATGGAAGGAAGGACTGTCTACAGTAGAAAGAATGGTGGCTGCAGATTGTAAAAAGTGCTTAAAATTGGCATTCACAGGAGGGCAGAGGGAAAACTTAAAGCAGGTGAAGATACCAAAAAGAAACCTGGTGATGCATTACAATAATATTGTTTAGGAGACTATTTGGTTTCTAATCATTATTCTAATTTAAAAGTTATTAATTTCTATTTCTTAGGGTTTATGGCCTATAAAGATTGCATTACAGCAATTATTTACTATGCTTTGGTCACTGGTATTTATCTCTTCTCAGTCCTCTCCCTTTCTTCTTCTCTAGTTTCTGTCTCCCCATTTCTCTCTATTCTCCTTCTCTTCTATAGAATTCTACGTATCCAGAAATGCTTACTGTCAGGGCACCAGAAAAATCACAACATAACTACTAAATTGTCAAAAGTAATGATTTCACTTTAACTTGTTTTATGTCAAAGCAAATTTATTAAAACCAAAATAGCCTAATACTACTAAACCTACCTAAATTGCTTCATTCAATATAAAAACACAATAGGACTCAACTATTACTAAGATGAATTTGTTCTAAGAATTTCATGAACTTAAAAAAAAAAAGAAAAAAAAGAAAAAACCGCACAACTTGATACTAACTAGAATCTAAATCAAATAACGCCATACATAAAGAGAAATTCTAAAATTAGAATTTCCAATAACTCATCTCTTGCTCTAATGACCATATTTCTTGGACATTTGCAGTGCATCTAGGTTATTAATAGATCATTCATTAGGTTATAAGCTAAATTATAAAAAAGAAAAGAAAATTAGAAGAAGAGTTACTCTTAGTGCCACTCTCGATATATTATTTAAAAATATAATAAGTAAAATAAAATTAAATTGAGCTAAATTTATGCAAGTCGAGGTTTTATTTTATTTTTTTTTCAAAGAAAAGAAAAAAGGAGTCAAAGATTCATACATTCAAGTATTTTCTTTAGTTAATGGAATGTCGATAAAGGTTCTCGCTACAATATTGCAAGATAATCTTTTTTTTTTTTTTTGAAATGAGATGTACAAATAAATATTATTTGTAGCTAAATCATTTTAAATGGCCACCAACGAAAAGTGGATATAGTGAAATGGAGTGTTAGATCTCTTAATTAAATTTTGGATTCAAAACTTCAGAATAGAAAAGATTACTTTATGAGAGTCATCCTCTTAATAGGGTTCCATAGATGTTCAAATCGGATTAATCGGAATATGATTCTAAATACCGTTGATTGAACAAAAAATGGCCACTAAAAAAGTCATCTTGTTGTAGGTGGGCTTAAGGTTGGGCCTTAGCTGATATTGGCTCATTGGACCCAAGTTTGGGCTGAAACCCAGTGAGGTGATGAAAGAGACATTTTGTAGAAAAATAAATAAATAAATAACTGGATTCTTTACTATTGCGACCTAATTTAGAGATTCAAAACATGTATCGAAGGGCACTGGCCTTTTTTTTTTTTTTAAATCATCGTGGGAATTTCAACTCATATGATAAAGGCATTAAATATGCTATACCTAAAAAATTATAGACGTCGAGCTATTTAATAGCTACATTTCATATGCTGATTTCTTATTCTTTCCATATAATTATCAAAAATAAAATTTTGGATCATATTAATGTATATATATTTTTTTTATATTAATACGTAGGAGTCAATAATCAATCCGATCAAAACCAGACCTGAAATAAGTCAATTATTCCTTATTCCAATCAAATCGAAATAAATGAAATTTCTAATTAATAAGATCATAATACGTATTGGAATTGGAATTGAAATTGGAATTGTGGAATCAAAAGTTGAGAGAGAGAGAGAGCGAGAGAGAGAGATAGAAAGAAGAAGAAGAACTCGATTCTAAGACAAAAATGTAGTCTTGGTAATCTGGTTTTATGAGCCCGGCCTTGCAAAGCTCAGGCTCAACTTGTTCAAAATTTTATCGGTCCGAACCCAAACCTGGCTCAAGAAAACTCGAAAAATTGAGACTCAAGTTCGGTCCGAAAAATTAAAAGGACCTCGAGCCCATTTTGGGTCGGGCTCTAGCCCAATTAAAAATTCCAGAGAGAGAGAGAGAGAGACGAACTCTCACAATTCAAGTAGCAATTGAGCAACAACAAATAAGAGAAAACTCAAACCCTAGTAATCGAACAAGAACAGAGCAAGAAATCATATCTTACAAATAGAAACAATAATTAAGCGGTAAGCCCTAAAGATTAAAGAACATAATGATTGGAGACTATACCAAAGGCGATAAATTGTGGAAGAGAAAGAGAGAGCGGGAGAAGGAGAGAGAGAGAGAGAGAGAGAGAGAGAGAGAGAGGAAGAAGAGGGAGTAGAGTCGAGACTCTAGAGCAAGAAATCTGAGAGAGAGATCTAAGCTCTAGCACAAGTGAAAGTTTTAAGAGAGAGAGAGAGAGAGAGAGAGAGAGGTTGCCGATGTTAAGATCCACCAATTTCTTCCTCGTCGTGAGAGGGAAAGGAGAGAGGAGAGAGGAGAGAGGGGTGAGTGACAAAGAGTGAGGAGTGAGGGAGAGAGGGAAGAGGGCTTCGAGTTCAGACGAGAGGAGTGAGTGAGAGGAGAAGGGTTCGAAGTCTTCAGACATAAGGGGTGAGAGAGAGAGAGAGAGAGAGAGAGAAGAGAGAGTGAGAGAGGGAATTTGCCAAAAAAATCAAGTATTTAATTTTAAACGAGTCAAGTTTATAACGGACCGAGCTTGAAATGAGCAAAAATTGACTCTTTAAAATGAGCCAAGCTCGGGTCGATCTAACCCAATTGTCAATCCTACAAAAATATCCCTTCATTCTGGTTTGAGGGTTGCTTTGGTCAACAACGGCTCAATTGTTTACATGTTCTTCACTTTTAAAAGGATCAATCCTCTCAACAACTAAATAATTGCTAGTTGGAGTGTGGTTTTAGTCGGCAACGGAGAGTTATATACGATGTGTTTGAAGAGAGTGGTGAAGAACGATTAAAATAATTTAATAACTAAAAGATAAGAAAATTATGTGAATTTTAATTTCTCTGCACTCTAAAAATAGAATAATAAATATAAAAGTATAAAAATACAGAATAAACTTAGAAATAAAACAAAAAACTACAAAAATAATTAAAAATTATAATTCTAATCCTTATATTCATATTAAATTTTATCGTTAAATAATAACAATAATTAAAAAATAAAACTAAATCTTCTAAAATCTCTCTCTTTACATGCAAAACAAAGAAAAAGGGAAAGAAAGAGAATAAGTCTCCTCTCTTTGCACAACCAAAACAATCAAAGATTCTTTTTCTCCCTTTCTTCAACCTCTCCCTATAGTTCTCTCTCTCTCCACATGGCACCGACCACCACCATCTCTTTTATCTAAGGTTGAGACCATTATCGCCTCCTTCTACAAATTACTCTCAAATTTTCATCCTTTTTTTTTTTTTTTCTCCTCAAATGAACATATGAATCGATCCCCAAATCCACATAAACCCCAAATGTTATCAATTTTGAGTTTCGTTGCTGGAGAATTCATCACCTATGGACATCCATTGTTAATGCTAGTGGTGAACATTCAAACTCTCTGATTGAAGCTCAATTTTGTCATACGTAGACCTTCTAAGTTCGATTATGCACCTAAAATTAGTTTTTTTCGAACATGAAGTTGCTTTAGTTTTTGAGTTGTATCATAATTTTATCATTGCCCGCCATTGACGATGGTGTTAACTTCTCATTCGCAGTGATTGTACTTTTCTTTATGTTGATTAATAATCCAACATATTTCAATTTTCTCATGTATAAAATTCAAAGATCTAAGATGAGTTTGAATCACTTATCGCTTTTAACATTTGGGTATTCTAGGTGTCGAGTGTCACAAAAATGGATCATCTTCTTTTGTTCATGATCCAAATGCCCCGATAAAAATGACCTTTTTCCTTTAAACCCTCTTTCTATTTTTAATTGAGAGAAAATTTTCTCTTTTCTCTCACTCTCAAAAAATGCCTTCTTCCATCCACATTTCTCATTCATCTATCTAAAGAAAATGGGAAGTTTAGGGAGCTGCGAGATATGAGAGAATTAGAGGGATAGTTCCCAAAAATCCACTCCCTCCCTATTCTCTCTCCCTCTTTTCAAATTCAAAATAAAAGGGCTTTGGATCGGGTCTACTTTCATGGACGAACTTCCCCATTTTCCAACACTTTAAATTGAGGTATAATTTTAAAAATTTCCAATCATATGAATCTTGTCTATATTTTGAGAAGCCATTGACTACATTTTGAGGACTTGAGAGAAGCACAGAGTAGGCATTTTTCAATTCGAAGAAAAAATTGCCAATGTTGCATGAATTTGTTGATTTTTTTTTATGTTTTCAAACGAAGAAATTTTCTTGTGAGAAAAGAGAATTTGAAAAAAAAAAGGGAAAAAAAAAAAAGAAAAAGAGTATCTAAAAGAAAGAGCCTCTATGAGTAACTTTGAAATTTAAAGTGAAAAACTAAGTGGGTTTTCTTCATTTTGGGGCTAAAATTTCTATGATCGTGAGGATTTGGTAAACAGAAACTATTAAAAAAAAGTAGAGGATTTTGAGAGTGAGAGAGAGAGAGAGAGAGAGAGAGAGAGAGTTTAGCCTTTGAAGAAGAGAAGTGCCGTCTCAAAGAGAAAGAGAGTGGGGGAGGTTGAAAAGGAACATAAATAGACTAAGATGACGACAAATATGAGTATACATTTTTTTTTTCTTTTGTATTTATGATATATGTTGATGTTAATCCGGAAGTGTTTAGTTTTATGTTTTATTATTATTATTATTATTATTATTATTATTATTATTATTATTATTATGTTTTGAGTAGTGCCTTAAAAAGAGGAGTAAGTTACTTGCTTTTGTATTTATTTAGTCAGTTTGTTCTTTCAGCTTGTAGTGTAGGGTTCTTTTTTTTTTTTTTTTTTTTTAATTAATGAATAGATGCTTTCCAAGTCTGGCTATTCTTCTCATATATTCTGTTCAGTATCTGAATTTCTTCTTATGTTTGTTTGCTCTGCCATTAGTGGTATTAGAGCCAAGGGTTTGAACATCTCATTGTAAGTATCTATTCCTATCGTAGATGGCAAGAACTGCAATTGGTGGTGTATTCAAATGAGCGTGCTATTTGATAACCATGTGATGGGACATGGTCTAAAACCCAGACAGAAGGGTCAACTTTTGGATAGCCCATAAAAGATAACTACCGGTTGATGTCTAAATATTATGACTATTCACCGAAAGGCTTCCGACGCTCAAATCTCATGAACGAAGGGATTCAGCCGTTCAGATCTCCCGAACGATAGGAACTCAATCACCCCGTCAACCGAACGTGGTTTATCAAGTAAAGATAATCATCCCGATCAGGTATTCAATCGTCGACCCCTCAATCGAACGAATTTTGAAAACCCTTTATTGGTCGAGCGACTGATTGATAGTCAACAGCTCTAGCGATTCCAAAAAATGTCAAAATATCCTAATGGATCCGATTTCATATTTCAGAACAGTATCTTTAGGATTTTTCAATTAAGGAAAACATCTCTCTAGAAAACGAAAGTTTTCCAAAAGATAAGAATTACAATCAATTCGAAGTATTGAATCCCCAAGATTTTCGGATCAGATTTATAAGGAAAGTAGAGTTGAAGCACCCCGATGACGCACGACTCTTACAGGTATAAGATATCCTAAAATCCTCCAAACCAGGCATGCTCTCTTGGCCATACACACGGGACACTTTAATCACAGAGAACCACTCCCTTGAGTTTTCACTCTATTTCTTTTTCATTCGAAAACCGCTATTTCTGATTTAAGCGTCAAAATCTCCCCGCCGGAGCACCATCCGGCGGTTTCTGCAGGTATTACATTCCTTCTGACGACAATCATTCAAGTCTACAAGGATCCGGTATCTGTTGAGCTGTAACCCACCTCCAACAGATTGACGTCATCTGTGGGAATAAACCATAGTAACCTTTGTTTTTCTGACAACTATGCCTCTAAGAAGCAGAGCATCTTCGAAAGCCGCCCCTATTATAGAAGGCCGCACTGCAACACAACACTTTCTGAGGCCGCCCTTCCTGCGGCACCTGATCACTTTGTTCGTGATCATGCAACCTCCCTTCGCCTGCCTTATCAGGATCAGGCCCTACAGCCAGCGATCCCCGGCTAGCCGATTGTGGCCCCTGCTCCAGAGCGAATCAGCCGCCCCTTAATAGAGAAGCTGGAGTCAAAGATTCAAGATATGAGCAAACAATTGGAGGGCCTTAGCCACGCCCTTAGGCCTGAGGGCTAGTCTTCTGTTAGGGGGTCTAAACGTCCCCAACGGCAACCGTCGCCCCTATGTTATGAAGTATCCGAAAACTCCAAATTAGATCCCTGTGATTTTCGAAAGGAAGTCGAACAACTCGTTGCTGAAGAACTTAGGCAGACTAATGCTCAGGAAAATCAACCTTCCCTCTATACTCATGCTTCACCTTTTGACCCGAAGATTTCTTCAGAATCTATGCCCCACAACATACTCCTACCACCCATAGAAAGGTACAATTGAACAACAGACCCTCGGGATCATATGACCCATTTCGTGACTGTGATGATTTCTAGAGACATGTCTGATGCGGCCATGTGTAAATATTTTCCCACCACTCTTTTGGGAAACACACTAACTTGGTTCAATTCTCTTCCGCCGTTGAGCATAAGAACTTTCTCTCAACTACGAGAACAGTTCGAGTCACATTTCGTGATAAGCAGAGGGGTCAAGAGAAAGTCCACCTCACTATTGTCACTGCATTAGAAGGAGAAAGAGTCTTTAAGGGACTTCTTAGAAAGATTCAAAGCAGAAATGATGGGGGTTCCATCTTTAAACCATTCAATCACGCTGATTGCACTATTAACAGGACTGCGGTCTTCTGACATGAAAGTGTCAAACACGAAGAACCCTCCTGCTACTATCCATTAGTTTTACGCCTGGGTCGAGAAATATATTGCTGCTGAGGCTGCTGAGACATTCGACCACATGAGGGATCAATCCATTTGAAAGGAATGTAACTGATCTCCCAAAAGGTCTCCATCAAGGAAGAGTCGAACGAATCCCCCTCCTCCATAGAGGTATAAGAACTACACCCCACTGAACGAGACCCCTGGCTAAGTCATAGCTTTAATCAGAGACAAGCCGTACATCCGATAGCCCCCACGGTCGACTGAGAATGACTCCAACAAAGACAAAACCAAATATTGCCATGTCCACTGTGGTTATAGCCATACGACAGATGATTGCAAGAAACTAAAGGATGAACTAGAATTCCTGGTGCATGATGGGAGACTACAAGAGTTCATTGTCAGGAGGGAAAGAGATCCTCCTGCTGATCATCGGTATGAACCGTCGCGATGTGACCAGGCGGAGGACCGTCAAGCTGCTCAGCCCCCAGCCGACAGTAGAGATGGAGTAATACTTCAAATCTAGAATTGACCAGTCCTTCAGAAGCTTCCTCATTCTTTTGATAATCCATCAGAAAATGAAGCAAGACGCCTGATCACGCCGATCTTCTACTTCCCGAAGACACTTCCTTCTGCACCACAAGAAATTCTAGCGACAGATGTTGATAAACGACATGGGGGGAAGAGGTCAGTCATTGGTTTCATGGGCGAAGATTTAGTCAGAATAGACCCAAATCGATATGACCCCCTCGTGATGACCGCCAAGATTGGGCAACATGAAGTTAAAAAAATCTTTGCCGATCAGGGGGCAGGCTGTAACCTCCTATATCGGGATACCTTCAGATGAATGGGGTTTACTTCTGCCCATCTCCAACCCCACACAGGCCCAGTCAAAGGGCTTTCAGGCAAATGGATATATTCTGAAGGTATTATTTTACTTCCGGTTACTCTCGGGATGCCCCCTAACCATGTGACGACTTCTATCATATTCAACGCAATGGATCTTCCTTCGCTCTATAATATCATTCTGGGCAGACCGTGCTTAAACGCCTTGGAAGTTCTACCCAGCACTAAGCACATGAAAATCAAATTTAGAGCACCGCTAGATATCGGGACATTATCATGTGATCTGGAGTTCTCGACTTCTACTCCTAAGTGATCATCGGGCGCTATTGTTAATGGCTCGCCCTTCGAACTGTGAGAGTATTTTTTAAGTTATTGAAGCACCGACTTAACGGATTTTTTGCAAGCATACTACCTGTTTCAATTGCTCGGAGGGGCTAAGTTGCTCAGCTCCTATCGTTCGAATACGTGCGCCCCCCTCTATCTAAAGATTTCCTATTTTCTGGAGAGCCTAAATTGCCCACCTCCTATCATTCGAACGCGTCGTCGATAAGAGATGGAACTCTCCGAAAGGGTGGATGCGGCCCCTCAATCTAAAGATTTCCTATTTCTCAGAGGGTCTAAGTCGTCTAACTCTTATCGTTCGATCGCGTCTTTAATATGCGATGGAACGCCCCGAACGGGTGGACGCGGCCCCTCTATCTAAAAATTTTCTATTTTTCAGATGGGTTAAGTCGCCTAGCTCCTATCGTTTGAACGCGTCGTCAATAAGGGATAGATCTCTCCAAACGGGTGGACGCGGCCCTTCTATCTAAAGATTTCCTATTTCGCTAAGGGTCTAAGTCGCCCAACTCCTATTGTTCGAACGCGTCATCAATAGGGGATGAAACTCTCCAAATGGATAGACACGACCCATCTATTTAAAGATTTCTTATTTCCCGGAGGATCTAAATCGCCCAGCTCCTATCGTTCGAACGTGTCGTCAATAAAGGATGGAACTCTCCGAATGGGCGGACGCGACCTCTTTATCTAAAGATTTCATATTTCCTGGAGGGCCTAAGTTGCCTAATTTTTATTGTTCGAACGCGTCATCAATAAGGGATAAAACTCTCCGAACGGGTAGACGCGACCCTTCTATCTAAAGATTTCCTATTTTTCAGAGGGCTTAAATCGCTCAACTCCTATCATTCAAACACGTCGTCAATAAGGGATAGAACTCCCCAAACGGGTGGATACGACCTCTCTATCTAAAGATTTCTTATTTCCCCGAGGGCCTAAGTCACCCAGTTCCTATTGTTCGAACGCGTTGTTAATAAGGGATAGAACTCTCTGAACGGGTGGATGTGGTCCCCTCTATCTAAAGATTTCCTATTTCCCAGAGGGTTTAAGTCACCCAACTCCTATCGTTTGAATGCGACTTCAATAAGGGATGAAACTTCTCGAACGGGTAGACGCGACGCCTCTATCTAAAGATTTCCTATTTCTCGGACGGCCTAAGTCGTCCAACTCCTATCGTTCGCACGCATCGTCAATAAGGGATGGAACTCTCCAAACAGACGCATCAACAATAAGGGATGGAATTCCCCGAATGGGTGGACGCACCCCCTCTATCTAAAGATTTCCTATTTCCCGGAGGGTTTAAGTCACTCAGCTCTTATTGTTCGTACATGTTGCCAATAAGAGATAAAACTCCCCGAATGGGTGGACACGACCCCTTTTATCTAAAAGTTCTTGCCGGGCTGACACGACAAGGATTGCAACTGAAGTAGTAAGATGACTTCTATTGATGAAAAAACAAAGGTTTCTTATTAAACGGGTAAAAGTCACTAGATACAAAATTTCAAACGAAAGTTATATAGCCGGACTCTAACTGTTTGCCACTTTTTCGATTGGGGACAGAGTGTCGCTTAAACCCATACAGTGGATTATCTTTTCAGTGCACTTTAATCTCTCAGACAATTTGCGTTGGGAGCCTTTGAAGATAATGACATCTTTTGTACGGGACTCTTCAAGCTCAGCTATTTTACATTCCGCCATTCGAAGAGACTCCTCATGAAATTGGACCAACTTCTCGATTGATTGAAAACGTGTCTCACACACCGTGGCTTCTGATTTCAACCGATCACATTGCCCTTGGTGTTGGGCCAACTCTGATCGAAATCTTCTCAGTTCTTCCTCCCTCTGATTGAGCAACGCACCAGACGTGCTCTCAGTCTTTGCGGCCTCTTCCTCCTGAGCAGGAACTTCTTCCTGCGCTCAAGCTGGATGGGTTAACCCAAAGAGGTGCCCCTCTAAGTGAGTTATCACCTGCCTTCCCTATTATTGTAACACCGGACACGTCCGGATTATGATATTTACCTTAAATGGACTATTAGAAAATTTTTATATTATGAAAATGTGGAAGAATAATTATTGGGAATAAAAATATAAATTTTTTCATTCAGAATGGTCAGGACTTTTTAAAACACTTAGTTGATGGATTTAAATTTTTTTTTAAGTTACCGATCATTGGAATCCTGATCACCAGAGCTGTCGGTTATCTGGGTGTTCGACAATCGGTACTTGATGGATTTTAACCGTTCGGTACCCAGAGAAATTTTAGTATTCGGTAGAAATTTAAGTTCAGTGAACAGTCCATCAACTTTTTGATTTCCCAGTCGGTAGTTGATGGTAATCACCTGCCGATCAATAATTATGATACACCCATCGGTATTGTGAAGATGAAGTTTATATCTGTCGGTAATTGCTTAATTTCCCACTGTCGTTCGGTACCACCCTTTCCATATATCTGTTCGGTATTATTTTCTTGGTCATAGCATTCGGTGTAATAATTCTTTGTCGATAATAAGCTCCTAAACTCCTGTTGGTCATTTACTCACCAGTTGATATTGGAACTCCCGTCGGTATAGTAAGAGCCCATCGGTATATTGTGAAACAAATGATTTGACTGTCGGTATATTTTCCTATCATTTTTCAGTATAGTACAATTAGGTCCTACAGGTAAATGGAGGAAGTTATAATTTTGGACAGACTTATTATTTTATAATTTTTTATGTACCCATCGGTATACCCAATTTTTATATACTGTTCGATATAAGATATTCTATTCATATTATCTGACAATATTACCTCACCCGATTGACGACATCCAATTTTGAATTCCTATTTTATTTTTATTATGAGATACCCATGAATTTTCTAATGATTATTTTGTTACCGATCGGTATTGTGTATCTATGATCGGTAACGTGCATCATCGGTAATATGAGATTGAGATTCTGACTATTCGATGTAGTGAATTTTCATTTAACGTTCGATACTATTCCCTGATTTCATTTTTCTTGTTCGGTTATACCGATCGATGCATTTGCCACTTTCCATCGGTTGCCATTTCATTCGGTGAGTATAAAAATTCTTGCCTCAATATTTGTTGCCACCCGATCGGTCAATATTTTCACTCCACCGGACATGCACCGAACACATTTACATTTATTTATAAGAATTCTCCAAGTCATCCATCGTTTGCATTGAGAGAGAATTGAACTCATGACCTCCATGTGTGCAAAAAGAAAACTTACTACCAAGCCACTTAAGCCTTTATTTATACATTGTTAAGTTTATATTATATTCTTAATTTAAGATTTTCTCCATTTCTTTTCGTAAATTACAATTTCAATCCCCAATTTTTCTTACCCGTCAGGAGATATATTGTTCCTAATAGAGCTTGACTTCTGGTGTTCAACTCATGATGTTAGCCTTCCCAAAGACCCAACCACAATATATTGGGCATTTTATGTAAATAGAAAATGGATGAGGGTCACTAGGTAAATATTAAAAATGAGTTGATGATAAAAAGATGAATGGGGTTCCAGAACCTACGAAAGGGTATTTCTCATTTTTTTCTTGAGTATTCTCATCTCTTTCTTTCTCTCTTTTCTCTTCTCTTCCAAAACCCAGTCGATCTACATCAAATTTTTAGATCCTACACATGAACTCTCCAAAGGTCGATCTTGGTTTTAAATCTTGAGAAAAACCTAAGGGATTAGTGCTGTCCCAAGGAGAGAAAAATCAAGGGTTTTAGTGCACTCAAATCGGACGGACTTTTTGAGACACCAATAAGGTAATATAATTTTCTGACCCAAGTTTTGTCTTATTTAATCATTTTTTTGTTGGGGTTTAGGAGATCTTTAAGTCACAATAATTGAGAGAAAATCTTGGATTTGGATATTATGGTTCTTGGGTTGACGTGAGATGATCGGTAGTGATGATTTTGAGTATGTGATAATGTCTTATAGGGTCTGGACAAACTGATTGGGACATGACCTTTGCCGTGGACAGATCTGGGAGTGATTACTCTCCCTGTCACAGTGAGTGGACGGTTTGTTGTGTTTGTGAATGAGAAATGATTTTCATGATTTTCAAAATTGATTTTTCAAAATTGATTTTATGAAATGCTTTGTGATTGTGGAGTGTCCCTAAAATTGTGTTTTGTTTAAGCCATGAGATTTAGCACTTGATAATATATTTTGAGACTTGTTGAATTTTTCTGGAAATAATGTTACTGGATTTATGAGATGATTTTTATGACACATATTGTGATATTTGTTAAATGGTTTATATATTGACTTTGGGGCATGAGCCTGAGCTCCCATGGTGTATGTATGGGGTGTGAGTACCCAGTTATGAGATGACCGGTTGAGTTTAAGCTTCCACGGACCGATTCGAGGGGGCGGCGTGGAGAGCTTGGTAGACTTGAGGGGGTAGGCGGCGGTAGAGAGATGCCCCCCAAGTCCATTTTGAGGCTATTCGGTTGCACCTTCGAAGAGGCCACGAGCCAACGCCAAGGTCGGGGTTGATATTTTATGATCGATGGTAATGAAAACCCCTTGGCGGTTCCACCGGATGGTCCGGGCCAAGCCATCGGTGGAGAGATTTTGAGGCAAACCCATGAGATCGGAAAAGTGTATTTTGTATTCTGAAAAAGTCATGGCTCTTGTTATAATTTTATTGAATGATTACTTGATGTTTTTGTTGGAATATAAATTTATTTTGAGATTATTGTTTGACACTTCTACACTCACCATTCACTCACTCACACAGCTATGTCATTGCATTCCACTCATTGGGTATTCCCATACTCACCCCTTCTCTTATCCCTTTTCAGAGGAAGCGTAGAGATAAGAGCCGATCGGTAGCTAGACCCAGTCGATCGGTAGTTAGATCCAGCCGAAGAGAGTAGCCGTTCGGGACCGACCGTCGGTATTGGTCCCTCTTGATGAGGATTTTGTGGCATATAGTCAAGTCAGACCCATTGGAAGGCATTTTCTAAAACTCTTTTTGTATAATATTTTATATACATGTTTCTTTAAAAATCTAGATTTATACTTTGAGTGTTAAACTTTGGAATGTTAAATGTTCACTTGTTTTATGTTTGCAAATTTTATTTTGGTTTCTTGAGAATTGTTGAAATGGCCGGATTGGCCGATGAATGATTCAGAGTTACTTTGAAATATTTGGGATGATGGAAATGCCTTGCGGCACTTCGGGATACGAAGTGGCTCGGAGTAACGCGGCAGTTGTCGCGTGCTTGGACCAGCGGGTCGGGGCGTGACAACTATTCTTGGAATGGGGCAAGAGCCATTGTCTGAAAGGAAATTGAGTCAACAAAAGCAAAAACGAGAAAGAATACAACAAATATAAAGAAAGCACTACCATTAAGTTTAAGGACTTAAGAGCCTCGCGACTTGCTCGTAAGACGTCTTATGGAAGTCAAGCTTACATCGATGAAAGTCAAACCAGTTGGTGATGCAATCCGCCTCAACTAGGTCTATATAACTATATTGCATATCTCCAGTGCAAATAGCGACGGTCCCCCATTCTTTTGAACCCTCTTCCTATCAAAGGACCGAACTGGGATGGCAGGCGAAGAAGCCGCCCATTCGAAAACCTTATGCTTTTCCTTACATACAGGCCAAACCGAAACAACAGAAGAGGGCCCTACCATCTTGCCTCTCGCGACCTTGGAAACATTCACTCTCGCCGTAGCACCAGACGAAAGATCGTCTACCGATCCTGTTAATTTGTCCACACCAGCACTCATTTCACCCGACGGACTACCTTCGTCCAGATTGGTAGTCTCCCTTGGTGTAACTGCTATTGGGGTTGAACGATCAGGTAAAATCAGGAATGCAGATAAGGGAGAAGAAATCGTCCTCCTCTTCACCAAAGGAGGTGACAACTTTAAAAGGTTCTCATAGGCCTCGATAGAAGATCCTAGGAGGGCTTTAGACGCCCCGATATCCTCTTGAAGGGACCTTCTCACACCTGGTCAAACTAGCTTATCCACAATAACATTCTCCAACACAATGTCGTCAAGAGAATCCAAGAAATCAACCAGTTCAATCTTTCCCCTCTCCAACAGAAGGGACCTATCAAGTTTCTCTTCTCCCCAATTAGCTGGCCCACCAAGAATAGCATCTGATCATCCAATAGGGACTCAACCTCTATATTTCGACCGATGGACTTGCAATAACGGCCGACCGACCAAATGAAATGATCGTGCTTTGATGTGGCTGGGGGCTTCAGCCCCAAAGAAGGCACCTCATCAGTTTCGGGCAGCAGGGGTATGCGATCTTTATTTAAGAACTCAACATAAAAGAACTTCTGCATCCAGTTATTGTCAATGGACTCCTTATAGTAGAACCTCCAGCTGGACTCAGGTCATATTTGTAACTTGTACCAGCCCTTAGTCGAGCCACTTTTCTATATCTCATCAAAATAAAAATGGACGACAAGATGTTAAAATCAAAGCGAAGGTGACAAAACCCTAGCAGAGAAGTCACAACAACTACCAGACGCTAGGCACTTGGGATCAGAAGAGTCAGAAATATATTCCAACAGCGTAGTACCTCCGTGAAAGGACTCGTGTATGGAACTTTTAACCCATATCTAACTAATTGCAGCTACATTGGCATACAACCCTCTGGCGCCGTATTAGCCCTATCAACTTCCGCGGCAAACACCAAGGTATAATTTTTTTTTTTTTTTTTTTTTTTTTTTTTTTTTTTTTTTTTTTTTTTTTTTTTTTTTTCATCTCTCATCAGCATATCGGTTTGCACCTCCTAGAGTTCCTTTAGAGACATAGTACTCGCAATGTCACCAATGCCCGAAAAGGTCTGAGAAGCAGACGCTTTCGCCATTGTTTTTGGAAATGACTTCTTTTACAGGTCTCAAGAAAGGATTAAAGGGGGGGAATGAGTAAAAAAGATAGGGTATGAGACCCTCTAACGAATGTGAATTCTTACGAAGCGTACAAAAGACGATTCACGAAAATCGAAGCGATAGAACTCACATTAAATAGTTCCGTGCCTTTTCAAATAATCATTACTCATGGTGCCTCTTTATCAAGAAGGTCATGAGTCAGGGGCAAATGATGGAACATAGTCCAAAGCCCAGCTAGAAGGGTCAGCTTTTGGAAAGCCCATGAAGGACAACTACCAATCGATTTCCAAATATTATGATTATTTACCGAAGGGCTTCCGTCACATAGATCTCACAAACGAAGAACCTTAGCCACCCAGATCTCTTGAACGATAGGGTCTTAGTCGACCCACCAACCGAACGTGGTTCATCAAACAAAGGTAATCGCCCCGATCGGGTATTCAATCGTCGGCCCCTCAATCGAACGAATTCTGAAAACCTTTCATTGGTCGAACGACCAAACGATAGTCAGGAGCTCTAACGATTCCAAGGAAGGTCAAAATATCTTAATGGATTTGATTTCCTATTTTAGAGCAGCATCTTTAGGATCTTTCAGTTAAAGAAAGTATCTCTCCAGAAAATGGAAGTTTCCTAAAGGATGAGAATCACAATCAATTCAGAGTATTGAATCCTGAGATTTTTGGATCGGTTCGATAAGGAAAGTAAGGTTGAAACACCCCGATAGCGCATGACTCTCGCAAGTATAAGACATCCTAAAATCCTCCAAGCTAGGTGCTCTCTTGGCCATACACACGGGGCACTCTAATCACAGGGAACCATTCCCTTGAGCTCTCAGTTTGGTTTTTTTTTTTTATTCGAAAACTGCTCTTTCTAATTTGAGTGTCGGAGTCTCCCCGTCGAAACACCCTCCCACGGTTTCTATAGGTATTACATTTTTTCTTACGGCAACCGTTCAAGTCTACAAGAAGTCAGTATCTGTGGAGGTATAACCCACCTCTAACACCATGAATTGCAAGAGACACGGAGAATTGAGTTGCTGATATTGCAGAAAATGCAATCGATGCACAAAAGGCCGCCTAACACGAGAAACTAAAGAATAATAAGAAGGCCTTGTATTTGATTCATCTAAGGTGTGAATGATGAAGTTTTTGAGAAGATTGCAGGAGAAACCACCTCAAAGCAAGCATAGGACACTCTAATGATGTCATACAAAGGTGCAGAAAAGATTGAGAAGGTGAGACTCCAAACCTTAAGACATCAATATGAACTTTTACAGAGGGAGAATTCTGAAAGTATTGTTGTATATATCAGTCAAGTTTTTGCTTTGATTAATCAAATGAAAATATACGAAGAGTATAAAGAGCAAGCTATAGTGGAGAAAATTCTATGAACACTAACAGCTACCTTTGAGCACATTGTGGTGGCAATTGAAGAAGCGCATGACTTGTCTGAGATGACTGTGGAATTATTAAGTATTTGCAGGCCCATGAATAGCAAATTGATGAGAAATAGATTGAGAAGCCAATCGAGCAAGCTTTTCAAGTTCAAGTCTCCACTAAAGGTGAACAAAGTAGTGAAAGGAAGCTTGATAGTTCTTGTGGGAGAGATCAAGGATGTGGTGGATACCAATACAACTAGAGAAGTTGTGGTGGCCAGAGAAACAATTATGGGACAAGAGGTAATCAAAGTATTGACCAAGCGAAATCAAATTTAGACCACCAGTAGTATGCAAGATGACAAGGACATGGCTGTGGATGTAGAAAATGGAGGTATGACAAATCTAATATTGAATGTTATTCCTGCCATAAATGTGGTCATTATTCGAGTGAGTGTAGAAAAAGAAAATGGATAGAGGGCTCACTACGTACAAGAAAATGATGACCGTGGATCATGCTCTTTTGATGGTCAATGCAGGAGTGAAACACCAAATCAACACACTTGGTTTCTTAACACCGAGTGTACCAATCATATGTGCCGCAAAAGGGAGCTGTTTGTGGATTTGGATGAATCATTCTCTACAAAAGTGAGGTTTGTTGATAATAGCACTATATTGATATTAGGAAAAGTACAGGTACTTATCAACTAGAAGAATAAAGATCACAAGAATATTTCAGATGCATTTTATGTGCCGGGAATGAAGAGTAATTTACTGAGTATGGGACAACCGCTCGAAAAGGGGTATGCCATGAGTTTGTGTGACGGCAAATGATCCTTTTTTTTTAAAAAAAAAAAGAGGGGTACACTCATTCTTAAGGCCCCTTTGACTAGAAATCGTATGTCCCAAGTTGACTGTTGGTATTTATAATTGTCTTAATGCATTTATAAGAGATGGGCCCATGTTATGACATCTTCAATCTGGGCACCTAAGCTTTCATAGCTTGAAAATGCTTGCCCAAGAAAATATAATGAAAGTTATGCCTAAAATACAGCGTTCTGACCAACTTTACGAAGTATGTTCTCTTGGAAAGCATCATGGCGAGCTTTTTGCAGCACAGTTTCAGTAGCAACGTGCATCTTAACCTCTTGAGCTTGTCCTTTCA
This sequence comes from Dillenia turbinata, assembly GCA_037126225.1. Taxonomy (NCBI): domain Eukaryota; kingdom Viridiplantae; phylum Streptophyta; class Magnoliopsida; order Dilleniales; family Dilleniaceae; genus Dillenia; species Dillenia turbinata. The sequence continues at coordinate 16,805,444 of JBAMMX010000012.1, read as the reverse complement.
GATGTTTGTGGCATAATGAACACCATATCAAATGATAATAATAGGTATTTTCTAACATTTATTGATGATTTCACTCAGAAGATTTGGATCTATTTATAACGATGGAAAACTGAAGTGTTTGATTACTTTAAATAGTTTAAGGTGCATGTTGAAAGGTAAAGTGGTTTTCTTGTTAAATCTTTGTGGATTGATGGTTGTGGTGAGAATACGTCCAATGAATTCAAGAAATATTGTGAAAAATAAGGAATAAAGCATGAAATTATCTTTTCTTACACTCCACAACACAATGGAGCAGTCAAATGAAAGAATAGATCTGTTCTTAAGGCCAAAGGAATACTAAATTCTTTTTAGGCAGGCGAAATGATTACTAGAATTAAAGGAAAATATTTGTCTATATAGAAGAAATTACCCTTTTAAGATCTAAATTTATGGAAATAAATTTGAATGAGAAAATATTGTGTCAAGATAATTTCTGTAAGACAAAGAATTTTGGGTTGCCAAGAGGGTTGGAATGGAAAAGGTGCAAAGAAGTTTTGAAACAAGATGAGAATGGATAGAATTAAATAAATACAACCTTCGACGTGGTTCTGGTTCTCCTCTTTGGAGACATGACTATTTGGTGATCTAGAAATTTTGACGAAATTGCTCTAGTCTATTTCCACAAATGACGCTAATTTGTTGGACGTAGGTTTTAACTCTATAAATTTCAACTCCTTTCGACTTGAACGGCTGGTTGCTGAAGCAGTTTGAGACTTACAAAAGACTGGCGAAGGGTACTTCGGCGGGAAGATTTCAACGCTTAAGTCAAAAAGAGTGATTTTTTATAGAAAAGAAACAGATTAAGAGTAAGAGAGCGAGAGAGAGAGAAAGAGAGAGGGAGAGAGAGAGAGTTGGTCTCCCTGTAACTTATGTGTCAAGTGTAGGCGTTTTTGAGAAGGTATTTAGATTTCGGTGTGCCAAAACATTTTATGCATGGGCTACACAAGAGTCATGTGTATTTAGAGTGTTACAACTCTAGTTTCCTTATCTGGGAGTCCAAAAATCTCGAGACCTTATAATCAAATATTATGTATGATTCGTGATATTTATTATTTAGAAAGTTCAGTGGTATGAGGGGGATCTTTTTCCTTATCGATTAAGATCTGAAGGTTTCCTTTCTTATCTAGGAGATACGATTCATGTGGAAATGGGAAACAGAAGATCAATGTAAAATTTGGTCAAATATCACCTTTAACCAGTATGATCGGTTCTTTAGGAACCGCTTGCTCTCGACCGGGAAGAAAGAGGCATCAGTTCGGGCTTGCCGAACACTTCTTTGTGTCAATCGAATTGCCTTTGTCGGGAGCCAACCGAACAATTGGTTAGAATAATGCCGATAACATTCTCTTAGTGTGTCATCCTATATCCGCCCTTTAGAGAGATTGATCCCGATCTACCAACACGTCTTGATGTACTTGTCTCTTTGGATCATGGATGTTGCAGAATTGAACACTTTTCTTGTTAGACCTTACGAACGGACCCCATCACCCACCAAAGAGCTAGATTTATAGGTGCGACCACCTTGGTTGCTTGCTGCTATTCATCGGTTAAAAATAGGAATTAATACAATAACATTAAATTTTAATATTTTATTTTTTCAATAATGTATTATAATATAATATGATTACTTTATACATAAATTAATTATTACAAATATGAAAATAAATATTATAAATAAATAATAAATTTATTGATTTGATTTCGATATATAATATTTTTAAAATATATAATATTCGGTAGATATTTAAATAACATTTATCTCGGTGTTTTCTGTCACCAAAATTTTCAACTCGCCAGAAGAAAGGAAAAGAGAAATTGCCGGTAAACATCAAGGAGGAAATAGGACTGGTGAGGGTTCAATTCCTCTTCTCCCTCCCTACGAGATGGGAAAATTCCAACTTTCTCACAGATAAAATTTGAACCCCAATTCTTAAAATTTTCCACAACTTACTGGGTTTCATTCTAACTTCTTGGAAATGTTTTCAGTTGCTTGTTTTTAATGTTCTACCCCTATTGTATGTAGTTATGTGCATATATAAGTTTTTAACTTTAATGTTATAATCATAGATATTCCATTATTTTATTCCAAACAGGAAGATCAGCCCCACCGGCTGGGACCAAGACACGGCCCAGAGTCCCATGGGAGGGCGCCCCTTTTTAGCGTCCCCATGTCCCTCTTGTACGGCGACATACGGGCGAAAAAAGGAAATAATATGTGTTTACGTGTCTCTGTGTCTATGTGCTTCAGATTTGGTCATGCCTGATTTCATAAGCTTGCTACCCTCACAGTATGCTAAATATTATTTTAATGATTGAGATTTTATAATTTTGAATATTCAATAAGAAAAAATATTTTTACTAGAATTCCAATTTGTTCTCAAATCGTGGGCGGGGACGGCTTCTAACCGACTGGTTCCTATACGTGTCGAAAACATGAAATGCCACCTGGTCTGGTCGGAGACGATCCGTCCATCAGAGGAAAAACGTATCCAAATCCGACAAAACAAGTGCCAAGCCCTATGTAATCGCTGACGTCACCTTTCCGTCAACTAATTTTTATGTCAAAATTGATGGCCACCGAAAGCCATCAATGACGCCTTGGCAAATAAAAATAATTACTATTAAATATTTTTTTATAATTTTTTTGATATAATTATTTATAATTTTTACAAATTTATAAAAGTTTTAGATTTTGAATTAATATTATTTTATTTTATTCAAAATAGAAAAAAATAAAATAATATATTAAATTCTTAAATATTAGAAGAATATATTTCCTTTACAAATATTTAGACAATAATAATAACAAACTGAATTTTAATCTAAAATATTAGAATCGATCATTTGAGTAACCAATATAGGAGAGATATTACTATATTGGTCTCTCATGTTGTTCATAAAAGATTTATACCGACTATCAATCTATCATAACTCTATTTCTTTATCCAAATTTGAAATCGGCAATGTTAAAAAGAACACAAGAGAAATTCAAGTATTTAAACATAGCTTAGATTAAAGAAAACTTATATTTATATTTAAAAAGATTATTTAGATAGTGAACTTATATAAATGAAATATTTTTCTAAATATGATTTTTAATGTGCATTATTATAAATTATTGTGTATATGCAGTGAATTTATCTGGCTATATTTAAAAGGAATTATTGAAATTTTCAAACCTTATACAAGAAAAGAAAAAAGTTCACAATTTATAATATTATAATAAATTTTTTTATATTGTAATACTAATGATGTGCAAATTGACTTCACATTTAGCTGTTGGTTTCGCATAATATTTGGAAAATTTCAGATTCTTTTAAATTAATTTTATTTTATTTATAACATTTTTAATTAAAATAAAAAATGTATAATAAGAAAAATAAATGGCAGTGAGTGTTTGTGTGTTTCTTTATTTTTTTTTTATATTGTAATACTAATGATGTGCAAATTGACTTCACATTTAGCTGTTGGTTTCGCATAATATTTGGAAAATTTCAGATTCTTTTAAATTAATTTTATTTTATTTATAACATTTTTAATTAAAATAAAAAATGTATAATAAGAAAAATAAATGGCAAAAGTGAAAGTGAATTGTGTGTGTGTGTGTGTGTGAGAGCGTGTGGAAAAGATTTATTTAATTTATATAGCAAAATAAAAGACACTTCCGTTTTTCTTTTTCAAATCAAAGTCACATTCAACCGTTGGGCGGGCAACCCTTTCCCCCCCCACGAAAGAGCTTCATAGGTGCGACAGCCATGGCTGTTGGCTACCATTCAAAGATGCCTCTTTCTATTCTTCTATCCTTTTTCCTTTTATCGTTGTTGGGTGGGTCTTTAAATAGCGTTTGTCTCTCACTGATTTCTCTCACCAATATTTTTCAACTCCCACAAAGAAAGAAGAAAGGAAAAGCGGAACGCCCAGCAAACATTAAGAAGGAAATATGACTGGTGAGGGTCCAATTCCTCTTCTCACTCCCTACAAGATGGGAAAATTCCAACTTTCTCACAGGTAAAATTTGAACCCCAATTCTTAAATTTTGCCATAACTTATTGGGTTTCATTCCAACTTCTTGAAAATGTTTTCCGATGCTTGTTTTTAATCTCCTCCCTCTATCGTATGTATTTGTGTGTATATATAAGGTTTTAACTTTAATATTGTAATCATAGATATTCCATTATTTTATTCCGGAGAATGATCTGCCACACTTTAATATTGGCTGGGACTGAGACACGGCCAAAAGACCTATGGGAGGCGTCCCCATTTTTTTATGTTCCCCTGTCCCTCCTGTGGCGAAAAAAGGAAATGATATATGTGTATATGTGTCTATGGGTATACTTTGCTTTCATAAGCTTGCTACCCACATGGCCAGTGTGCTTGATACTGTTTTAGTGGCTGAGACACCATAATCTCCTGTGAGTTGGACTGTGTAAGCATTTTCACCAACCCATTTTAAGATTCGAAATGGACCATCAGCCCTTGGCTTGATTTTCCAAAACGACCTGGTTGAAATTGTTCCTTTGGAAGATGAACCCAAACCAAATCTCCCACCTTGAAAATTGTTGGCTTTCAAAACTTGTCAGCTTGCTTTCAGCACTTCTCATTTGGCTGAAATTTTCTCTGTGACTTTTCATGCAACTAATGGATTAGCACCACAAACAACTTCGAAGGGGCTTTTCCCTGTAGTTTTGTTTTGAGATCGATTAAATGCAAAGTCATGAATTTCGAATCACGATCAGAAGTAGTGCATTTCAGAATGCCCTGAAGGCAGACACTTTCTCGGAAGTAGAGTTCTACTACATTAGTTGCATCCAAGGTGTTACTGCAAGGAACAAAACGTGCCATTTTGAAAAATTGATCAACCTCAATGAAGCCTTTGTTCCTCTGAGTTTTGCTACAGTTCAATATGTTTTCACTTTTACTATTTATGGGAAAAATTTTGACAAACTTTTGTTTGTGAGCAACAAGGAATAAGATTTGTACGGACCTTTATGGTGTGTATTGGAGACATCGTTTTTTGATCATTGTGTTTCTTGCCTATGCTTGCGAGAAGTCCATCATGTCATTTTTTTTTTTTCCTTTTCATCCAGAAATAACTTTGTCATATGTGCAATTTTTGTATGCCAGAATTGTTTTGGCACCATTGACTAGACAAAGATCTTACGGCAATGTTCCTCAGCCTCATGCGATCCTGTATTATTCACAGAGGACCACAAAAGGAGGTCTTCTAATAGCTGAAGCAACTGGAGTTTCTAACACCGCCCAAGGGTAAAATGTTATGGATTTTGATTTTCCATTTTATATATGACCTTTAATTACAGTCCTTTTTATATTGTCTTGTCTTAATGTTTTTAGATATCCTCATACACCTGGTATATGGACAAAGGAGCAAGTTGAAGCCTGGAAACCAATAGTAGATGCTGTTCATGCTAAAGGTGGAATATTTTTCTGTCAAATTTGGCATGTTGGAAGAGTTTCAAATTCAGGTATGTTCCTCAAAAGCTTATTTGTGCTTTTCTAATGTAGATCAAGAATCCAGAAGTGCATAAGTTGGACTTCTATTAACAGAAACTTTGTTTCATAAATGTTGACCTTTTGCTAAATGTAAGAGATTGCTGATAAAGAATTTTGAGCCACTTGTGTGCTATCTCTTATCTATCACTTTTTACAACTGTTTGTCCAGGCTTCCAGCCAAATGGGCAAGCTCCGATTTCCTCTACAGACAAGGCATTGACTCCACAAAGCTATCCTACACAATTTACACCTCCCCGGCATCTAAAGACAGAGGAAATCCCTCAGATAGTGAATGATTTCAGAGTAGCAGCCAGGAATGCTATAGAAGCCGGTAAGTTTTACTCCACTGGCCTAGCGTGACAATGATTTGTTGATATAGAGATTCTTTTCAAGAACTTATCTGATGCTGCTTTCCTATCTATAATTAAATTAGAGGGGTCAAGGAAGTATTATATACCTGGAATCCGCATTTGCCTAGTCTCCCTGGTCAGGTGCAGTGCTCCTGTAGCACCTTTTGTTACTTATAGGGTGGCATGCATGTAGGCTAGAGTACATAGGCTATAAGGTAGTGCTTATGCCATCCTCATCTGGAATGAAAGCAAAATCGATTTTAGAAGCAGGTTACTTCATCATTTGTTGGCTAATTAAAGACTTCAAATGACATGTTGAGATAGGATAAGCCAAATAATTGGCCTCTATGTAGCGGCTATATTGCTTTCAGCTCTCAAATGTGTCCTTTGGTACATTTTTACTTTGCCATCCCAGCTTCAAATATCCATTTCCATGTTTTCAATGTCTTCTGTTCAGATTGCAGTAAATTTCCTTCCACTTTCTCAAGATAGAAGAAAGAGTCTGATTCAGTGTCCTTGTTGTTACTTGGACATGTCTCACTTTTGTCTCCCCCCCCCCCACCCGGGGCATCTGAGCCCTATAGATGCACCAAAAAGACGAGACTATTTCAGATTGGGAGGAGATGAAATAAGCAGTGCTTTTTGATCTGCCTTTGAATTTGTCTGTTCTCCATACATTTTCAATATTTCTTATTTGCAGACTATTTCATGCCAATTTGAGTCTTTCCTGTCCTAGCAATTGCCTAAATTACCTTAAATGGTGCCTAAGGGCTTAATACCCAGTACCCAGGAATTCTAAGTCTTTGTGCCCTGAGGGTGCCTATCAGCATCTTTAACTGTTTTTACTGAAGTTGCTCCTTCAAATGTGTAGTAAAAGTTTATTGTTGTTTAATAATGCTTGACTGGTTCTGAAAACGTCATAAAAACATGGAATGTCCTGTATTCCCTCTTGTTAAATACAAGTCTCTCTTTTAGGGGACATGGGTAGATCTCATTCTGCATAATCTAGTTGTGCACCGCTCTTTAATATTTGATTAGAGTATCTAGTTTTTCAATTTTTCCCCCTAACCCAACATAAAATAGGTCATAATTAAGAGGTCATGCGAATTTTAGCTGGCAGCATGAACGGAGGTGAATTGTGGCCGGCAATTTTCTAAAATCAAACATAAGAGTCTAGATAGTAGTCTTAGATATAGAAACTTGTTATTGGAGCTTAATAATTAGTTTGTATTACAGATACTGTACATACACATGCATCCAGTTCCAAATTTACATGAAATCGTCATCCCTATGGGGTAGAAAATAAAGGCCATGTTTCTAATCAATGAAATTGATTTATTTACTTGCTCTCTATATTGATGGCAGCAGTGAGAACTATTCATTTAATCTCCTCTTCACCGAGCTTGTGTTGATTTAAGCATCTTTATGTTTTACTTCTGTGTATTCTGTAACAGGCTTTGATGGAGTTGAGATCCATGGGGCTCATGGCTACTTAATTGACCAGTTTATGAAGGACCAAGTGAATGACCGGACAGACCAATATGGTGGATCCTTAAAGAACCGATGCCGATTTGCTTTAGAGATAGTTGAAGCCGTTGTCAAGGAAATAGGCGCAGATAGAGTTGGAATAAGACTCTCCCCATTTGCAGATTACATGGAGTCTGGAGACTCAAATCCAGAAGCTTTAGGCCTCTACATGGCTGAATCCTTGAACAAGTACAACATTGTATACTGCCATATGGTTGAGCCAAGGATGGAAACGATGGGAGGAAAAACTGAATGTTCTCAAAGTCTTGTGCCTATGAGAAAGGCTTTTAAAGGCACTTTCATTTCTGCTGGGGGTTATGATCGAGAAGATGGGATCAAAGCTGTGGCAGAAAACAGGACTGACCTTGTTTGCTATGGTCGTCTATTTCTAGCCAACCCCGATTTGCCCAGGAGATTTGATCTTAACAAACCTCTCAACAAATACATCAGAGAGACATTCTACATACCTGATCCTGTTGTTGGCTACACTGATTACCCATTTCTTGAAGAAGAAGAAGAAGAAGAAGAAGACAAGTAATGGTATCAGTACCACCATGCCTTGCTCTTGAATCCTAAAATAATACAAGGAGCATAGTTAAGATTTATAAGTTCCTTGGTTAAGGCTTATGTATCAGATCTGATGATAAAAGTTGAAAACTTTGCAAGTGACTTCTTTTTCCATGCAAACATGATTCTTGCTCACTCTTGGTACAACTTCCTCACTCTCATCCTCTAATGTTGGACAAGCTTGTAGCATTCAATGCTAGCCTCTGCTGACACTGCTCTCCGCCGCACAAGAAGCAACCTTTCCCTGTAGACTTGTTCCCGTTACAACCCCAAGTTGATCCTTTCGATGATGACATGTTGGACATATAAGTATATGCATCCTTTGATGCTTCCCCACTCTTGCCACCATTACTAGACTTCCCACCATTGATCCCTGATGCTGCTGGCAGATACTTATAACTCTTAGCACAAGGCTCATGAGTACGGTGTTAGGCATTCTGCATCTACTTGAGTTTTAGCCAAATCCTTGACCCTCAGGCACAGGAGTTCCATTTTAGCCAAAGGCTTCAATCCTTCTCAACAATCAAATGCTTTGCCCTTCTCTGAGATGACTCTTATATCCAAAATAAGGGCTGAGAATTTTTTCACATACTCATGGAAACAACTGGTAATTGGGCTGGCTGGTCTGAGCTTGACCTGAGCTCAGCCCGTTTTGAAGGTTTGAGTTTGGCTCATTTTAGAGTTGGATCGAGCTTGAACCCATTATTTAGGCTTATTTTAATTACGGGCCAAGATCAGAGACTAATTGGCTTGATCCATCATAAGCTTGGCCCGTTTAAAGCAAACCTAGAATCTTCCCAAACCCCTGGTCCTTTCCACACACACACACACACAGAGAGAGAGAGAGAGAGAGAGAGAGAGAGAGAGAGAGAGAGAGAGAGCTTTTTTATTTCCCAAACCCCTACCCCATTCCCATTCCATTCCAACACCTTTTTCCTTTTTTTCATTTTTATCCCCATTCCTATCCCCACAGAGACACCTTTTTCCTTTTAACATTTTTATCCTCATTCCCATCCCCGAGTTGTATATACATTCCATGAGAGAGAGAGAGAGAGAAAGCAATCTTGTTCGATTGACATTGCCTTGTAAATATTAAGAGCACTCTTCTTCTTCGATCGGCACAGGTAAACAACCTCAAGAACCGTATGGTGGCCAGGAGTGGCTCGATCTCCTCTTGCTTCTCCATCTTGTCATCTGTCTCCATCATCACCGCTGCTCCATCGGCTTTGGAATCTAAGTACAAAGATGGACTCTTCGATGGCTTTGAAACTTCAAATACTAGAGTTAAAGAGTTGTATGTGTGGTGGTGATCATTCGAAGAGTACTCTTGAGATCATCTTCACTAAAGAACTTAATCACTCCCCTCTCTCTCTCTCTCTCTCTCTCTAGATTTTTTTTGGTTCAAATCGAGCTTGAGTCTGGCTTGAAATGAGCTCGAGGCCTTTTATTTATTTTTTGTGCCAAGCTTGAGCCTTGATTCATCAAGATTTTTCGAGTCGGACTCGAACTTAGGTCCATAAAATTTTAAACGGGCTGAGCTTGAATTTTGCAAAATCTCGCTCAAAAAGCTCGATTGCCAAGCCTATTCTTGAGTGTATCTATCTGTTTCAAACTCCACAAAATTTCAAATGATTATTGTACTCAACATTCTTAGGGAGAAACTGAGCCTTCAACTTGAGCTTCAAACCCTCTTAGGAGCAAAGAGCAGACCTGCCTTTCTCTATCTCCACATACTTGGTACACCAACACAACTCAACATCACCAACTTATATTAAGGCTATTAATGCCTCCGTGTCCTCATCAACTGTAACACCCGAAAAAAAAAATTCAGTATTAGAATTTTTAATAAATTCTTCAATATGATTCCGAAATAAATTGGGAATGTATTGGTCCCGTGGTATAGGAAGAAGGTTTATGATTCTCATTTGATGTGTTAGGTTTACTTATAGAGCAATTTGGGTTGTTGTGTCAAGTCCCTGAAGTGATTCTTGAAGTTAAGACTGAGTATATCGATATCCCAAGTGAATATATATCGATATATTGAACTCTGAAACAAAGATCCTGAGAGCATGTTTGAGTATATCGATATATCTTAATGGAGTATATCGATACATGCACCTCTGAAACAAACTTCCTAAGAGCTTGAATTTATATATCGATATATCCCAATGGGGTGTATCGATATATAAGGCTGTGTTACACTTTCCTGAGAGCATGCATTCGTAAATTGATATACCCTAAACCGTGTATCGATACGCGTTAGTGGAAATGAGAAATGACTAAAATACCCTTCAATTTCAACTACACCCTTAAACCCATGAGGGACAGAATGGTAATTTTACCTTCCAAAACAAGTGAAATGGGTTATGGCTTTCTCACTCTCGCCATTTGCACTCCACTTTCGAATACAACTCTCTCCTCTCTCTCTACAGTCATTTTTCTTCCCCTATCAAATTTTCTTCCACAAATCAACCATTCCCTATACAAATTCACTATATGGGCTTTCAAAATCCTCAATCAATCATGGAGATCGAGGATTGAACGGAAGGAAATCTAAGGTCTCTCTCTCTCTACGAAGAAGGAAGTTGGGTTTTTGAAACCCAACCCCCAAAACTCAATCCAACCTTAAAATCAAGGTAATTTTCCCTCCTTAAACTTGGTTTTAGTTTCTTTAATGATAGAATAAATTTATTGTTGAAATTTATGAAAATTTCGAAGGAGAATCAAAACCCTAAAATTGTGAATAGTGAAAATTGGGGGAAATTGGAATGAAAAATAGTATGTAGGTGTAAATGAGGTATAATTAGTGGAAATAGAACCATGAACATAGATTTTTAGATTTGGGACAAATTTAGGGCTCTTGCAAAAATTAAGGCTATGTAAATTTGGGGGAAAATTGGGAAAACTGAGGAATATTAGGAATTAAAGTCATTGGTGAGGCAAATATTCCTAGATTGATGAAATTGAAATGTACATTTATGACTTGGAGAAATTATGAAAAAATTAGGGTCTATACAAAATTAGAAAAAATTGGTAAACCCTTGAATTTGAGAATAAATGACCCGAAAATTGTTATTGTTGGTTTAGGAAAATCCGTTGGAGCTTGAAAGAACATTTTCATTAGAAATTGGGAGTGGACACCCTCCCAAGAGGTGAGTGGATAGATTGTGTATCACAAGAATGATTAAAAAATTTTAAATACGATTTGCAAATTTGATTTTGAAATGAATTTTAAAATGAATTTATAATGTTTTGTGATTGTGGTATGCCTAAAATGAAATTGTGAAATGTCCATGACTCTTGTACATGATTATTGAATTATTTGCACCATATTACTTTGGAATACTCATGTGAATTGTGAAATATTGTTCTATCTCATATTTGAGCATGCATTGATTTATAAAATGAGTTTGGTAACATGGTGCCGGGAAAAAGGACTGTAGTTCTGAGTCCTGCCACAGACCGGTCCGTTGGGGCGGCGTGGTTTGGGCTAACTTGTGATTACATTAGAGGCTTGGAGGTGGCAGGATGAAGAGCCACTCAAGTCGGACGGATGACATGGTAGCACCCCACGAAAAAAATTTCCGCGCCAACACTAAAGGGGAAGGGGAGTTTAATAAAAAATTGTAGAAAATCCTTTGGCGGATCCTGCCAATGGCCATTGGTGGGATAATATTTTCAGTACACCCCAAAAATTGTGGAAAAATGATATTTGATTGATTGAGTTGATTTTATGAGTCATAGCGGATTGATATGAATGATTTTATGAAAATGAATTTCATTATGGTATCCAATGATAGTTGATACATGTATTTGGCATTACCACCCTCACCCCTTATTTATATGTTACATGCCACTGCACTCCACTCACTGGGTATTTTAAAATACTCACCCCCTCCTTTAAATCCTTTTCAGAGGATGTGTAGACTTTGGCGGGTATTGGTTGATTCAGAGATATTTTGGTGATCCATGATAGATATTGGTGCTGGATACTATCTTTTTGAGATTTGATGTAATTTCATCCGTGGAAGGAAGCTATTGTACTATTCTTTTGAAATTTGATTTAATTGATACTTGTCATATTTTTTTTTGGGACAAGTATTGGTGGAATCCAAGTTTGGTTTACGTGGAAAATGTTTATGTTTGTTTAAAATTTATTTTTGCAAAACTTATTGTATTTATTTGGGACATTTGGACTTTCATTGAGATTTTTGAAATATTTTAAGATTGTGAATTTTGTGAAACTCTGGAATGGCTGGGAAGGCCTCATTGCATGCATGCATGTACAGGATCCCCTCCCTAAATGTATGCCGATGCATACTTGTGTGTACAGGGATGGATCAGATGGGTCCTTTGCATGCAAGTTGTTATATGATTTATTGGTTTGATGAGTTTATTGTTTTGGAAAATATATTGAAAAATTAGAATGTCTTGTACTATTCCGGTATATGGGGAGATCATGCCCGTATAATGGGATAACACGGCAGTTGTTACGTACTCGACGGGAGAGTCGAGGCGTGACATCAACCCTCACAACTAGAACGTATTGCTCAACGTCAAATAATAAGTTTTCTAACTCAATGTCCCACACTCCCCCATAAGGGCACAACTCGGGAACTTACATCTTTGCTTACTCAAAGGTGTTAAATCCATTCACGCTCAATGTGCGCCCCAAGAGCCTAACCTTGGGACTCAGTGTCACACCCCGACCCACACCCGAGCCAGGCACATGACCAGCCCGCCGCGGCACCTCGATGCACGGGCACCACGTCTCGCCCATCGAAGCACCGTAAGGCTGTCGATATTCACAAAATCCAAGTTTCCAAATCACAGAGATCCCCAAGAAATAAAAATAATACATGTATGCTAAATGCAAATTAAAACAAGTGAGAGTTAAACTTATACAGACTAGAAAAATTTTAAATACAGTCATCCCAATTTAAACAAATATAATGGTCATTCTAACTTCCTCAAATGATACAATAACCTCAATATATATATAGCGGAAGAGCGGGTAGTCATACCCCAGCCCAGTAGTCTCTAAGAATATCCAATACAACAATGCGCACAAATCTCTCAATCCGAGTCTACACCTGTAGGAGGGAAATGTGAGGGGTGTGTACCATAGAGAGGGGGGTTGGTACTCAGCAAGTCGGGGGGATGACATGCTACAATTAATTTTTGGGTGAATTAGGAGTGTCAAAATTATGTCCTCATAAATCCATGGTATGCAAAAATATTATGACATCTCAATAAATCATTCACGGCATACGTATCAAATCAAATATGTATCCATTATGCATGTCCGTCATATCATGTAGAGCCGGCCGAAAATATTCCGGCAAAGGCCAACCATGGCCAAGGACGGGCAACGTTGGGGGTTTTCATGGTGCAAGTAATAAAATAAGGCTCTCCACCCCAACGTTGGCCACAGACTACTCCAACTAGCCTGTATATATATATCGCACACGTATCAAGGATCAAGCGTGTATGGAAACCCGCCGGTGCTAGACCTACCAAGGTCCTCCCCGAAGTGGTTCAACCGACGACTGTCCGTACAATATGTATGACAATCTGGCGGATACCCCCTGCAGAGGCGTATCCGGGCACAACAGGTGCCTTTACCAAATGTCCTTCGTAGCTACGGAATTCCATAGGAAGCATATCATCATCATCACAGTATCCACAGGGGCGTCCAGCCCAAATCACATATCTCAAGCGAAATCTCAAGCCATAACATGTCAAAATCATGTGCCAATATGCAATGGAAGTATAAAATCATGTGAATATATCAAAGTGTGGCACAATCATCAAGTGTCAAAATCATGGATGCATATCGATATAAATAAGTTGGGACACTCCATATATTCACAAAACATTTTTATAAATCCAGGGAAATAGGTCAATCATACCATTTTAAATCATGCATTTGAAAACTTTTTAAAACACAGTATCAATTAAAAGTAGATGTCAAGTCCCACTCACTGTCAGGGGAGGACAATGCACTCCCCAATATCTCCACAAAGCGTAAATCAAGTGCTCCCTCCGTTCAACTCAAATAACTCTTAGGGAGACAAACAATCTGCAGATTTTTTTTTTTTTTAACCTGTACAGTCATGGAAAACAGACTATAACTTTGGCTATACTTGTCCAAATCAGATGATTCTTATCTCATTTTAAAGCTAAGAGATAGCACTATAACTTTCATTTTTCACACTTCCTCAGATTCAAATCACAGAATTCCCGGTAAGCCTCATTTTTTCACTGTCATATTTAAGTTTGGATTCTGTCCAGTTTTTGTGCAGAAGCCATAACTTTCATTCTACTTACCAAAGTCTAATGAAATTTTAACATGTTATAGATAAGATGTAGATCTACAACTTTCGTGTTTTGAGTTTTATCCAAATATTCCTGGAAGGGGTTCAACAAAATTCATGAACAGGACTGATACGTTTTAGTGAAACATAAAGTTTCTGTCAACCCAGTTTTAAGGAAAATTGTATAACTTTCAATTTCCTCGTGTGAAATGGCTGAAAGTTTTATATGTTATAGGAAAGAAGTATATCTATAACTTTCATGTTTTGTGTTTCTTCAAAATAATACTGGAGAGGGGTCGTTTTTACTCACTACTGTTAAGGTTCGAAACAGGACACTTCTATGTCGAGTTTCAGGAAAAGTGCCATAACTTTTGGCACAGGCATCTGATTTTGGTGATTCTTATCTCGTTGGAAAGATAAGACTTTGATCTACAATTCATATAACTAGCACAGTTTCAAATTCTGGCTCTAAGATTCCTTAAAACAGGGATGAAGTCACGGACAGAAATAAAATTTAAAGTGAGACAGGATAAAATTTCTTACCTCACTTTCTTGGTCTTCCTCTCTTGCTTCTCTCCTTGTTCTCACGAATTGGGAAGAATGAACAAGCATTCTAAGGCCTTCTTCTTTTTTTATTGTGTTAATACCTCACCACCCAAGGATCAAATCTCCAATTAATCTAAACCATAGGATCATTTTGACTATTGCATGTGTTCTCATTGGTTTTCATGTGCATGTGTTTTCATTGGCCCACCTTGCCTTTCTCATCTCCATTTGGCCTACACTTGTCCTCCTCACTATAACACTTGTTCAATACAAAAATACACTTGTCACATTTTATTTAAGTTTTGTTAATTGCTAACAAGTCCTTTGACTTATAAAAATTCTAATTTGACCCCTAAAATTTTCATAATTACACATTAGGCCCAAAATCTTATATTAGACCTAATTAAATTTATTTAATGTGAAATTAAGGTTTTGAATCTCTGAGTCAAAATTGATCCGATTTGTATTTTACCATCAAATATCTAAGGTTGATTTACCGGAAAAATTTTCTTAGTGAAATTCATAAACATTGTAGTAGAAACATCATATATATATATATATGAAATGGAATTGACTATAGAATACACCGAGAGTCGGTGTTACATTTTTCTAACCCCCTAAAAACAAGTTTCGTCCCCGAAACTAAAAGAAAACCATATAGGGAAAGGAAAATTACTCAGTAAATAGATGAGGGTACTGTCCCCTCATAGTCTCCTCAGGCTCCCAAGTCTCCTCCTCGACCTGGTTGCTACGCCACAAAATACGTACTAACGGGACATCCTTGTTTCACAGTCTACGGATCTGCCGATCAAGGACTGCTACAGGTTGTATAGGTAAACTCAGGTCCTCCCATAGCTCAACTGGTGGAGGTTCTAAAACATGAGAAGGGTCAGGCATATATCTCCTAAGCACCGAGATATGGAACACATCGTGAATACGTGCCAACTCCTCTGGCAGCTCCAATCTGTACGCCACACTTCCGATCTTCTCAAGAATACGGAAGGGCCCAATATACCTGGGGCTCAGCTTGCCCCGCTGTCTAAAACGGATCACCCCTTTCCCAGGTGAGATCCTCAAGAAAACCATGTCTCCCTTCTGAAACTCCAGTGGTCGCCGCCTACGGTCTGCATATGCTTTCTGTCGATCCTGGGCGGCTCTCATCCTCTGTCGGATAATCCTGACCTTCTCCCTCGTCTCCTCAACAAGCTCCACACTGCTGAGGTGCCTCTCACCGACCTCGTCCCAACATAAAGGTGTGCGGCATCGCCTCCCATACAATGCCTCGGATGGAGGCATCCCGATACTCGCCTGGTAGCTGTTATTATATGCAAACTCTACAAGTGGTAAATGCCGATCCCAGCTACCATGAAAATCAATAACACAAGTCCGAAGCATATCCTCAAGTGTCTGAATCGTACGCTCTGACTGGCCATCTGTCTGAGGATGATAGGCTGTGCTAAAGTTCAGTCTAGTACCCAATGCCTCCTGCAAACTGGGCCAGAACCTAGACGTGAACCTAGGGTCCCTGTCTGAAACAATCGACACAGGCACCCCGTGAAGTCGTACTATGGTGTCCATATAGAGACGTGCCAGCACCTCCAAGGAGTAGTCACCACGGATGGGGATAAAGTGTGCAGATTTGGTGAGTCGATCGACAATCACCCAAATCGCATCATGCTGCGTGGATGTCCTCGGTAACCCCATCACAAAATCCATGGTAATATGTTCTCACTTCCACTCAGGAATGGGAAGCGGCTGTAAAATACCTGCTGGTCTCTGGTGCTCAGCCTTCACCTGCTGGCACACCAAGCACCGTGCTACAAACTCTGCTATTTCCTGTTTTATACCCGACCACCAATAACTGCCTCTGATGGTGCGATACATCTTTGTACCCCCGGGATGCATAGCATAAGCCGAAGAGTGTGCCTCCTCAAGGATAGCACGTCGAAGCTCAACATCAGCTGGAATACACACTCTGTCTCTGAACACCACGAGTCCATCAACACGGACTCGGAAATCCCCGCCCTCTCCGCGGCGGATCCGATCGTGAATAGTCTGGAGCTCTACATCTGTACCCTGAAGCTCTCTGATGCGGTCAAGTAGTGTAAGCCGCACCTCAAATCTGGCTAGCAGTGTACCCTGCTCATCGCTGGCCAAGCTGACTCCCAAAGCTCGGAGTCCTACCAAGCAGAATATGTAGGCTCTATCTACTGCCTGAGAAGTGGTAGAAGAAGATGACTTCTGACTCAAGGCATCTGCTACTACATTTGCCTTACCTGGATGGTAGTCAATAACCAAGTCGTAGTCTTTCAGCAGTTCTAACCATCTCCTCTGTCTTAGGTTTAGCTCTCTCTGAGTAAATAAATACTTCAAACTCTTATGGTCTGTGAAGACCCTACAGGTAACTCCATATAAGTAATGCCGCCATATCCTCAGTGCGAAGACTATGGCTGCCAGCTCAAGATCGTGAGTAGGGTAGTTCGCCTCATGCTTCTTTAACTGTCTCGAAGCATAAGCGATCACCCGTCCATCCTGCATCAAGACGCAACCCAGCCCCTGCCGGCTGGCATCACTGTACACAACATACTCCCTGCCGCTTGTAGGGAGAGCCAAGATAGGTGTCGACGTCAGTCGCTGTTTGAGTTCCTGAAAACTCGCCTCACAGCGGTCATCCCAACAGAACTTGACGTCTTTCTTCGTCAATCGAGAGAGTGAAGCAGCAATCCTCGAGAAACCCTCTACAAATCGTCTATAATAACCAGCAAGTCCAAGAAAACTCCGGACCTCAGTAACGGTCTGTGGCTACTCCCACCTCAATATGGCCTCTACTTTCTGCGGATCAACAAAAATCCCCTCCGCAGAAACAATATGGCCCAGAAATCCAATTTCCCTTAGCCAAAATTCACACTTGGTGAATTTGGCATATAACTGCTGCTCACGGAGAGTCTGTAAAACCACCCTTAGGTGCTGTTCATGCTCCTCATCACTCCGTGAGTATACCAGAATGTCATCAATAAATACGATGATGAACCGATCCAGGTAGTCGTGGAAGACCCGGTTCATTAAATCCATAAAAGCCGTTGGAGCATTAGTTAACCCAAACGGCATCACTAAAAACTCAAAGTGACCATAGCTAGTGCGGAATGCAGTCTTGGGCACGTCCTCGGCCCGAATCCGTAACTGGTGATAACCAGACCGCAAATCGATCTTCGAAAAGACCCGTGCACCCTGAAGCTGGTCAAATAGGTCATCAATATGTGGCAGAGGATACCGGTTCTTGATGGTCACCTTATTCAACTGCCGATAATCCACGCACAGTCGTAGGGTCCCGTCCTTCTTCTTTACAAACAACACCGGAGCACCCCAAGGCGAAGTGCTCGGACGGATAAAACCCTTGTCCAGTAATTCCTGCAGCTGGACCTTGAGCTCTCTCAGCTCAGCTGGCGCCATTCTGTATGGCGGAATAGATATAGGGGCGGCTCCCGGAACTATGTCGATCTCAAAGTCAAACTCCCGAGCAGGTGGAAGGCCGGGTAGCTCCTCAGGGAAAACATCCGCAAACTCCTGTACTACAGGAACATCCTCATTCCTCGGTCCCTTCACAGTAGTATCCACAACATAGGCCAAGTATGCCGTGCAGCCTCGGCGTATTAACCTCATGGCCTCCATCACCGAAATAACACAGCGAGATAATACTCTCCTCTCACCAGAAAACCTCAAAGCAAGCCCCTCCGATCTCCGAAACTCAACCTCCTTAGTGAAACAATCAACAGAGGCTCTATGTCTGCTCAGCCAATCCATGCCAAGGATGGCATCAATATCAGTCAAGTCCAAAGGGATCAAATCTGCCTCAAGTACGGTGTTCCCAATCATGACCTCTGTCGCCCTATAGACTGAATCTCTCAAGAGCTGTTCACCGAGAGGTGTGAAAACCAATATCTCCTCTCCAAGTGGCGTCAAAGGCTTACCCATCAGGTGGGCAAAGGACGCTCTCACATACGAGTAGTTCGACCCGGTGTCGATAAGGACACGGGCGTCGACTCCATAAATCTTCATAGTTCCTAAATGTGGGGAAAATAAAGAGATCAATTTAGATAAAGGTGAAAATAGATGCTCATCATATATATCTCAAAAGTAGGTACAACCAACATAGTCAAGCCTCTAAGGCTTTGGATTATGATGAGTCTCAAAATAAAAGTACAAGGGAAATCTCTAAGTGTGTAAGTCAGAAAGGGGAGTACCAATAATGACATCGGGGTTCGTCTGTGCATCCTCCTGCGTCATCGCATACACTCGGGCCTGAGCTCTCGGCTGCTGCCGCGATGGTCCCGGTGCCATACTACTCCCAGCTACTGCTCGTGGGGCTATGGGGCTAGAGTGTGCCGGTGCTCCCTGCTGTCCCCCTCGTGGAGCACTCGACCGAATAGAAACTGCCGGACCTCCTGCTCCAAGATCAGGGCACTGGCTCTTGATGTGCCCCGGTCTCCCACACTGGAAGCAAGTCACTGTCACCCCGCAAGCTCCGAAGGGGTGATGTCTGCCGCATCGACGACAAAAAGGGTGTCGTCGGGCTGTAGTCTGAGTGGAGGCACTCGGGGCTGGTGCTCTAAACCCCTGGGACTGCGATCCCTGCCTCTGAGAAGGGTCCCCGTGAAACCCTGAGGTCCTCCCCTTCTTCGAACTCTGGCCCTCAGAAAACTCTTGCCTCTTCCTCCTCTGCTCCCTGCTCTCTCTCTGTCGTCCCTCAGCATGGACGATCTCCTCAGCCCAGAGTGCTGAGTCTACTATCTCTGGAAATGAGAAGTTAGGGGTCACCGTCATATACCTCCGGATGTTCAAGTTGAGGCCATCCTCAAACTTGAACCTCAACTGACTGGGTGTGGCTAGGTCCGGAACAAAAGCGGCCAGTCTTCTCAACTCGGCCTCATACTCGGTCACAGTCCGAGTCCCCTGCCGCAGGTGGTGGAACTCCGTCCTCTTCCTGTTCTGCTGGAACGCTGAAAAATATCTGCGGTTGAACTCCCGCAGAAAGTCCTTCCAACTCCTGGGCTCCGCTGCATCATCACAAACTGCCTCCCACCATGAGAGGGCATCTCCATCCAATAATCTCTCGGCCACTCAGAGTCTGAACTCCTCACTCAAGCCAAGGTCTGTCAACACTCGACGGGTGCAGTTGATCCAGTGCTTCGCAGCAGTGGAATCACCCACCCCGGAGAACTCGGTACAGCCTAGCTGTCTCGCCTCCTTCACGAGCTGAGTGAGCTCGTGAATACGTCTCAACGTCGAAGAAGTACCGTCACTGGGTCTAGAAACTACAGATGGACCGATAACCGGTGGAGGCTCAGGTGCGACTGGTCGTGGCACGGCCATAGGGGTTGGCTTGGCCATCGGTGCTGGTGGCATCTGAATGCCATGGGCAGCGTACCACTCGAACACCTGTCGGTAGGCGTCCAACGGTGGCGGTGGTGGTAGATTTGCGGCCGTGGTATCCGGTGGTGTAGGCACTGAAGGAGAACTGTGTGAGGAAGACACGTCCTCTGGTACACTGGGGGGCTCAATAGGTAAGAAGTGGGTACCTCGCCTAGTCGTCATACTTCTACAAGGAAAAAGGCACTAATCAGACAGATATGTAAGAATTAGGGTTAGTTATGGAATAACTAACCCCCTAAAAGAAATCAACTTGGCATCGGAACCAATGGATAAGGTATATTAGGTTAGATATGACCCATATCCAACCCTCTAAAAATGGATGAACTTATCTGCCTATGACCATGTACTGGGATTTCATGACTGTACTATAACTCTCACATGCATTGAGGACTTTCAAAATCAGATTTACTTGGGGATATTTTCGAAATCAGTTTCTCAAACTCAGCTCTAACCAAGAGCTCTGATACCAACCGAGGCCTGTCACGCCCCGACCCACACCCGAGCCAGGCACATGACCAGCCCGCCGCGGCACCTCGATGCACGGGCACCACGTCTCGCCCATCGAAGCACCGTAAGGCTGTCGATATTCACAAAATCCAAGTTTCCAAATCACAGAGATCCCCAAGAAATAAAAATAATACATGTATACCTCAATGCAAATTAAAACAAGTGAGAGTTAAACTTATACAGACTAGAAAAATTTTAAATACAGTCATCCCAATTTAAACAAATATAATGGTCATTCTAACTTCCTCAAATGATACAATAACCTCAATATATATATAGCGGAAGAGCGGGTAGTCATACCCCAGCCTAGTAGTCTCTAAGAATATCCAATACAACAATGCGCACAAATCTCTCAGTCCGAGTCTACACCTGTAGGAGGGAAATGTGAGGGGTGAGTACCATAGAGAGGGGGGGTTGGTACTCAGCAAGTCGGGGGGATGACATGCTACAATTAATTTTTGGGTGAATTAGGAGTGTCAAAATTATGTCCTCATAAATCCATGGTATGCAAAAATATTATGACATCTCAATAAATCATTCACGGCATACGTATCAAATCAAATATGCATCCATTATGCATGTCCGTCATATCATGTAGAGCCGGCCGAAAATATCCCGGCAAAGGCCAACCATGGCCAAGGACGGGCAACGTTGGGGGTTTTCATGGTGCAAGTAATAAAATAAGGCTCTCCACCCCAACGTTGGCCACAGACTACTCCAACTAGCCTGTATATATATATCGCACACGTATCAAGGATCAAGCGTGTATGGAAACCCGCCGGTGCTAGACCTACCAAGGTCCTCCCCGAAGTGGTTCAACTGACGACTGTCCGTACAATATGTATGACAATCTGGCGGATACCCCCTGCAGATGCGTATCCGGGCACAACAGGTGCCTCTACCAAATGTCCTTCGTAGCTACGGAATGCCATAGGAAGCATATCATCATCATCACAGTATCCACAGGGGCGTCCAGCCCAAATCACATATCTCAAGCGAAATCTCAAGCCATAACATGTCAAAATCATGTGCCAATATGCAATGGAAGTATAAAATCATGTGAATATATCAAAGTGTGGCACAATCATCAAGTGTCAAAATCATGGATGCATATCGATATAAATAAGTTGGGACACTCCATATATTCACAAAACATTTTCATAAATCCAGGGAAATAGGTCAATCATACCATTTTAAATCATGCATTTGAAAACTTTTTAAAACACAGTATCAATTAAAAGTAGATGTCAAGTCCCACTCACTGTCAGGGGAGGATAATGCACTCCCCAATATCTCCACAAAGCGTAAATCAAGTGCTCCCTCCGTTCAACTCAAATAACTCTTAGGGAGACAAACAATCTGCAGATTTTTTTTTTTTAACCTGCACAGTCATGGAAAACAGACTATAACTTTGGCTATACTAGTCCACATCAGATGATTCTTATCTCATTTTAAAGCTAAGAGATAGCACTATAACTTTCATTTTTCACACTTCCTCAGATTCAAATCACAGAATTCCCGGTAAGCCTCATTTTGTCACTGTCATATTTAAGTTTGGATTCTGTCCAGTTTTTGTGCAGAAGCCATAACTTTCATTCTACTCACCAAAGTCTAATGAAATTTTAACATGTTATAGATAAGATGTAGATCTACAACTTTTGTGTTTTGAGTTTTATCCAAATATTCCTGGAAGGGGTTCAACAAAATTCATGAACAGGACTGATACGTTTTAGTGAAACATAAAGTTTCTGTCATCCCAGTTTTAAGGAAAATTGTATTACTTTCAATTTCCTCGTGCGAAATGGCTGAAATGTTTATATGTTATAGGAAAGAAGTATATCTATAACTTTCATGTTTTGTGTTTCTTCAAAATAAGACTGGAGAGGGGTCGTTTTTACTCACTACTGTTAAGGTTCGAAACAGGACACTTCTATGTCGAGTTTCAGGAAAAGTGCCATAACTTTTGGCACAGGCATCTGATTTTGGTGATTCTTATCTCGTTGGAAAGATAAGACTTTGATCTACAATTCATATAACTAGCACATTTTCAAATTCTGGCTCTAAGATTCCTTAAAACAGGGATGAAGTCACGGACAGAAATAAAATTTAAAGTGAGACAGGATAAAATTTCTTACCTCACTTTCTTGGTCTTCCTCTCTTGCTTCTCTCCTTGTTCTCACGAATTGGGAAGAATGAACAAGCATTCTAAGGCCTTCTTCTTTTTTTATTGTGTTAATACCTCACCACCCTAGGATCAAATCTCCAATTAATCTAAACCATAGGATCATTTTGACTATTGCATGTGTTCTCATTGGTTTTCATGTGCATGTGTTTTCATTGGCCCACCTTGCCTTTCTCATCTCCATTTGGCCTACACTTGTCCTCCTCACTATAACACTTGTTCAATACAAGAATACACTTGTCACATTTCATTTAAGTTTTGTTAATTGCTAACAAGTCCTTTGACTTATAAAAATTCTAATTTGACCCCTAAAATTTTCATAATTACACATTATGCCCAAAATCTTATATTAGACCTAATTAAATTTATTTAATGTGAAATTAAGGTTTTGAATCTCTGAGTCAAAATTGATCCGATTTGTATTTTACCATCAAATATCTAAGGTTGATTTACCGGAAAAATTTTCTTAGTGAAATTCATAAACATTATAGTAGAAACATCATATATATATATATATATGAAATGGAATTCACTATAGAATACACCGAGAGTCGGTGTTACACTCAGCTCCCTAATCTCATTTCAGAAAGCCTTAATTGTTGCCATCATTGCACCCATAATTTCATCACTATGTTTTGTTGGAGGTAGGTTAGACTCCATAGATAATGGCTCTGCTAACTTGAATGATTGGGTTTGGCCATTTGATCGTTGTGATTGGTGAGACCTGCAAAAGGAGAGGTTTTGACTGTCACGCCTCGACTCGCAGGTCCTAACATGTAACAACTGTCGCGCTACCTTAAAACACGTGTGAACTTCACCCCGTGCTTCAAGGTACAACAAGGTTTTCACAATTCCTAATAAAACCATAGGCCAATCCGGCCATTTTAATTCCATCTATTCCATAGAACAAAGTAAAGTATTCACTGAAGGGATAGAAATCAAAGTCATTATCAATAATTCCCAAGTGAAATTTGTAAAGTAGAAGAATAAGGATCCGCAATGAAATTGAAATAAAAACAAGTTCAACCAAAGCAAAATGCAAGTTTAAATACATTCTTCACATAGGTTTTGTACAAAATACCCTCCTCAGATCTATCTATTGATATCTCAAAAAGAACAAAATAAGATCTATATCTAAAAAGAAGTCTGTGAAGGCAATCATCCCAAATCCGATGCTAAATGACCACAAGTATCGACTAAACTTTCTCTGTAAAAATAGAATTAGGAAGGGTAAATATAAACTATATCTAGTTATTGTATAACATGTCATGATGATAAATAAGAGATGATCGTGGATATGTCAAACACTTATATCAAAATTATTCAATAGTAACCATAGAGATCAAGGTTTATCATTAATATTAGGTTTCAAACAAAATTTTAAACAAATCATAATATACAAATTATATACATCCAATCATGACAACAAGTTTTTTAAAAGATAGTGGGGTTGTCAAAAATCTTTATACTAAAAGTTTGGCCCTGACCGATGATGGAACCGCCAGGAGATTTTCATTATTATCAATTATAAACATTAACCCCAACCTTGACTTTAGTTTGGGCCTTCTGGGTGCTACCAGGTTTGTCTGAAGGGAGGATTTCGGAGGCATCTCTTGAACGCAACTACCTTTTTAATCAAATAAATGCCCAACCACGTCATCCCATTAGGTCACTCCATGGAGAGAATGACTATAGTCATTAATCATACACACAACACCATTTCGCAATCATCACAACATATATCAAAATGTGCTGACAATTTTTTAATGAAATCGCAATACAAGAATTCAATCAAGTCATATTCAGCATAAGTCGATAAACATGGCACATTATTTCCAATTCAACGCATGGATGTATTTTTCATTTCAAATTCCCTTTCAGGATATTTCACAATCATAAAACAATTTGGATTTCAATTTTAAAAGCATTTATAAAATAAAATAAAATAAAACATTTTCTCATTTAAGCCATAACCATGCATCCACTTATCTTTTGGGATGGTGAACACTCCTAATTCACAACCAATTCCACGATAATCCATTCTCAAATTCCAATTGGTTTATCTTAAGGCAGTAACCATAATTTCAAGGTTAATTCACTTCCATTTCTAGAGTTTAAGAATTTTTCCCAATATAGCACAAATCCTAATTCTCAATCCATGATTGTAAATTCAAATTCCATCATATACATTTAATTTATTTCTATAAACAATCTTCGTTCACAAATTTCTCCTTTTTCCCCAAATTTCAACGTTTATAAACTCTAACCCTAGATCCCCAATTTCACTTTTCTCAAATCTCAACATAACTTCTGAAAAATAAGCAATATGAACTCAAATCTAGGATGAGATGAAATTATTACCTCTATTTAAGTCATTGATTTCGTATCCAAGTTGAAATACATCAAAACTCTAGGTTTTTTTCTCACTAGAAAAACCTAATTCTTCCCCTATCTTTGATCTTTCAAGTATTTGTTTAAATATTTGAAGACTCAATCTATGGGTTTTGGAAGAGGTTTTGTGGGTTTTCAAGGGAGAAATAGAGAGTGAGAGTGAGAGATGATGGGAGAGAGCGAGAGAGGAGTGAGAGAAGTCTAGAGAGAAAAGAATAAAATTAGGGCTTGGGTCAATCCTTTTTATAGTGGAAGGCAAAATTACCATTTTGCCCTTTTATGTGAAGTGTTTGAGTCAAGTTGGATTGTCCTTTTTCGTCATTTCACTATATTTCATGTGCACAAGTTGATTTGTAAGCCTTACAAGTCGACTTGTGTATCTAGAGTTGTCAGGGGTCAAGTCTACTTGTGATATAAGCAAATCGACTTAGTTTTATGAAATAAAGTTGACTTGAGTATTTCCCTTGTAAGGCCAAGTTGATTTGCCATCACCAAAACTCAAAATCGTTGCCCACACACTTGCCAAATGGACTTATCAATTTGTACGAGTCGATTTGTCACATCCCAACCTCAGAACCATTGTCTGCTCTCTTATCAAGTCAACTTGTACCTTTGCTCAAATCGACTTGTCATTCCTAAGCCTTAGAAATTATGTCTGTATGCTACCCAAGTCAATTTACAATCCAATCTAACCATACATAAGTCGATTTATCACTCTTATCTCCCAAACACAAGTCAACTTACAACTCTCACAAACCAACTTGTCTCTCCCAACCTTCACAAACACAAGTCAACTTACTCAGACCCAAACCAACTTGTCCTTCACATTTCATAATACAAGTCTACATAACATCTCACAAACCAACTTATTCCTCACAAATCATACAAAAATAGGAATAAATCTCTAGGTCATGCATCCAAGTGGATTTGAACTCCTGCATTTTCATGTCACCAAAAAGGTTTTCCACTACCAAGCCATCCAGTTTTTTAGGAATTTTATGGAAGAATAAATTGAAAACACAAGCATCGAATTTTTCGGTATTACAGTCCAAAATTTAAATCAATTACGATTGGTTTCTTTTAGTGTTTTACAAAGAAAAATTTAAATGAAAATTTTCTAATACCGAATTTTTTGATATTATACCGACACTCAAATTAGAAAACAGTTTTCAAAAAGAATGAGACAATTAATATCACAAGTGAATGAGGGGCGAGGCTCCGAATGTTTTGTGTGATTTGTGTAAATCGAGAGAACTTTCCTGGGTGGTGGGCACACCAAAGCTTATATAGCTTTTCAAGCATGAGAGCTATGTGTAAGCAGGGTAATAAAACCTTAGTTTCCTTATAAAAATGTCCTGAGATTTCAGGGAATCACGTTGTAGGATGTTTAAAAAATTACAAAAGCTTACCGATTTGGAAAGTCCAGATTGTCATAGAGATTTTTTTCTTTATTAGATACGATCATAAATTTCCTTTATATTTATGAGAGATTGCCCCCATGATTTTAGGAAAGCGAATATTGCCTTAATGGCTCGAGTGACGATCACTAAGCACTGAGGAGGTCTGAGGACCAATCTGGGTGCTGAGCAGTTGGTTGTCAAGGAAGAGAGAAGATCGGTGTGTACCGATGAGATATGGACCTGATTGTTTTTGGGACACATACGATTTAGGCCATATACCATCACTTGCCCCTACTTTTTATGTCATTTCAAAGGAAAGACGTAAGGAGTAAGCTAAGGTTCGTTACTTGGAAGGTCATAAGAACATAAATGTGTTCAATCGATTGAGTAAATGACTCTAGAATGAATGCTTTGTGGGAAGTTGAAGAGGTTAAGGCTCCTCATTCATTGCATACATTTCTCATTGGGTCGATCCATCTATTCCAGACAACGAAGATCGCGCCTCTGCAGCTATAGATAGGGGTCGTATGACCCAACATCATAGGATTGTTTGAAGGATTAAAGAATCTTGGGTTGGCTTGTACATCCTTAGGTTAACTCATGGATATGGAGGTTGTGAGTAGTATGGTGACTCATAGGGAGTTTTGGTTGGCTTATAGTATGAAATTAGGAAGGTAAGACGTCTCATGCCTTGCTTGGGTTGGCTTATGAGTGAATTGTAAAGGAAATGGGTCACCTTATAAATGGTAGAGGATGACTTAGGCATGCAAAAATGGAAAATAGGTTGCCTTGTCAATGAAGGAGGACAACCCAAGGGAGTTAAAATGAGGGAATTCTGAGGTTGAGTGGTCTCGGGTTGCCTTGTATGAGTAGTTGAGTCGACCTATGCCTTGAAAAATGAAGGATAAGGCATCTTGAGTAAACATTGGGTCGCCTTACACTTGTGGTGAGGCACCTTATAAAGTGTAGAAATGGGATTTTTATGCCCTAAACATGTTGGGTCGCCCTGCCCAAAGAATTGGGTCAACCCGGGACACTTGCAGGGGTGAAATTCTGAGGCTTTACTTTATTGGGTTGCCCTGTCCAAATCATTGGGTCGACCCAAGGTGTCACGCCTCGAACCAGGATCGTGAGCAGCCGCCCGTTACCCTGGTTGCCGGCTATATTTTTACAGAAAATCGGACAGAACCTCCCCATATTTTGGAGGTCTCCCATATATAATATAACCTATATATTGAACAACCATCCTGCCACTTAAATAAATAGGTCATCCCGACTTCACAACAATTAACCACATTCAAATGATACCAACTAAACCACAGTGGACAACCAGGACAACACAAGGCTATCATAAACACTAGCAGTCCTAGTCACAGACCTCTACTGTCATGTCCAACTAGAGCATGAGCAGCCGCCACACTGAACGAGTCTAAATTTTATACACATATACAATAAATTCCCAAGTAAAAATTTTTAAATGCTTACAAGTGTCTCAATGCAAATATAATGAGCCAATATGAGAGTTTCACAAATAAATGTCCATAATTTATACAGTCATCCCATAAATTGTACATGGCCAACGATGGACCTCAAAATCAAGACCTTGTAGGGTCAACATAACATACGAATTTCATATTTCAATTTAAATTTAAATCTCACCATCGTGAATACCCAAATCCACCGATTCGCTACCAAGGACCTCTAGAGCCTGATGCGTCAATCTATCACAATAACCCTGTCTGAGGAAGAAAAGGAGAGGGGTGAGTATCAAGGAAGATACCCAGTGAGTGAGGGGATTAATATCAAACATAAATAGTGTTGGTGAACCATTAGAGTGTCAAACAGGATCATTCGTAAACAATAATTCACGTTTTGCAGTAAATCATGGTATGTTTAGTAAATTGAAATCATTTAACCAATCACACGATATCATATATATGCATCCATTCAAAATCAGTCATATTTTTAGAGTAAGCCAAAAATGATCCTGGCAAAGGTCAACCATGACCAAGGACAGGCACATCGGGGGTTTTATTATCCAAAAATATTCAAAAGTTACTCTCCACCCCGACGTTGGCCATAAGTTTGCTGGGGTTAGCTCATAATCGTGTATAGAACCCTGCCCGATGCTAAACAGTGGTATCACACACGTCCTCCCCCTATGTGGGTTCAACCGGTCGCGCCTATAGCCATAAGATGACGTTTGCAGATACCTCTTACAGAAACGTATCCGGACAACCCGTGCCTCTACAAATGCCTTTCGTAGCTACGGAACCCATCAAGAAACATCATCTCATCGTTTCATCTCATCACAAGTAGGCATCCAGCCAACACAGTTCATTAAAACATTTCAAATCCGTGTGCCAATACATTTCATCAAATCATTTCAATTCAATATACCAATGCAATGGTAGAATAGAAAACATATCTAGTTCTCAAGTAATGGCACAAAATTATTTCATTTCAAACCATGGATGCATAGTCATAGAAAACATAAATTTACGACACTCTAATAATCACAAAACAAATTTGAAATTTAGTGTCACACGTCGAGTCAATGCATATCAAAAGCATGTTTTATTGAAAACACGGTAAAAATCAAGTTTCACTTTTCATGTAAGAGATTAGAGTCCCACTCACATTTAGGGAGGGTATTCACTCCCTATTTCCATAATTCAGTTCAATGAAGTCTTACTCCAATCCTCAATTGATCTTTCCTAATACACAATCACAATCTTGTCATCAATTTCCAAATATTTTTAGGGTTTATCCATTTTCTCTAATTTTATACAAATCCAAATTCTTCAATTTATGAATACACTCTAATGTCATCAATTGCATTTCATTTATAAATAAATAACACAATCAAGGCCAAGTCTAATTCAACCCTAAAACCATTCAAAGTCGGAAACAAACCTAAAATAAATAAATTTTCTACAAGATAGAAATTCTTTTAAAAATCATAAACTTTTCGATTCTCATCCAAACGTTTCAAACCATATGTCATTTTCAAAGTATGGAAGTCTATTTTCATAATATGGAGATCGTATTTAGATTACCTATATGCAGGACAACTTATAATGAGAAGGATTACAATAGTTCTTAAACCTAACCACAATTTTTGAAACTATCATTCAAAAATGCATTTCATCAGGCAATTAACAACTCAAAACAACCTAAGAAAGACCTGAAATGTGACAAAGATCCTTTAACATGCTTCTTTCATATCAGACAGCCCACTTCATATAAAATCCTATATTTAAGCTAAATAATCACATATAAATGTTAGACAATGCATTCTAATCGAATCTAACATACATCCTAAACATATACGATACTTCTTATCCTAAATTTATCCTAAATTTAGTCAACAAATTGAATGGACCAGAAATCCCTCACCTAGGGTTCCTCGGATCGCAGACCTAGCTTCCGTTTGCCATTCGGTTCAGTCTAAAACCTGTAACGTTTCCATTTGAAGCGAAGTTAGCAATTAAACCTAGCTACTTAGAATATTCAAACCCTAGAACTAAATCGGAAGTCTGTTCTTACCTATGCAGACTCGCGGCCTAGGGTTTTCAGAAATTTGATGGTGGGTAGCAGCAGGGCTCTCGGTAGAGTGAGAGCAACACGAGCTAACTAGCGTGGGTGTTCTGCTCGTGCGTGAAAGGGGAGAGGAAGAGAGCGAAAACTCTCTGTTAGCGCATGTAGGAGAGAGAAAAGGACTTGTTCGCTCACGGGAAGGAGAAAGCTGAGAGAGTAATAGAGGGAGAGATTGAGAGAAAGAGAGAGAGAGAGATCGTGGGAGAAAGAAAGAGCGAGAGAGAACAGAGAAACAACGAGAGATAGAGAGAGAGAAACAGAGAGAGGGAGAATAGAGAGGGAGGCAGAGATGTAGAGGTGGTGGTTGTGGCGGTCGAAGAACCCGCTGGTGATAGGGGAGGGAGACGGAGGAGCGACGGACAGAGAGAATCGAATAAGAAGGAGAGATCGAGAGAAAGAGAGAGAAACAGCGAGAGATAGAGAGAGAGAAACAGATTCGAAAAGGAAAGAGAGAGAGAACTGAGAGTGAGAGAGATCGATCGAAGAGAGAAAGTGGGGGAACAAAGAGAGATGGTGGTGATAGTGTGCGGTGGAGACAGTGACGATGGCGGAGCACGGCGGAGAGTGAGGATTTGGGCGAGAGAGAGTGGAAGAGACGAAGAGAGAGAGAGATGGAAAAAGGGGATTAGGGTTTTCTAACCCTAATCCAAATATTTGGGGACGCAACGTTTTGCTTCAAAACGCAGCGTCTCTTGCTTCCCTTTTTTTTAATAAATAAATAAATAAATAAATATATAATTTCACGCCCATATTTCACTAGAATGCGAATTGTATAAAAATGAGGTTTATTATGATTCGCGAACACGGTAACTTAAAATATACCAAAAATTCAAATTAAATACCCCAAAATCAAAATTCAATATAAATAAATATTTTATATATAAATATACTTAAACTGAGGAATATTATATATATATATTTTAAGAATAGTACACTAGTACGGATACCGCAGTGTCGGTGTTACATTTTCTAACCCCATAAAAACAAGTTTCGTCCTCGAAACTAAAAGAAAGCTATACAGTAAACAAGTGGGGGCACTGTCTCCTTATAGCCTCCTCGGGCTCCCAGGTCTCCTCCTCGACTTGGTCACTCCTCCACAAGACCCTAACCAATGAAACTTCCTTGCTCCGCAGCTTTCTGACCTGCTGATCTAAAATAGCCACGGGCTAAACTGGAAGACTGAGGTCCTCTCGCAACTCAACAGGTGAAGGCTCAAGCACATGAGAAGGATCAGCTAGGTACTTCCTGAGTACTAAGACATAAAAGACATCATGAATATGGGATAATTTATCTCGCAGCTCCAATCTGTATGCCACACTCTCCACCCTCTCAAGGATACGGAAGGATCCAATATATCTGGGGTTCAGCTTGCCCCGCTGCCTGAACCATATAACTCCCTTCAAAGGAGATATCCTCAAGAAAACCATATCTCCCTTGGCAAACTCAAGGGGTCGCCGTCTACGATCGGCATATACCTTCTGTCTGTCCTGGGTGGCTCTCATCCGCTCACGGATAACCCTAACCTTATCTTTCGTTTCCTCAATCAACTCAACACTACTGAGACGTCGCTCTCTGACCTCATCCCAACATATCAGGGTGCGGCACTTCCTACCATATAATGTCTCATATGGTGGCATCTCAATACTGGCCTGATAGCTGTTATTATATACAAATTCGACCAGTGGAAGGTGTCGATCCCAACTACCCCAGAAATCCATCACACATGCTCTCAGCATATCCTCAAGAGTCTGAATGGTCCTCTCTGACTGACCATCTGTATGTGGATGATAGGTTGTGCTAAAACTCAGCCTCGTGCCCATTGCCTCCTTTAACTTGGTTCAAAACTTGGAAGTAAACCTCGGGTCCCTGTCTGATACTATCGACACAGGAACACCATGTAGCCTAACTATCTATTGATGTAAAGACGTGCCAAGGTCTTCAAAGGATAGTCGCTGCGAATAGGAAGAAAATGTGCGGACTTGGTGAGTCGATCTACAATCACCCAAATGGCATCATGCCGTGATGAAGTCCGCGGTAGCCCTATCACAAAATCCATAGTAATGTGATCCCACTTCCACTCAGGAATGGTTAAGGGCTGCAATGTACCAGCCGGGCACTGATGCTCGGCTTTCACCTGTTGGCAAACTAAACACCTAGCCACAAAGTTTGCAATCTCCCGTTTCATGTCGGGCCACCAATAACTCTCCCGAATGGTCCGATACATCTTGGTACCACCCAGATGCAATGCATACGCGGAGGAGTATGCCTCCTCAAGTATGGCCTTGCGAAGATCTGTATCAGCGGGAATATAAACCCGCTCCCTGAACACAAACAATCTATCATCTTAGACCCTGAAGTCTCCGCCCTCAGCTCTACGGACTCTATCCGCAATACCCTGAAGCTTCTCATCTCTACTCTGGAGCTCTCTGATACGGTCGAACAAATTCGGCCTGACCTCAAATCTGGCTAGTAAGTCTCCCTGATCATCACTAGCCAAACTGACTCCTAAGGCTCGGAGTCCTACTAAACAAGAAAGGTATGCTTCCTTTATCGACTGTGAGGATGATGCTGACTTCCAACTCAAGGCATCTGCCACAACATTTGCCTTACCCGGATGATAGTCAATAATGAGGTCATAATCCTTGAGAAGCTCTAACCATCTCCTTTGTCTCAAATTCAGCTCCTTTTGGATAAATAGATACTTCAAACTTTTATGATCTGTAAATACTCTGTAGGTCACCCCATAAAGATAATGTCGTCATATCTTTAACGCGAAGACTATGGCTGCCAACTCCAAATCATGTGTCGGGTAGTTAACCTCGTGTTTCTTCAGCTGTCATGAGGCATATGCAATAACCCAACTATCCTGCATCAGAACACAACCCAATCCCTGTCGGCTAGCATCACTGTACACTGTGTATTCCCGACTGCTGGTGGGAAGGGCTAAAATAAGAGCAGAGGTTAACCGTTGTTTGAGCTCCTGAAAGCTCGCCTTACAACGGTCATCCCAAACAAACTTGATCCCCTTCTGGATCAATTTAGACAATGGAGCAGCTATCCGGGAAAATCCCTATACAAATCTGCGATAATACCCAGCTAAACTGAGAAAACTACGGATCTTAGTAACTGTTTGTGGCTGCTCCCACTTCAATATAGCCTCAATCTTTTGCGGATCAACATAAATACCCTCCGCGGAGACACTGTGCCCCAAAAATCCTATCTGTCTCTATCAAAACTCACAATTCGAGAATTTGACATATAGTTGCTTCTCACGGAGTATCTGCAATACCACCCGAAGGTGCTGGACATGATCTTTGTCACTCCGTGAATACACCAAGATGTCATCGATAAATACGTTGACAAACCAATCCAAGAAATCGTGGAAGACTCGGTTTATCAGATCCATAAAAGCAGCTGGGGCATTAGTCAGCCCAAACACATGACTAAAAACTCATAATGGCTGTATCGGGTACGAAAGGCTGTCTTGGACACATCTACGGTTTGAATCCTCAACTAATGATAACCCGAACGGAGATCAATCTTAGAGAAAATCCTGGCTCCCTGCAGCTGATCAAACAAATCATCAATATGTGGCAGGGGATATCTATTTTTGATGGTGGCTTTGTTCAACTGTCTATAATCCTCACAAAGCCGAAGTGTACCATCTTTCTTCTTTACAAACAGTACCGAAGCGCCCCAGGGTGAAGTGCTCGAGCGAATAAATCCCTTGTCCAGAAGTTCCTACAACTGTACCTTTAGCTCTCTCAGTTCAGCAGGTGCCATTCTATATGGCGGAATAGAAATAGGAGTGGTCCCCGGTACTAAATCAATCTCGAAATCGAACTCCCGAACTGGTGGTAATCCGGGAAGCTCCTCGGGGAACACATCTGGAAACTCCTGCACCACAGGGACATCCTCAAGTCTTAGTCCCTCAGCGGTGGTGTCAACGACATAAGCCAGATAAGCCGTGCACCCACGGTGTACCATGCGTCTGGCCTTCATAACAGATATAATACAACGGGGCAATACCCGTCTCTCACCCCAAAACACCAATGGTGGCTACCCGGACCTCCGAAACTCAACCTCCTTCTTAAAACAATCCACGAAAACCCGGTGTAAACTCAGCCAATCCATCCCTAGGATGGCATCAAAATCCGTGATAGGGAGCGAAATCAGATCTACCTCTAATACCGCCTCCTCAATATAGACCTCGCAGCCTCTATAGACTGTATCTCGAATGATATGCTTGTCAAGAGGAGCGACTACCATAATCTCCTCATCAAGTGGCGAGAGAGGCCTATCCAAATGACGAGCGAACGTGTCACTCACATATAAAAAATTTGACCCGGTATCTATGAGAATACGGGCGTCGTTACCAAATATTCGCATGGTACCTAAAGATAAGAAAAAGGTTAAAGATATTTAAAATACGGAGAAAAGTAGACATATTTATATATATATCAAACTAGTTAAGCTTCTAAAGCTTTAACTAGTCAAAACTGTGCATTGATATCATGATATATAAAATCTCATAAAGAAAGTACAATAAAAGTGCTACACTAAGGGGTCTGCAGAAGGATTACCCATAATAACAACAGGGTTTGCCTGTGCGTCCTCCTACATCATCGCAAACACACGAGCCTGGGCCTTAGGCTGTTGTCGCGATGGTCTTGGCACTGTATTACTCTCGGCTGCAGTTCGATGAGCTGTAAGAGCTGAGTACGCAAGCTCCGTAAGGTCTGTCCTCCTCGACCTAAATCTGGGCAGACACTCTTAATGTGACCTTGCTTCCCACACCGGAAGCAAGTAACCGGTACTCTACATGCCCCATATGCATGGTGGCTGCCACATCTATGGCAGAAAGACTGTGTAGCAGCACTAGTGGCTAGTGCCCCAAAACTTTGTGGTCAAGGTCCCTCTCCTGGTCCTGTGGGTCTGAAGCTAGAAGACCCTCTGTGATATCCAAAACCTCTACCCCTTTTCGAAGACTGTCCACTCTATGACCTAGTTTGCCTCTTTTTTTGGTGACTCTCCTTTTGCCTAGCCTCAGCTCAGACGATCTCCTCTACCCGATATGCTGAATCAATCACTTCTGAAAGTGTAAAAGTAGGAGTCACTGTCATATACTTCTTGATGCTTAATTGGAGGTCATCTTCAAACTTAAACCTCATCTATGCTGGTGTTGCCATGTCGGGGACAAATGCTGTTAATCTTTTGAGTTCAGCCTCGTACTCTGAGACTAACCTAGTCCCCTGACGTAAGTGCAGAAACTCTGTCCTCATACCATCCTACTGAAACGAGGTAAAGTACCTGCGATCGAACTCTAGTAGAAAGTCCACCCACCGCAGAGTCTATGTAGCACTGTTACGGATAGCCTCCCACCATGAGAGGGCATCCCCGTCGAGGAGTCTCTAGATAACTCTCAATCTGAACTCCTCTGTCAACCCCAGATCAGTAAGGATCCTGCGAGTCCTATTAATCTAGTGCTTCGCCACTATGGCATCACTAGATCCTGAAAAATCTGTGCATCCGAGCTGTCATGACTCTTTTACCAACTGAGTAAGCTCATGGATGCGCCTCAAAGTAACCGATGTATCATCGATAGGACTAAAAATTGATGGACCGGCCACTGGAGGAGGAATCGGTGTCGTAGGAGAAGGTATGGCTGCAGGTGCGGTCGTTGGAGTCTGTGGTGGAGATGGTGGCATATGCATCCCATATCTACTGTACCACTCCTGCCACTACCTCAAGGCGTCAAGTGGTGGTGGAGAAATCTCGGCTGTAATAGCCGGTGGAGGTGCTGGGGGTGGCATTAGTGAAGGTGCGTGAGTAGAGGAAGCATCCTCTAGTACTCATGGAGTCTCGAGTGCCATAGATACATCAGGCACTGAGGGACTCTCTGAGCCCAAGCATTCCACCAGTCCCTCCGAAAGCACCAAATGCTCCTGCCACTTCAGTGGTCACACTTATCAATCGCCCAAACATTAAATTATCTAAGTTGATCAAGGAAGTCGACAACTTGGATACGCCACCTTTACGAGGAAGCCAAACAAGTCGAGAATGCCCTAGTGGATCATAGGACAGTGAAGCTAATATCCCTACTTCATCCCTTAATGTCACACCATGGATAGGGACTGTGAGCAATATAGTAGCTACTCCAACCCAATGTTCATAGGCAAGAACTCAAATGAGGATATATGCAATGACAAATGAGGTACACAAAACAACCTGGACATAGTCACAGGTAAAGTCCCTAGAACTTGAATTTGGTGATTTAGTAATTTAGAAATAAATGCTATGTGATCTTAAGAGCATGATTTTGAATTTGAGATATGTTGGTGAAAATGCATGATACTAAAGTGATTGGAAATAATTTTGATGATTGATGTCAGTTAGGGTGGCCTTGAGGACTACGAATTTTGGGTTGAGTTTGGTTAAATTTGGAGTCTAATTCCTTTTCTGCACATAAAGGTATGCGTGTAAACTTGGCTAATGGCTAGGTCGACTTGTACGTCAAATAACCTTTGGTCAGGATGACTCATATATTCTCAGGTTGAATCATAGTGTATTAACATAGGGGATAGGTCAACTTGCATCATAGATTGGTCGACTTGGTTGAGTTACAGACTCATACTTTTGAGAGCATGTTGTTCCAAATTGACCTGTTTACCTTTCAAGTCGACTTCTAACTCAGCATAGTCTAATTTCTGAGAGTTATCCTGCTTGGTCGACCTATACTGTTCTATAGGTCAACGTGCCTATACTATGTCCTATTCTTACTAATTTTTCTAGGTTTTAAGAGCCTCAAACAATTATTCCTAATTTTTTAACGGTTTCCATTCATAGGAATAATAAGAATTTTTGGCATTGACGCTTGTGTACTGATTGATACGGGGTTTAATAATTTTTTTGTGAGCACGAAGCTTGTTAAACACTCAAATAAGCTTTTGATCCCACTTGAAGAGAAGTTATTGGTTATCACTCTTTTGGGGGAACGGTTGAATAGGGACAATGTATGCAAGGCATGTGAAGTAGTTGTAAAGGATGAAAATTTTGAAGCAGACTTAATTCTGTTAGAAATGAGGGACTTCAATGCCATACTCGGTATGGGTTCATTATATCTCCATTGAGTTCAGTGAATTGATTCACTAAAGAGGTGGAATTCCATAGATTAGGATGTCCTCCACTTGTATTCACCGATGAATGGTGAGTCCTATCGAGTTGTGGATCTCAGTAATGGAGGCATGGAGATTAGTACACAAGGGTATGAGGCTTATAACCCACATCATCAACACCACAATGGGAAGTTTGAAATTGATGAATATTCCAGTGGTGAATGAATTCTCAGATGTTTTTTCGGATGCGTTGCTCGGTTTGCCTCCAGTTTGGGAGTTCGGCTTTGCTATCGACTTGACTCCCAGAACTGCACCTATTTCAATCCCTCTATATCGGATGGCACCCATAGAGTTGAAAGAATTAATGGTCCACCTTCAGGAATTGTTGGACAAAGGTTTTATTCGACTAAGTAACTCACATTGGGGCGCTCCAATTCTATTCGTGAAGAAGAAAGATGACACCTTCCAGTTATGCATCGACTATCGACAACTAAATAAGGTGACCATTAAGAGTAAGCACCCATTACCGAGAATTGATGACTTATTCGATCAACTCCAAGGGGCTAACATCTTTTTAAAGATTGATTTGAGATCGGGCTATCACCAATTAAGGATAAAGGAAGATAACATCCACAAGACTGCGTTTAGGATGAGATATAGGTACTACAAGTTTCTTGTGATGCCCTTCGATTTCACAAATACTCTTGCAACTTTTATCGACTTGATGAATCGAGTCTTCCACTCCTACTTGGACAAATTCATCATAATTTTCATAGATGACATCTTGGTGTATTCAAGGAATGATGAGGAATAATAGAAACATTTTCAGATTGTGCTGCAAACTCTCCGAGAGAAGCAGATGTATGCCAAGTTCTCCAAGTGTGAGTTGTGGCTAAGAGAAATTGGCCTTTTAGGGCACATTGTATTCAAGAATAGGATATTTGTTGACCCGAAGAAGGTAGAGGCAATTCAAAAATAGGAACAACCCAATAATGTCATCAAGGTGAGAAGTTTTCTCGGGTCGACAGAATATTATAGAAGATTCATAGAAGGATTCTCTAAAATTACGGCTCCGTTGTCTAGCTTGACTTGGAAGCGAGTTAAATTTGAATGGAGTGATGAGTGTGAACAGAGTTTTCAAAAACTCAAGAAGAGACTCACGTCTACTTTAATACTTGCTCTTCCTACTAGTAGTGGAGACTCTGTGTTTATAGTGACGTCAGTAAACAAGGGTTGGAATGTGTTTTAATACAAGACAACAAGTGATCGCCTATACTTATCGATAGTTGAAGAAGCATGAGCTAAATTACCCCACCTATGACCTAGAGTTAGCTCCATTATTTTCGCTTTGAAGATTTGGCGACATTATTTATATGGTGCCACATGCAGAATCTTCACCGACCACAAAAATTTCAAGTACTTACTTACTTAAAAGGAGCTCAATTTGAGGCAACGGAGATGGTTAAAACTGATTAAAGACTATGACCGGTGATTGATTATCACTCGGACAAAGCGAATATGGTTGTGCATGTTTTAAGCCACAAGTCTTCTTCTTCATTTTATGGGAGTTCTTATTTCTCATGCCTAGTAGGAGTCCAGACACTTGGGGTCAAGTTGGCCAATGATGAGTATGGTGCACTTCTGGCCAAATTCGAAGTATTATAAACCTTAGTGGACCATATTAAAGAGCTTCAAACAACTGATGAGGAGTGAAAATGCATAGTAGAAAAGTCCACAAGGGTGAAGGTGGTGATTTCCATATTCGGGATGATGGCATGGTGATATATAAGAAACGGGTTTGTGTTCCCAACAATGATAAGTTTCGGAGAGCCATACTTGAAGAGACACACTTTTCAGCTTATGTGATACATCCCAGGAACACTAAGTGTACTGGACCATCAAAGAGACCTATTGGTGGTTAGGATTGAAGCAGGATATAGCCAAGTTTGTGACAAGGTGCCTTGTGTACCAACATATCAAGACCGAACATCAGAAACCGACTGGAATACTACAACTATTACCTATACCCTTGTGGAAATGGGAGCATATCACCATGGATTTCATGGTGGGATTGCCACATACTCTAAGTCAACAAGATACTATATGGGTAATAATAGATCGACTCACAAAATCAGCCCATTTTTTGCCCATTCAAAATTCATGTCCTTTGGAAAAGTTAGCGAGACTCTACATAAATGAGATTATCCAACTCCACGGAGTTCCAGTATTGATTGTA
This sequence comes from Dillenia turbinata, assembly GCA_037126225.1. Lineage (NCBI taxonomy): Eukaryota > Viridiplantae > Streptophyta > Magnoliopsida > Dilleniales > Dilleniaceae > Dillenia > Dillenia turbinata. The sequence continues at coordinate 16,765,726 of JBAMMX010000012.1, read as the reverse complement.
TCAGATCATGATCTCTGATTCACATCCTGGTTTTAGCCTAAGTTACAAGATGCCTTAGGCACCAAGCTGAAGTTTAGCATTACTTTTCATTCACAAATAGATGGACAATCTGAACGTACTATTCAGATGTTGGAGGACTTGCTTAGCGCATATGTGATGGACTTCCAAGGGAGTTGGGATAGACACCTCCTTTTAATTGAATTTGCATATAACGGTAACTATCAAGTTAATATTAGAAAGCTACCCTATGAAACTCTCTACGAAAAAAAGTGCTGGACACTGCTATGTTGGGATGACGTAAGAGAAAGAAAGATTGGGGAAGTGGAGCTAATTGAAACAACTATTGAAAAAGTGAAGGTGAATCGGGCAAGGATAAATGCGGCTCAAAATAGATAAAAGAGTTTTGCCAACAAAAGAAGACCTTTGGAATTTCAAGTCAGAGACATGATTTTCTTGAAGATTTTACTTTGGAAGGGTGTAAACCGATTCCAGAAAAGGGGAAAGTTAAACCCCCATTACATTGGTCCTTTTAAAATCTTTGAGATGATTGGAAATGTGGCCTATCGATTGGAATTATCCCCGGATTTGGAGAAGATTCATGATGTATTCCATGTCTCATGTTAAAGAAATACTTGCCAAATCCGTCACATGTATTAGAAGCTCCTCCGATAGAACTGAATTCGGACTTGAGTTTTAAGGTGCGGCTAGTACAAATCATTGATCGATAACTCAAGCAATTGAGAAATAAGCAAATCCCTATGGTTAAGGTGTTGTGGAGAAGCAACCAAATTGAAGACGAGAGTTGGGAGCTCAAGAATGCTATGCTGAGACAATACCCCATTTATTTGATATATAAATTTTATTTTAAATTTCAAGAACGAAATTTTATTTTTTGGGGGTTAAATATTGTAACACAGAAATTAATTCGGTGTTTGAATATTCAATTTTTGTTCTTTAGTGTAATTCCAAAAAGGATTTGTAGTTAGATTTTAAATTTAATATTGTTCCATATAATTATCAAAAGGATTGAATGGGTTGGAGGTTTAAAACATTTTGGAAAATGGTAGTTCTTGGTTTCAAAACTCAATGAATGCATTACGTGAGATTATTTGTAGAATTATGGAGTATTGGGTTAGCTTGTGATTAGGTTGGGTTGGCTTGTGTATATAGAGTTTGTGAGAGGTAGGTTGTCTTCGGCTAAGGTTGGGTTCGCTTATGATCATGGAGGTTGTGAGTGTTGGGTTGGCTTGTATTGAGATTGGGTTAGCTTATGTGGATGTAAATGAGGGGATAAATCACATTGTGTTGGGATTAAGACGTCTTGAGAGTGTATAGAGAGGGTACAGGTCGCCTATACCTTAGAGTGAGGCGCCATGGTGGACTTCAGAAGAGGATTTCAGAGTCTTGATTGTGGTAGGTTGCCTTGTGTTATTGATTGGGTCGACCTATGCTATAAATTGTGAAGGGATGAGTTGCCTCATGCCATATTGGGTCGCCTTGGGAGTGTATATTGAGGGTGTAGGACACCTTGTGTGAAGATCTGGATCGCCATGAACTTGTGGTGAGGCACCTTGTGAGTATGCAGAAAGGGAATTCTGAGTCATGGTATGATCAGGTCGCCTTACACAAGTTGGTGGGTTGACCTAGTAGCCTGCAGGGATAGAAATTATGAGGCGTTGCATTTTTGAGTTGCCTTGTCCAATCCTTGGGTCAACCCAAGGTTTAAAAACTTTGAAACTTAGCTTGTCTTAGTCTATATTTGGGTCAACCCGAGACCCTGTAAAACAAAGAACAGGTCACCTTGCCCATAAGCAGGATGACTCATCCATAAATTAAACCTATAGGTCGACTTGCTCTTTTTGTGAGTCGCCCTACCCATTCGAACTTCAATTATTTAAGCTGCAAAATAACCAAAAAGGACAACCAAACCCAACTCTAATTCTTGAATCAAGAGAGGCAAGATAGGAACTTCAATCCCCACTATAACAAAGGCTTAATTTAAGCATTGAACTAATTTCTCTAGCTCACCTTCCCCACACACAAAACTCTCTCGACTCTCTTCACTCTCTCTCTGCATTCACTCTCTCCTTCACTCTTCTCTTTTCATTTTTCTCTTGAAAATTAATAAGTCCCCTACAAAATCAACCTATAAAACTTTCAAAATCGTCAATCAAACTTATGAGAAGGAAGATTTAGTGGAAAAATCTAAGGTTTGCTCGAATGAGAGAAAAGCTAGTGTTTTCGCAATCCTACGCTTAAAACTCAATCCAACCCCAAAATTGAGATAATTTATTGCTCTTAAAATTGGGTTTAATTTCTTCATTGGTGAACTAAAATTTATTGTTGTGATTTGAGGAATTTAAATTAGGGTTGTAGAGTTAGGATTTGTAAATGATAAAATTTGAAGGAAAAATTAAATGAAAATTGTATATAGATGTAAATAAAATATAAATGGTAGAATTAGAACATACATCTTTAGATCGGAGAAATTAGGGTTTGTAATAAATTAAGAGAAATTCATAAATCCTATAAATAGATATAATTTGACATTTAATATGTGATTATTGGTTTAGAATAATCGATTGTAACCTGAGAAGAGATTACATTGAGTTTGATTATAAAATTGAGAATGAGTACCCTCCCAAGAGGTGAGTGAATAGTTATATTACATATAAATGAGAAAATTATTTAAATTATGATTTGTGAAATAAATTTTGAAATAGATTTATAATACTTTATGAATGTGATGTGTCTAAAAAATTGAATTGTGATAAATCTATGACTCTTTGATTTGTTTATTGAACTATTTGCACTACATTACAATAGAATATTAGTTGTAAATTATGAATTTGCTCTATCTTGTAAATGAGTATAATTTGAATGATGAATTAAATTTTCTAACATGGTGCATGATATATAAAAAGGACTATAGTCTAAGTCTTATCACGGAACAAGGCCATCAAGGCGGCATGGTTAAAACTGATTAAAAAATTGATTTGGTAATAGACGAGATGGAGAGTCTTCTCAAGTTGTTCCCGTGAAAACATGGTGGTACCTCACAGAAGTCCGAGCCAACGCCTAGGAAAGAGGAATTTAATGAAAAATTATGAAAAACCCGATGGTAGATCCTACCAACGGCCATTGATAGAAAAATGGTTTTAGCAAATGCCAAAGACTTTTAAAAGAAAATTCAATTGGTTGTTGAATTGAAATTTATAAGTCATGGTAAATTTGATTTGAATTCATGTTATACAAGTGACATCATTTATTGAATTAGAACCTGTAACGCCGACTCCGCGGTGCCGAAAAATTATACTATCGTTTCTAAATTAAATAAAATATTCCTCAATTTATATATATGAGAAATTTTTAATTTTATTGATTTTCGATTTTGAGGTTTTTAAATTTAATTTTTGGTATATTTTAAATACTTTTTCTGGGATTTGTAAAATAAAGTTAGTATACAAATATATATATATATGTAAATAATTATTTATTTATTAAATTATTTATTTACTCAATTAACTATTTGTAAAATCTATTTATATAAAAATATATATATATAAATGATGATAATAATAATAATAATAATAATAATAATAATAATAATAATAATAATAATAATAATAATAAAAAAATTTGAAATTAGGGTATGAAACCCTAATTTCCCCTTCCCCTTTCCCCTCTCCTCTCTCCCTCTCCCGCGGCCCTTCTCCTTCGCCGCTGTCCTTCTCCGCCGTCTTCCACCGCCACCGCCTTCAACCATCAACCACCCAATCGTTGTTCACCTCTCTGCCTCTCTCTATCGACCTCTCTCTCTCCCCATCTCTCTCTATCTCCCGCTGTCTCCCTTTCGCACGATCGCCCGTACCCGCGGCTCTCCACCTTCCTCCGCCGCAATAAGCCGCACCACCACCACCCATGACCGGTTGATCTACTCTCTCACTCCCTCAGTCTCTCCCTCGCTCTGCTATTTCTTCCCGCGCGCTACAGAGCGCGATCGCTCGCGCGACAGCGCGCGGTTGCCCGTCCCGGCCCGCACGCCCTGCGTGTGACAGCCCCGCCCCAGCCCGGGCCGCTCGCGCGCTGACAGCCTCCTACGCGCGCTCCAGAGCGATAGCTCCTTCCTGCGCGCGCGGCTGCTGTGCTGCAGCTCCTCCCTGCTCACGCGCCTTCTGCCACCTGCGGAAGCCCCAAATCAGCAGTCACCAATACGCCTCTGAGAACCCTAAGTCATAGCCTTGCATAGGTAAGCATAGGTTCTCAAATTTTGATGCTAGGGTTTGAATATTCTGAGTATTTAGGTTTAATTTCTAATGATTGCTGCAAATTGAAATCGTTATAGGTTCGAGCTTGAGTCTCCTGGCGACCGGAAGCTAGGTCTGCAAACCGAGAAACCCTAGGTGAGGGATTTCTACCTGATTTAGTTAATTGAATGTATTTAGGGTAAATTAGGATAAAAAGTGTTATATATGTGTAGGATGTATGTTAGATTCGATTTTGTAATGCTTTGGGTGAAATTATATGTGATTATTAAGGTTAAGTACAGAATTTTAAATGAATTGAGTTGTTCTAGATGATAGAATCGTATTGACTTGATTTGAATGACTACTCTTAGAGTTTAAGTTGACGAATGCACGAAAATAGTCGAATTTGGGAATTAAGTTTAAGAATTTATGCAGTCTTTTTAATTATAAGTTGTCCTGCATATAGAAAATCAAAATACTATTTCCGTATGATGAAAATAGGCATCAATACCTTTAAAATGAGATATGGTTTGAAGAAATCGGATGAGAATTGAAAAGTGTATGAATTTTCAAAGATTTTTCTAATTTATAGGGAATTTATGTATTTAGACGTGTTTCCGATTTTGAACGATTTTAGGTTTGAATTTAGCTTGATTTTGATTTGGTTATTTACTTATAATGGAATGAAAATTGATGACATTAGAGTTTATTCATAAATTGGAGAGTTAAGGTTTGTACAAACTTAGGGAAAATGATAAACCCTAAGATTTATTTAAATTTGATGATTATTGTGATAATTTGATTAGGTTGATCTTGTTGGAGACTCGAGGAGTCAAATTCGGGTTTGATTGTGGAAATAGGGAGTGATTACCCTCCCTAGAATGTGAGTGGGACCCTAATCTCTTGCATGAAATAGTGAAACTTGATTTTTATCATGATTTTAATAAAACATGCTTTTGATATGCGTGATTTCGACGTATGAATTTGAAATTCAAATCTGTTTTGTGATTATTGGAGTGTCGTACTTATGTTTCTACGATTATGCATCCATGTTTGAAATGAAATGAAATTGTGCCATGATTTGAGAAATGAAATGTTTTCTATTCTACCATTGCATCGGTTGTTGATTTGACATGATTTTGATGAAATGTATCTGTCACACTGATTTGAAATGTTTTGAGATCTGTGATATGGTTCTTATCTGCGGGACGTTGTGCCCTTGTGATACTGTGATGATGACATTGATGATTCCGTAGCTACGAAGGGACTTTGTAGAGGCACGAGTTGCCCGGATACGCTTTTGCAGGAGGTATCCGCAAATGTCCGGTTGATATTTATTCATAGGCGCGGCCGGTTGAACCCATATCGGGGGAGGACGTGTGTGACGCCACCGTCTAGCACCGGGCGGGGTCCTATTTGACGAGACTGGGTAAGCAAGGAGCTAAGCCCACGGCCAACGTCGGGGTAGAGAGCTACTTTTGAAACACTTTGCATAATAACACCCCCGATGCGCCTGTCCTTGGTCATGGTAGACCTTTGCCAGGATTCTTTCGGCCAGCTCTATGATCTACTTGATTTTTTTCAAATGGATGCATATATGTGTGATATCGTGTAAATGATTAAAAGAGTTCATTTTATTAAACATATCATGATTTATTGCGAAACTTGAATTATTGTTTACAAATGATGCTATTTGACACTCCAATATTCACCCACACTATTAGTACTTGAGATTAACCCCCTCACTCACTGAGTATTCTTCCCCGAATACTCACCCCTCCTCTTTCCCTCCCCAGACAGGATTATTGTTGCGCCGGAGCGACGGTTCAGATTTTGGAGATTTTGGTAGATTTGGGTGATTCAGAAAGGTGAGATCTTAAGTTTAAATTGAGAGATGGATTATGTATTATATTTCGACCCTGCGAGGTCTTGTTGAGGTCCGTAGTTGGCCGTGTACTTATTTTGGGATGACTGTATAATTTATGTATGTTTATTTGCGAAACTCTCGTAATTCATTTGCATTGAGGCGATTATATGTATTTGAATGTTACTTGGGAAATTTGTTATACATTTGTATAAACTTAGGCCCGCTTGGTGTAGCGGCTGCTCATGCTCTAGTTGGGCATGACAGAAGAGGTCTGTGGTTAGGACTGTTGGTGATTTATAGCCTTGCGTTGTTCTGGATGTCGGTTTTGGGAGTCGTTGGTTTTGGAGAGGCCAGGATGGCCATTTGATTTATTTTCAGATTGATTTTGAATTTTTCAGGTTTATACAGGTTATATTGTACATGGGAGACCTCCGATTTATGGGGAGGTTCTGCCCGATTTTCTGTAGAAATACAGCCAGCATCCAGGGTAACGGGCGGCTGTTCACGATTCCCGGTTCGGGGCGTGACAGTTCGGTTGGTATCAGAGCTCTAAGTTGAGAGCTGTGTTCTATAGAATAGTTTTGAAAATATTCCCAAGTACATTTTAAAGTTCTCAATGCATGAGAGTTTCATACAGTCATGAGATCCCAGTATAACGGTTTTAGGCATATGAGTTATTTTTTTTAGGGGGTTAGATACGGTGCATATCTAACCTAGCATATTGGTGCTATCAATTCTTAAACTGATAAGTTTATTCATTTAGGGGGTTAGTTACTTTGCAACTAGCCCTAATCTTTAAATCATATCTGATTTAAGTTCTTTCTGTAAAAGATTATGATTACTAGCTGAGGTACTAGATTTTACCTGAGACATCTAGATTACCCGAGGATGTTCCCTCGTCAGGTGTACCCTTTTAGCATGTTCTCAGCCGGCTATTATAGCCACGGTTCCATTACTATCATTTGAGGCATTTATGCAGGTGTATGAGTGATACACCTCCCATTGGATTCGAATGTCTTGATTCATAACTCAAATTCTTTTTAGGGGGTTAGTTACTCCGTAACTAACCCTAATCCTTGATTTTCACTTAATGAAAAGGTGCTTTGTTTGCAGAACTATGTCGCCCAGAGGTAGTAGGCGCGGTGCACCACTAGAGTCCCTTAGTGCTTGATGTAATTGTGGCACTCGAGACTTCACGAGTACCAGAGGATGTTTTCTCTACTTACGCACCTTCACTAGTGCCACCCTCAGCACCTCCACCGGCTGTTACAGCTGAGATCCCTCTACCACCGCTCGACGCTTTGAGGCAGTGGCAGGAGTGGTTCAGTAGATATGGGGCGCAGATGCCCCCACCTCCACTACAGACTCCAGCGACCGCACCTGCGGCCGTACCTGCTCCTACGGCACCGGTTCCTTCCCCGGTGGCCGGTCCTTCTGTTTATACTCCGACCGACGAAACGTCGGCTACTTTGAGGCGCATCCACGAGCTCACTCAGTTGGTGAAAGAATCTCGACAGCTCGGATGCACAGACTTTTCGGGATCTGGTGATGCCGAAGCGGCGAAGCACTGGATCTATAGGATTTGCAGGATCCTTACTAATGTGGGATTGTCAGAGGAGCTCAGATTGAGAGTTGTTGAGAGACTCCTCAACAATGATGCCCTCATTTGGTGAGAGACTATTTGTGACAAGGCTATTGACTCACTGCGGTAGGAGGACTTCTTGAGGAAGTTCGACCGCAGATATTTTACGGAATCCAAGTATGACCATATAGGGTTGAGACCCAAACGAGCCAGAGCTCGAAGTGGGGTAGGACTTCTAACTTTTAGTGAAGCCCCTCTCACTTTACATCAACACAGTTAGACAGGGACCACGTCCCTAGAGTTTTAAAGTACAGGCCCCTAGTGCCTCTAGCTAGTCCATAGCACAGCACCATTCTATTTGTCGTGACTGCGGCTGATATTATTTTGGAGCTTGCGGAGCTCCCTTTAGATGTTTCTAATATGGGAAGCAAGGACATATTTGTAGCTCTTGTCCTGATGTAGGTTTCAGAGGTCAGGTGTCACAGACACACATGGGTGGACCATGGACAGGTCAGCAGGGAGTACCTGCACACTCTGTACACACCGCTCCATGGACTGCAGCCGGGAGCAACACTACACTAGACTCTTCATTATAGGAGCCGAGGGCATAGGCCCACGTGTATGCTACGACTTAGGAGGATGCTTAGGCGAACCAAGATACGACCATGGGTAATCCTCCCGTAGATTCTTTTGTTTAGGAGTTTATAGATACTTCTTTTTGAAATCATGTATATCATGATACCTATGTACCGTTTTGACTAGTTAAAGCTCTAGAAGCTTAACTATTTCGATTCTCTTTTTGAAATCATGTATGCCATGATGATATGTACGGTTATGACTAGTTAAAGCCTTAGAGGCTTGATTACTTGATATATATATACGTATATCCTTTACGTATCCTATATTGGTTCCTTTTTCAATTTTTCGCATCATGAGTACCATGAAAATACTCATAGTCGACGCCCGTGTTCTTATTGACACTGGTTCAGATTTTTCTTACGTGAGAGTATTATTTTGCTCGACAGTTGGGTAGACTATTATCGTCACTAGATGAGGAGCTACTAGTCATCACTCCTCTTGATGAGAAATTGGTTAGAAATTCAGTATATAGAGAGTGCTTATCTCTCTTGTTTGACGGGACCCCATATATTAGGGGTTAGGTTGGTTAGTGATGATCGAGCAGCATTACTAGCTTGATATGAAATGAGGCCGACCTTGCTCGACCGCATTAGAGAGATTTAGGGAGCAAATGAGGAGCTCCAAGGTATTCTTGATAGATCTATAAAGATGATGACAGAGAGTTCTGAGTCCGTGATAACGGACTAGTAGTATATCGATAGCGGGTTTGCATTCCTGCCGATAGTGAATCTTCATAGAGATATTCTAGAGGAAGCTCATTCCTCCACTTACGTTATGCAGTTGAGAGGTACAAAAATGTACCTAACTATCCGAGATAGTTATTAGTAATTTGGTATAAAGAGAGAGTTCGTTGCTTGATGCCTGGTCTGTCAGCAGAGGACGACCAAGCATCAATGACCCATAGGCGCTTCGTAGCCTTTTTCCCACTTGTTTTGATAAGGCCTTCTTTCAGTTTCGAGGACGAAACTTGTTTTTAGGGGGTTAGAAAATGTAACGCCGACTCCGCGGTGCCGAAAAATTATACTATCGTTTCTAAATTAAATAAAATATTCCTCAATTTATATATATGAGAAATTTTTAATTTTATTGATTTTCGATTTTGAGGTTTTTAAATTTAATTTTTGGTATATTTTAAATACTTTTTCTGGGATTTGTAAAATAAAGTTAGTATACAAATATATATATATATGTAAATAATTATTTATTTATTAAATTATTTATTTACTCAATTAACTATTTGTAAAATCTATTTATATAAAAATATATATATATAAATGATGATAATAATAATAATAATAATAATAATAATAATAATAATAATAATAATAATAATAATAATAAATTTTGAAATTAGGGTAAGAAACCCTAATTTCCCCTTCCCCTTTCCCCTCTCCTCTCTCCCTCTCCCGCGGCCCTTCTCCTTCGCCGCTGTCCTTCTCCGCCGTCTTCCACCGCCACCGCCTTCAACCATCAACCACCCAATCGTTGTTCACCTCTCTGCCTCTCTCTATCGACCTCTCTCTCTCCCCATCTCTCTCTATCTCCCGCTGTCTCCCTTTCGCACGATCGCCCGTACCCGCGGCTCTCCACCTTCCTCCGCCGCAATAAGCCGCACCACCACCACCCATGACCGGTTGATCTACTCTCTCACTCCCTCAGTCTCTCCCTCGCTCTGCTATTTCTTCCCGCACGCTACAGAGCGCGATCGCTCGCGCGACAGCGCGCGGTTGCCCTGCTCCCAGCGCACGCCTCTGCGTGCGACAGCCCTGCCCCAGCGTGACTGCTCGCTCGCGCGCTGACAGCCTCCTACGCGCGCTCCAGAGCGATAGCTCCTTCCTGCGCGCGCGGCTGCTGTGCTGCAGCTCCTCCCTGCTCACGCGCCTTCTGCCACCTGCGGAAGCCCCAAATCAGCAGTCACCAATACGCCTCTGAGAACCCTAAGTCATAGCCTTGCATAGGTAAGCATAGGTTCTCAAATTTTGATGCTAGGGTTTGAATATTCTGAGTATTTAGGTTTAATTTCTAACGATTGCTGCAAATTGAAATCGTTATAGGTTCGAGCTTGAGTCTCCTGGCGACCGGAAGCTAGGTCTGCAAACCGAGAAACCCTAGGTGAGGGATTTCTACCTGATTTAGTTAATTGAATGTATTTAGGGTAAATTAGGATAAAAAGTGTTATATATGTGTAGGATGTATGTTAGATTCGATTTTGTAATGCTTTGGGTGAAATTATATGTGATTATTAAGGCTAAGTACAGAATTTTAAATGAATTGAGTTGTTCTAGATGATAGAATCGTATTGACTTGATTTGAATGACTACTCTTAGAGTTTAAGTTGACGAATGCACGAAAATAGTCGAATTTGGGAATTAAGTTTAAGAATTTATGCAGTCTTTTTAATTATAAGTTGTCCTGCATATAGAAAATCAAAATACTATTTCCGTATGATGAAAATAGGCATCAATACCTTTAAAATGAGATATGGTTTGAAGAAATCGGATGAGAATTGAAAAGTGTATGAATTTTCAAAGATTTTTCTAATTTATAGGGAATTTATGTATTTAGACGTGTTTCCGATTTTGAACGATTTTAGGTTTGAATTTAGCTTGATTTTGATTTGGTTATTTACTTATAATGGAATGAAAATTGATGACATTGGAGTTTATTCATAAATTGGAGAGTTAAGGTTTGTACAAACTTAGGGAAAATGATAAACCCTAAGATTTATTTAAATTTGATGATTATTGTGATAATTTGATTAGGTTGATCTTGTTGGAGACTCGAGGAGTCAAATTCGGGTTTGATTGTGGAAATAGGGAGTGATTACCCTCCCTAGAATGTGAGTGGGACCCTAATCTCTTGCATGAAATAGTGAAACTTGATTTTTATCATGATTTTAATAAAACATGCTTTTGATATGCGTGATTTCGACGTATGAATTTGAAATTCAAATCTGTTTTGTGATTATTGGAGTGTCGTACTTATGTTTCTACGATTATGCATCCATGTTTGAAATGAAATGAAATTGTGCCATGATTTGAGAAATGAAATGTTTTCTATTCTACCATTGCATCGGTTGTTGATTTGACATGATTTTGATGAAATGTATCTGGCACACTGATTTGAAATGTTTTGAGATCTGTGATATGGTTCTTATCTGCGGGACGTTGTGCCCTTGTGATACTGTGATGATGACATTGATGATTCCGTAGCTACGAAGGGACTTTGTAGAGGCACGAGTTGCCCGGATACGCTTCTGCAGGAGGTATCCGCAAATGTCCGGTTGATATTTATTCATAGGCGCGGCCGGTTGAACCCATATCGGGGGAGGACGTGTGTGACGCCACCGTCTAGCACCGGGCGGGGTCCTATTTGACGAGACTGGGTAAGCAAGGAGCTAAGCCCACGGCCAACGTCGGGGTAGAGAGCTACTTTTGAAACACTTTGCATAATAACACCCCCGATGCGCCTGTCCTTGGTCATGGTAGACCTTTGCCAGGATTCTTTCGGCCAGCTCTATGATCTACTTGATTTTTTTCAAATGGATGCATATATGTGTGATATCGTGTAAATGATTAAAAGAGTTCATTTTATTAAACATATCATGATTTATTGCGAAACTTGAATTATTGTTTACAAATGATGCTATTTGACACTCCAATATTCACCCACACTATTAGTACTTGAGATTAACCCCCTCACTCACTGAGTATTCTTCCCCGAATACTCACCCCTCCTCTTTCCCTCCCCAGACAGGATTATTGTTGCGCCGGAGCGACGGTTCAGATTTTGGAGATTTTGGTAGATTTGGGTGATTCAGAAAGGTGAGATCTTAAGTTTAAATTGAGAGATGGATTATGTATTATATTTCGACCCTGCGAGGTCTTGTTGAGGTCCGTAGTTGGCCGTGTACTTATTTTGGGATGACTGTATAATTTATGTATGTTTATTTACGAAACTCTCGTAATTCATTTGCATTGAGGCGATTATATGTATTTGAATGTTACTTGGGAAATTTGTTATACATTTGTATAAACTTAGGCCCGCTCGGTGTAGCGGCTGCTCATGCTCTAGTTGGGCATGACAGAAGAGGTCTGTGGTTAGGACTGTTGGTGATTTATAGCCTTGCGTTGTTCTGGATGTCGGTTTTGGGAGTCGTTGGTTTTGGAGAGGCCAGGATGGCCATTTGATTTATTTTCAGATTGATTTTGAATTTTTCAGGTTTATACAGGTTATATTGTACATGGGAGACCTCCGATTTATGGGGAGGTTCTGCCCGATTTTCTGTAGAAATACAGCCAGCATCCAGGGTAACGGGCGGCTGTTCACGATTTCCGGTTCGGGGCGTGACAGAACCTATATTTGACATATATATTTGGCATCATCATTCTTATCCCTCATTTATGTTTTACATGTCATTGTACTCCATTCACTGAATATTTTTAATACTCACTCCTATCTCTCTAATTTTTTCAGAGGAAACTTAAAATTGGAGTTTAGACATCTCCTAGTACTGGTTCGGATGAGGTTATTTTTGGTAGATCTACAATAAGTACTAGTTTGGGTTCATTTTTGGGAATTATATTTTATGAACCATGGAAAGAAATTTTTATATATTTCCTTACATTTGGATTTGATAAATACTTGTTTGATTTTTCTTAGACAAGTATTGAAAAAAAAAATCCTTACTTTTATGATGTAAAACTCTGTTTATTTCCTTTAAAAATCTCCTTTGCAACACATATTGTTCTCATTGAGACATTTGGATTTTAAATGATGAAATTTGAATCTTGTTGTTCTTGTGAATCCATTTTAAATTCTTGGAATTGTTTGGACAGCCGAGTTGGCCTACGAATGATTGATTTTTATTTTGAAATGTTCGATATGACTTATGGTACCTTGGGACACGAAACGAGGTTCACACATGTTTTAAAGTAACATGACGGTTGTCACGTGCTCAACGGAAAGGTCGGTGCGTGACACATTGGCCTTGTTGTTACTTAAACGAGTCTCACTTTTGTATTTCAAATAAGGAGGAGATGAAACAAGCAGTGATATTCAATCTGCCTTTGAATATGTCTATTTTCCATACATTTTCAATGTTTCTTATTTGCACTCTATTGCATGCCAATTTGGTCTTGCCTGGTCTAGCAATCGCCTAAATTGCCTTAAATGGTGCCTAAGGGCTTAGTACCCAGTAACCAGAAATTCTAAGTCTTTGTGCCCTGAGGGTGCCTATCAGCAACTTTAAATGTTTTTACTGAAGTTGCTCCTTCAAATGCATGATATTTCAAAATTTTTTGTTGTTTAATAATGCATGACTGGTTCTGAAAACATCATATAAAAACATGGAATGTCCTGCATTCGCTTTTGTCAAATACAAGTCTCTCTTTTAGGGCACATGGATAGATCTCATTATGCATAAGGTAGTTGTGCACCACTGATTAATATTTGATAATTAACTAGGTTTTTAATTTTTTGCCCTAACCCAACATATAATAGGCTGGAATTAAGAGGTCAAGATGACCTTAGCTAGCAGCATGTTTATTTGATTTACAGGAGGTGAATTGTGGCAACTGTCTAAAATCAAACATAAGTCTAGATAGCAGTCTTAGATATAGAAACTTGTTATTGGAGCTAAATAATAAGATTGTATTACAGATACCGCACATTCTGTCACGCCCTGATCCTCAGAACGACCACACGACAACCGCCGCGTTGTCTTGATACACGGGCAGAACCTTCCCATATACCGGGACTCCGCAAGACTACAATCAGCATAATAATATCTCCAATACACAACTCATAAAAAAATATGAAAAATCATACAATAATACACATGTAAAGGAGCCATCCGGTCCGTCCCTGTACACACGAGTACACATCAGCACATAATTGGGGAGGGGGTTCCTGTACATGCAAGCATGCAATATGACCATCCTAACCATTCCAGAATTCTCAGTATAAATAAAGCATTTAACATACAAGAAGTCACAAATCATAGTCGTAGGAATTTACTAACACTTGCCTGAAGAAGACAAGCCAGTATCAGTAAAGTCCAATCGATATGAGATGTACAAAACTTCGTAGAATCGAAAGAAAATAACGTATCTCAACATTACAAGCCAAATTTCCCATTCAAACAATAAGTTTTACCAAAAATGGAAGTTAAAAGGAAATAAACAAGTTCCAAACAAACTCCAACATAAACTATGTAAGGATTTCCATCAATACTTGCTCCTATATATGAAACAAGTATCGAATAAATCGCTACCGAAAGAATTATACAAGTCTTCCCTTCCATGGATTTCAAAATCAACTAAAATAACCTTACATAACTATAATACCTACACAAAACAGCGGATTAAACCTTCCCAAGCTCCAATTTCTGTCGCAGGCTTAAACTTCCTCTGAAAAATATTAAAGAGAGAGGTGAGTATTATAAATACTCAGTGAGTGGAGTGTAATGGTATGATTATACGATAAATGAGGGGTAAAAGTAGGAGAGTCAAAGTATGTCTCAAACAACACTTTACATATCAAAGTATTTTCAGTAATTTAACATAATTTACAAAATATGCATCCATCATTCTTTCAGAAAATCATAAGGGTCCCATCGAAATCACTTCCGTCTTGCGTTTGGCCGAACCAAGGCAGAAGCCCGCCAAGGGGTTTTCCATTTCAGTCTTTCAAAACACTACCCCCTTCCTTGACGTTGGCTCGAACCTCACTGATGTGCAATCCGGATAGTCTGACATGGCAGAGCAGAGGCCGCGTATACCTCTTTTGCAAATAAACCCCAATCCACGTCACCCCGTCAGGTCGCTCTGTGGGGGGAATGACTATAGTCATTTCTCTTATGTACCATCATTTCACAATCATTCAAATTTCAATCAATGTGCCATATTTCATCAACACATTCCGAAAATCATGCTACAAACATTTACCAATCAAGTATCCAAATGCAAATGGAACAAATTCATTTATAATTACATAGGATGCATTCGTAATTCAAATTTCCATTTCAGACATCCCATAATCACAAATAATTTCATATAAATCATGTAAAAATCATTCAAAATCATTTATAAAAGAATTTAAAATAGTTTTGCTCATTTATAACACAACGGACCATCCACTCACCTCTAGGGAGGGTATCCACTCCCTATTTCCATAATTAATCCAAAATGACTCCTTTCGAATCTCCAAAAGGTCAACCTAGACCAATCAATACAATTTATCATCAAATAAGGTTTCATAAAAGGGTTTTCAAATTTTCCCCCTATTTAAAATAGCCTTAATTTACAAAATCACATTTCTAAACTCTCATTTCATCAATCTAGGATTATTTCCCCTATCAATGACTTTAATTTCCAATATTCCTCAATTTTATCAATTTTCTCCTGAATTTACATAACCCTAATTTAATTCATGCCAATTTCAATTCAAAACCCAAGGAAAGCTATACAAATCAATCAAACAAAACTCTATTGTCTTTTAACACATCCTATCATACTAGGCAGCATCAATTAATCACAAAATAGGTTCTGAAACAATATGAACCATAAACCCTAATTTTTATCCTGACCCAACAAGCCTTAAAAATCCTATCTCTCATTTTCCATTTCAGATAAGATCAAATCTACACATATATTTCATGAAGTTGAAGTCAATAAAGTCTCCCAATTCAAATACCAATTTGTAATTTATTCCACAACCCTAGAGCTATTGTCAGAAATTAGTCCATTACCTGTGCAGAGAAGTGTAGATTCACGAAGATCTAGGGCTTTAGCAGGATGCAACTCTATTGTCCGTGCATCTACAATGCTGTCCAAGACTTGCAATGCTTCTAAACCAAAGCAAAGTTCACTAATTAGGCTCAGTCGCTATGACAAATCGAAACCCTAGAACTATTATTCAGGAATTCGTCCTTACCTGCGCAGTGGAGGAATCGCAACCTAGGGTTGTCGAAGGTCTACTGCTACTACCGACTTGGGGCTTCTGCAAAGGTGGCAGAAGGGTGGTGCTCGCAGAGAGTAGCACACGCGAGCAAGCAAGGGAGAGAGGAAGGAGCTGTCGCGCGTGAGAGGGAAAGGAGAGAGAGAGAGAGAGAGAGAGAGAGAGAGAGAGAGGGAAGCATGTAATTTCGTCAGCTTAGGTTGCCGACAGGCGGTCGAAGAAGCTGAATGAGATTGTCGGTGAGGGGTTGAGAGAGGCGAAAGAAAGAGATTCGAGTGAGAGAGACAGAGTGTGTGATAGAGAGAGAAAGACAAAGAGATGATGAGATAAAGAGGGAGACAGAGTTGACGGTGGTGGCAGAGGACGAGTCGCGGCGGAAGGCAGCGGCGGAGAAGCAAATCGATCGAGAGAGAGGGAGAGCGACGGAAGAGAGATCACGAGAGGGAGAGAGATGAGAGACTGAGAGTGAGAGAGACAAAGGAGGGAGAGAGATTAGGGCCCTAATCGAATTGGGGAGGGGGAAACGCTGCGTTTCGGGGTAAAACGCTACATTTCGGGATAAAATGCGGTGTTTCTTATCTTTTCTCCTTTTTTTTTTTTACTTTTAAATAAATAATAAATATATATATTCATTTGTATATTTACTATCACTTCTTTCACTAAATTTTGAATTTCGTAAAAATGAGATTCACTATGAATCGCGGACACGACATTTTATATATATCCAAAAATTCTAATTTAATACCCCAAAATCGATAATCAATAAAAATTTAAAATTTTCCTTTATATTATAACAATGTTTAATAATAAAAAAATTCCTAACACTGGATTTTCGGTGTTACACACACACACACGCATGTAGCTCAAAATTTCCATGAAATCATTATCCCTGTGAAAAATGGCCATCTTTCTAATCATTGAAGTTGATTTATTTACTGGCTCTATAATCACATATTAAATGGCCATCTTTCTAATCATTGAAATCCTCTTTGCCGAGCTTACATTGGTTTAAGCGTCTTTATGTTTCGCTTCTGCGTATTCTATGATAGGCTTTAATGGAGTTGAGATCCATGGGGCTTATGGCTACTTAATTGACCAGTTTATGAAGGACCAAGCGAATGACCGGACAGACCAATATGGTGGATCCTTGGAGAACCAATGCCGATTTGCTCTAGAGATAGTTGAAGACGTTGTTAATGAGATAGCTGCAGATAGAGTTGGAATAAGGCTCACCCCATTCGCAAATTTCATGGAATCTGGAGACTCAAACCGAGAAGCTTTAGGCCTCTACATGGCCAAAACTTGAACAAGTACAACATTGCATACTGCCATATGTCTGAGCCAAGGATAACGGTGGGAGAAAAAACTAAATGTCCTCATAGTCTTGTGCCTGTGAGAAAGGCTTTTAACGGCACTTTCATTTCTGCTGGGGGTTATGATCGAGAACATGGGAACAAAGCTGTGGCAGAAAACAGGACTGACCTTGTTGCCACGGTTGTCTATTTCTAGCCAACCCCGAGTTGCCCAGGAGATTTGAGCTCAACAAGCCTCTCAACAAATACATCAGAGAGACATTCTACACACCTGATCCTGTTGTGGGCTACACTGATTATCCATTTCTTGAAGAAGACAAGTGACCGTATAAGTACTACCATGCCTTGCACTCGAATCCTAAAACTATACGAAGTATTATGTTGTGATGAAATTATTGTTATTGTTGTTGTTGTTATTGTTGTTGTTGTTGTTGGCCTGGTATAATGAAAATGGCAATACAAAAAGGAGGATAGAAGGGATCCATAAATTCCTTGGTTATGCATCAGATCAGATGATAAAAGTAAACTCGCATTGTATGTTATTTAGTCCAACTGCATCTAACCCATATCCGATCATGATGATAGCTATGTCAATCGAGAGAAAATATTTTTGCCTCCCCCCGTCCGCAAAGATTTAGGGCTTATAGGGCGATCATCACAAATTCCTAGTCTGCAAAAGACCATAACAGGGTCAATGGACCAGTACCGGTTCAATTGCGAGCCAAACCGGCCTGGGAGCACAGTATTCCAAGATTCCTTTGTAGTGTGGGTCTTTAAATATTTGTTTCTCATTGGTTTCTCTCAGACTTCAACCAACTTTTCCAATTCTCCTTAGAAGAAAAAGGAAAAGAAGAACACTGCAAAGAACAAGGAAAAGAAAAACAAATAAGGAAATATGACTAGTGAGGGTTAGATTTGTAACACAGAAAATTCGGCATTACAAAAATATGCATTTTAATTACTTATTTTTCCTTTTAAATATCGGGAGAAATTGAAATTTTATAATCGAATCTGGAATTTGGACATAATACCTAGAAATTTAATGGTTTGATTTTTTTTATCCCACTTAAATTTGTCAAGGATTTTGATCATTTGCATAATGCCAAATTATTTGGTAAGTGGGTAAATATATTGTAGGTTATACAATTAACAAGAGACTTAAGTGGCTTGGTGGTACATTAACTTTTTTGGAAGAAATTTTGTGCAAGAGATCAAATCCCATTGTAGACACTCACGTGAAGGCATGAATTGAATTGTTGGAATTGAGATTTGAATTGTGTGTGTGTGTGTGTGTGTGTGTGAGTGCCAAGTCGAATGGGTAAAGGAGCAGAAACACAAGTCGATTCATGGAAGAGAAGCCGAATGGGTGAGTTGGAAAGAGAGAGGAAATTGATCCTTAAAAAAAATGGTGAGAAATCGACTCACAAATTGAATGTGAGTCGATTTGCATTGTGTGCAGAGCAAGTTTTGAGACCTTGAGGGAGGAAATCGATTTATATAGGAGTGAATCGTTTTGTGAAGAGAAGGAAAAATGAAGGAAATTGAATAGGAAGGTGAGGAATCGAATTCCCAAGTGTGCAGAGATTGGTTCTGTGACCTGAATGGAGTAAATCGACTCACAAGGGTCATGAGTTGATTTGTGAGGTGAAGATAAAAGAATGGAAGTCAATTCATCAGTGAGAAGGAGACGATTTCCATGTGCTGCAGTCACGGGTTCTGAGGCATAAATGGGATGAATCGATTTGTTTATGGGTGTGAGTCGATTCATTAGGCATTTGCGAGTCGATTTCCTTTGGTGATAAATCGATTTGGTCTCTTCAACACACAGACACATGAATCGACTTGAGAAAAGGAGAATTGACTTGCACTTTCGGTGGAATTTAGAAATGACTAAATTACCCCCCCAAATGCAATAAAAATCCAAATTTCCTATGGGCAAAACAGTAATTTCACCCCCAAAATTAATAAAAAATGGATAAAACCCTTTTCATTTACTTCATTCATTTCCTTCTTCGAAGACTCAATTCTCTCTTCCTCTCTACATTCATTTTCTTTCACCCACCTCAATTAATTTTTCTTTCCCCCAAAATAATTTCTTTCCACCTAAATGCACTAAATGGACTCCCAAACTTCAACTAAACTCAAGGAATTGAGGATTCAATGGGAAGAGTCAGAGTTTTCTCTACGAAGGAAAAATTAGGATTTTTGAAACCCAAACTCCAAAACTCAATCCGACTTCAAAATCAAGGTAATTTCTCCTCCCTAAACTTGGGTTTAGCTTCTTTAATACTATATTGTGATTGTTATTGGAATCTTAGAAATTTTGTTGGAGAATCAAAACCCTAGGTTAATAGGTGACGAAATTTGGGGAAAATTTAAATGAAGAATGTATATATATTTAAATAATGTGCGAAGGATGAAATTAGAATGTACATTTATGAATTTGAACAAATTTAGGGTTTGTGGAAAAATTGAGAAAAATTTATAAACCCTAGAAATGATGATAAATTGACACTGTCATTGTGATTATTGGTTATGTGCATATGAATGAGTAAATTGGGAGTGGACACCCTCTTAAGAGGTAAGTGGATGGTTATGTGTATATGAATGAATAAACTGTTTTTAGTTATGATTTATAAATTGAGTTCTGAAATGAATTTGCAAATGGATTTGAAATTGTTTTGTGATTGTGGTATGCTTAAAATGAAATTGTGGAATGTCCATGACTCTTGAATTTGATTATTGAATTATTTCCATCATGTTACTTTGGGATACTCATGTCAATTATGAAATAGTGCTTTACTTTATATTTGAGTATGAATTGATTGATAAATTGAGTTTGGTAACATGGTGCTGGGAAAAATGACTATAGTCTAAGTCTTGCCACGGACCGGGCCATCGGCGGCATGGCTAAGGCTGTTTAATTTAGCTTGGTGGTAGGCGGGTTGAAGAGCCTCCTCAAGCTGCCGGATAACGTGGTAGCACCCCACGGAACTCCGGGCCAATGCCAAGGTGAAGGGGATTTTATAAAAATTATGGAAAACCCCTTGGCGGATCCTACCAATGGCCATTAGTAGGAGATTGTTTTCGATAAACCCCAAAATTGTGAAAATAAAAACTTAAGTAGTTGGATTGCATAATTGAGTCACGGAAATTCGATACGATTGTTTATATGCAAAAGATTTTATTTATTGCATTGAATAATAGTTGATATAAGTGTTTGGCATTACCACCCTCACCCCTCATTTATATGTTACATGTCACTGTACTCCATTCACTGGGTATTTTAAATATTCACTCCTCTCCTTTAATATTTCAAAGAAAGTGTAGACTTTGGCTGGTATTGGCTGATTCAAAGATCTTTTGGTGATCCACGATAGGTATTGGTAGTGGATTTCTTTTTCTTAAGACTTGATGTAGTTTCATCCGTGGAAGAAAAACTATTGTACTATTCTTTTAAGGTTTGGATTTAATTGACACTTGTCATATCTTTTGGGATAAGTATTGGTGGAATCTAAGCTTGGTTTATGTGGAAATTGTTTAATTTTGTTTAAAACTTATCTTTGCAAAACTTATTGTTCTCATCTGCGACATTTGGATTTTTATTGGGATTATTAAAATATTTTGAGTTTGTAAATTATATGAAACTCTGGACTGACTGGGATGACCATACTGTTTGCATGCATGTACAGGATCCCCTCCCCAAATGTGTGCTGATGTATGCTTGTATGCACAGGGATGGACCGGATGAGTCCTTACATGTGTATTGTTTATATAATTTATTATTTTGATGGGTTTTAAGTTTTCAAAAATTCATTATATAATTGGAATACCGTGTGCTATCCCGGTATATGGGGAGATTCTGCCCGTATACCGAGATAACGCAGCGGTTGTCGCATGCTCGACTCGAGGGTTGGGGCATGACAAGATTTCTCTTCTCAGTCCCTACCAGATGGGAAAATTCAACATTTCTCATAGGTAGAATTATAACCCCCAGTTCTTAAATTCTTTCCATAATTTATTGGGTTTTATTTAATTTGGTGGAAAATGTTTACAGCTTCTTGTTTTTAAGCTTCTATATTTCTTTATGTATGTGTGTCTGTCTGTCTATCTGTAATTAAATTTTGACCTATGTAAAGTCCATAAAGAGTCGTGTATAAGTACATTTTGAAAGATTTGATATTGCGGCTACTTAAACAACTGAATTATACGGGGTGATTTTTTCTCTTATCGATTAGATCTGTTAGATTACCTTCTGTATAGGGAAGGTATGTTTCGTGCCAGAGTAGAGAACTCAATTGCTACCGATTGGACGTTAGCGATCGGGAGGACTGGATCTATTCAGTACTTTTGATGGCTATCGGTTGAAGGTATTCGGTTCCACCGAACCCCTTGAATAATCGATCCCTTCGGTTACGCGGGGCGATTGAAACCCTTTGGGGAGGCAAGTCCCTTTGAGTGGTCGGGGTGACTAAGCCCTATCCACGGAAGTGGATCTCTTTCGTAAGCTAGGGCAACACAGACCCATTCTCATTCGAGTGTATTGCTACCTAAATGAGGGGACCCACTTTTTATAGTAAAGCCTTTTAAAAGGGGGTCTATCATTTGCCCCCGACTCATGATGTCGATTCGTAAAATAGGCGTCATGAAAAGAATTCACTTCTTGAAAAATCAGAAGACGCGAGCGTGATGGTGATGCGTGTCTCTGTAACTGACATGTAATCAGAGTAGACGGAATATGGATTCCTATTTTAATTTACCCAGTACACATGGGACGTTTCATCCTTTCTTGGATTTAATTAATGCAGTTGTGGAAGACGAAGTGGCACGTGCCTTTTTAATTCACACACTTATCGGAGTGGCGTTTCAACTTTCATGAGATTTCATGAAGATCTCCTTCTGCCTATAAGTAGGGGTTGAGGGTCCTCTCATTATTTTAGTAAGCTTTCCCATGTTGGAGGGGTATGGTGAAGAATTCCCAGAAAAATGTTCTGGCTTTTGAGAGTTTCGTAGCTTAAGTCGCTTCTGTTGGTATGAGATCTTATAAAGGATGGGGACTGCTGGTATGAGGTCTCGTCATGGTATTTGTAGTTCCAATGTCATGATGGGTCCTGTCAACACTCTCATCAGGGGCCCCTGGCTCAGATTTAAGAAATGAATCTCCTTTCGAGTTGGCAGGTATGGGAGGTCGGTTGTGTGCGAGGACTAGGCAATAGCAGAAAATGCAATAACATCCTGATACATCTTCTGGGTTCCTCCCCAATCAGCTTGTCCCCCCCTTTTTGCAGACGGTTTACTTGGGCTGCAGATTGTCGTAGGTTCTTTTTGTAGCTTTTGTAGTCTCTGAAGTGGGGCGCACCTATTTGTTTTTCATTGTTCTTCTGTTACTATTTTTGTACTCTCTATCTTTGTTAGAATGGAGACAATATCATTGTTTCTTTTGTCCCATGGTGAAATTAGTGAGATGTAACTGCTTGTGTAATTTGTTATCCATGTGTCGTAATAAAAGAAAGGTATTCTGCTTACCCGATTACTCTTGTGTCTGATGAAATCATCTATGTGAATGATAAGTGTTGTTCAAACTTTTTCGTTAAGCTCCTTGTCCAGTTGGGACAACTATAAAAACTTCTTTAATAGGACAGGGCGATTGAGCCCCTTCGGGGAGATAGATACCATCGAATGTAAGGGGCGACCGGGGCCTTTTGGGGAGATAGATCTCTTCAGATGTACGGGGCAACTAGGGCCCTTTCGGGGAAATAGATACCTTTGGATGTACGGGGTGACTATGGCCCTTCGGGAAGATAGATCCGTTCAGATGTACGAATCCCTTCGGATGTACAGGGCCACTAGGGCCCTTCGGGGAGATAAATCCCTTCAGATGTACGGGGCGACTAGAGCTCTTCGAGGAGATAGATCACTTCGGATGTATGGGATGACTAGGGCACTTCGGATACACTAGGGAAAGAACGTCATGTACTAGCAAAAGGAAAATTATGATAGACTTACTCGGAAGGGGATTCCTTTTGGTGACGTGATTCACCGATAGTAGGTTCACAGGTTCTTTGCATTCCATGTTCTGGGTTTGATTGATTCGTTTAGATTGTTGAGGCGATAAGCCCCCGGGCGAACTGTAGAACGTATTTGATAAGGACCTTCCCAGTTCGAAGCTAGTTTGCCCCCGGGTTGGAGTTGTCCGGTGGCTTCCACCTATTCAGTACCAGGTCACCTGGCTTGAATGTTTGAACTCTGACTTGTCGGTTGTAGTACCGCGCCATTTGCTATTGATACGTAGCCATTCGGATGGATATAGCTTCCCGCAGTTCGGGAAGGAAATCTAAGTGCTCACGCAAGGCCGACTCATTCTTTTCAGGGTCATAGTGAGCTACTCGGAATGAGTGGAATCCAATTTTTACTAGTATGACGGCCTCGCTTCCGTATGTCAAACTGAATGGGATTTCTCCAGTTGCTCTTCAGGGCATGATTCGGTATGACCAGAGCATACAATAGAGCTCGTATATCCATTATTCTTTGGCTTTGTTTAGCATGGTTTTTAACCCTTGGAGGATGGTCCTGTTAGTGATTTCTACGAGTCCGTTGGTTTATGGACGGGCAACCGACGAGAACCGATGGTCAATTTCCAGCTTAAGGTAAAACTCTCAAAAGTCAGAGTTATCGAACTACTTTCCATTATCAGTGATGAAGATATGAGGTATGCCGAACCGGGTGACTATGTGGGTCCATACGAATGACCGTGTCTTAGCTACGGTTATCTCAGCCAGAGGCTCTGCTTCTACCCATTTGGTGAAATAGTCGATGGCCACTATAAGAAATTTCCTCTATCCTGTACCTAGTGGAAAGGGTCCCAAGATGTCCATTTCCCATTGAGCGAATGGCCACGGTCCCACAAGGGGCCTGAGTTCGATAGAGGGTGTTTTAGGAACCGAAGAGAATCGTTAGCATTTGTCACATCTTTTGACAAACTCACAGGAATTGCTTTTCATGGTTGGCCAATAGTATCCTTGTCGCAAGGCCTGATAGACCGGATTCCGAGCCCTGAGGTGGCTGCCACATATTCCTTCGTGGATTTCCCATAAGACATAGTTCCCTTCCTCCGAGGTTAAGTATCTTAGGTAAGGGTGAGTGAAGGATTTCCGATATAGTACTCCATCTATGATGGCATAGTGAGGGGCCTTTCATTTTAGCTTGATTGCTTCTAGTTGCGAGTGAGGCAATCGATTGTCCCTTAAGTACGCTTCAATCGGGTCATTCCAACTAGGGGGTTGGTCTGCCACTAGGACCCTCTCTAGTTTATGAATGCTGAGATGTTGAAGACTTTCGATATAGACTGTTTGACTAAACGCGACCGAATCTGAACTAGCCAGTCTGGAGAGCATATCGACTCTTGTATTCTCTGAGCGTGGGATTTGTTATATGTTTACTTTGTCTAGCTTTGCCATTGTTTCATGCAAGTTAGCCAAGTACTTGGTCATGATCAAGTCTTTTATCTCATAGACCCCTTCGATTTGTTTGACCACCAATTAGCTATCGGTAAATACCCGCCGCAATTCGAAGTCGTGTCAATAAAGTTTCGTATTTCGCCTGGTTGTTGGTGGCCTTGAAGTTAAAACTAAGAGCATATTCTGCCTTAAAGTTACCTAGGCCCACTAGTATGAGTCCTGCTCTGTTGCCTGAGGAGTTAGAGGACCCATCAACATATAAGATCCAATCTGGTAGTGACCATTTTGTTACACCATCAGTGAGTTCAGGAATGACTAGGAAAGTGCACTCAAGAGTGAAGTCGACCAAGGCTTGGCCCTTGATTGCTGGGCGGGGTAAATACTGGATGTCAAACTCTCCTAGTTCCACACTCCATTTGATTAGTCGGCTGGATATATCTCTTTTCTAAAGGATTTGTTTAATGGTTGGTCGGTGAACACCACAATAGTGTGAGCTTTGAAGTACGGTCGGAGACATTGGGCTGAAATGACTAGTACATAGGCTATCTTCTCGACCGGTCGGTAATTGATCTTTGTTTCTTTGAGTATTCGACTGATGTAGTAAACCGGCTTCTGAAAAGTTGAGTCCTGCTTTACTAGGACAGAGCAAAGCATCTGGTCAGAAATAGAAATGTAAAGGTAGAGTTTCTTACTAGGGATCGGTCGAGAAAGCAGCAGAGGGGCCATAAGATAATCCTTGAGCCGTTCGAAGGCCATTTGGCCCTCGGATGTCCATGCAAATCATTGGGACCTCTTCAGGGCATCAAAGATAGGTTTATACTTCTCTCCGACTTTTGACATAAAGCAGCTTAGCATCGCTATCTGACCCGTGAGACGTTGCACTTCTTTTAGTGTTCGAGGGGGTGACAAATCCAGGATGGCTTGTATCTTTTCAGGATTCGCTTCAATCCTGCGGTTGGTGATCATGAAACCTAAGAATTTTCCCGACGAGATGCCAAATGTGCACTTTACGGGGTTCAACCGCATGTTGTAACGTTCGAGTGTTTGAAAAGTCTCTTCCAGATCGGCGATGTGGTCTTTGGATTTAACACTTTTGATGAGAATGTCACCTACGTATGTTTCGACATTTCAACCAAGCTGGTTTTTGAAGACCTTACTAACCAACTGTTGGAAAGTTGCCCCCGCATTCTTGAGGCCAAAGGGCATGACTCGATAGCAATACGTGCCAAATTCGGTGATAAAACTCATTTTGTCTTTGTCTTTAGGCGCCATTCGTATTTGACTGTACCCCAAATAGGTGTCCATGAAACTTAGGAGTTGATAGCCAGAAGAGTTGTCTACTAGTTTATCAATGTTCGGGAGAGGACAGTTGTCTTTCAGACACGCTTTATTGAGGTCTGTGAAGTCTACGTTCATCCTCCATTTACCATTAGGCTTTTTTTACCAAAACTACGTTGGCTAGTCATTCGGGGTATTTGACTTCACAAATAAAACCAGCAGCTAGCAACTTTTGAACTTCTTCTTGAATGGCTCATTGGCGTTTGAGGGTGAACACCCTTTTCTTCTTTTTAACTGGCTTACAGGCCGGATCTACCATTAGCTTGTGGGAAAGGACAGAGGGATTAATACCAGGCATGTCCTCAAGGGACCAAGCGAAGACCTTGGAATGCCGTTGTAGGCAGTTAATGATAGCATCCCGGAGGGGCGTGGGCAAAACAGCCCCGATACGAACAGTCGGCTGGGGTCATTCGTTAGAGGAAGTTCGATCACCTCTTCTCCTGACTTTGGTTTGCTCATTGGTTCGATGTCACCCCTGAGCTCTATGGTGTCGATAGGAAAATTCCCTTGCTTATCATAATCGGCAAAAAGAATGTAGGGATCTGACTCATTGCGAATAGTTACGACCTTCACATGTCGAGTGTTGGGCAGTGCTTCCAGCTTATCGAGACTCAGGCTGCCAATGCACGGGGAGTATAGCTTTACCACATGAAAGATGACTTTGGCAATTGCACATTTAGGGGGAACCCCCATGGTTATGGTGAAAAGGAGAATTCCCTCTGGATGGATACACTCATCAGTTAATCCCTCGAGCGATCCGGTTGGGGGTTACAGGTGTGAAGAGTTGAGGCCCATCCGATAAATGGCTTCCCAAGTAAGGACGTCACAACCTGCGCCTTGGTCAATCAGAACTCTTTTCACCACATGAGATTCTATTCTGATGGTGACCACTATAGGATCGCTGTGACGTGGATCAACCCCAACTAAATCATCGTCGTCAAACCTAATGATTGGGCATTTCCTCTTTACCATAACCATGTTATGTTCGATGACAGAAAGTTGATGAGAAAGGTTAGGGATTAACCTAACCGTTTCCCACAGATGGCGCCAATCTGTTGGAGGCAAGTTTCGTCTCCACAAATCCGGCTCCTTTTGAACTAAATCGGATGGCTTGTTGTGAGGCTTGAGACCTGTAAAAAAACCGCCGGAGGGTACTCCAACGGGGGAGGCTCTGACGTTCAAGTCAAAAAGAGCGGTTTTAAAAGGAAAGAGATAACAGACTGAGAGATGGGAGGGAAGATGGATCTCCCTTTGTATTTTGTGTACCTTGTGTAGGGTTGGCAGACTTACCTGGACTGATGCCCCCATTGTTGTTATATAGTGCTCCTCTGAGATCCGTGTTGCTGTGGGCTTTGCTAAACCCTAGTTTCCTTAGGAATTTGTCTGGGGATTCTGGATCTACGATCATGAAAGATTTGATGTTGTGGTTATTTAGACAACTGAATTATATGGAGAGATTCTTTCCCTTATCGATTAGATCTATTACATTACCTTTCATATAGGGAAGGTATGTTTCATGCCGGAGTGGAGAACGAATACGTTCGGTCCTTTTGATAGCTATCGGTTGAAGGTGTTTGGTTCCACCAAACCCCTCGAACAATTGATCCCTTCGGTTACGCAGGGCGATCGAAGCCCTTTGGGGAGGCATGTCCCTTTGAGTGGTCAGGGTGACTAAGGCCCATCGACAGAAATGGATCTCTTTCGTAAGCTGGTGCGACACAGGTCTATTCTCATTCGAGTGTATTGCTACCTAAATGAGGGGACCCACTTTTCATAGTTAGGCCTTTTAAAAGGGGATCCATCAGTATCAATTGAAAACAATTGTCACGTCTCGATCCTCCCGTCGAACACGTAACAATCGTCGTGTTTCCTAAAATACGTGTGAATCCCACTCCATGTTCCAAGGTATTACAAGACATTTAGATATCCCAATCATTTCATAACTAGATTTTAAATCATTCCAAGGCTATCTCGGCCATCAAATTAATTTTCAAGCATTCACACAAATTTACAATTCAAAATGTATTTCAAAATTCACAATATAGTCCAAATGTCCCAATGAAAACAAAATACCTTGCAAAAGATAATTTCAAACAAAATAAATAAAGTTTCACATCGTAATAGTAAGAATTTTACCAATACTTGTCTAAGGAAAATCAAAAAAAGTATTAATTAAATCCAAATATAAAAAGATGTACAAAAACTTCCATTCCATGGTTAATATAATACAGTTCCCAAAAATAATCCCATAACTATTACCTATCGAGGTTCAAGAAAAATAATTTCTTCGACCAGCACTAGATAACGTTTGCATCTCAAATCTAAGTTTCCTTTGAAAAATTTAGAAAAGAGAAGTGAGTATTAAAAATAATCAGTGAATGGAGTGCTATGGCATGATGAACATGAATAAAAGGTGAGGGTGGTGGTGCCAAACATATATACCAAAATATATCTCAATACAATAATAGAAATCATTTGTATAAAATAAATCATATCAAATCTATCATGACTCAAATATTCCAAACGATAAACAATTTAAACTTTCCTTTCAATATCTTTGGGGTTTGCCAAAACTAGTTTCCTACCAATGGCTGTTGGTAGCATCCACCAAAGGGTTTTTCACAATCTTTCATAAAATCCCTTTCTCTTTGGCGTTAGCTCGGAGTTCCATGGGGTATCACCACATTATCACGGGAACAATTTAAGGAGACTCTCTAACCTACCTACCACCGACCTAAATTTTTAAACAGCCTTAATCACATCGCCCTGATGGCCTCGGTTCATGGCAAGACTTAGACTGTAGTCCTTTTTCATATTCTATGCACCATGTTACAAAAATTCTATTCATTATTCAAATCATGCTCATTTACAAGATAGAGCAATTTCACAATTCACAATCGATATTCCATTATAATACAGTACAAATAGCTCAATAAATAAATCAAAGAGTTATGGATTTATCATAATTCAATTTATTTTGGCACACCATAATCACAAAGTATTGTAAATCCATTTTAAAATTCATTCCTAAATTCATTTCACAAATCATGATTTAAAATATTTGTCCATTCTAGTCATCCACTCACTTCTTGGGAGGGTACTCACTTTCAATTTCACAATCAATTCCAATATAATCTCTCCTTGGGTTCCAATTGTTTCACCAAAGACAATAATAACAATTTCAATGTTAATTCACACATATTTCTAGAGTTCATAACTTTTCCTCAATTTATCACAAACCCTAATTTCTCCAATCCAAGATTATGTGTTCTAATTCCACCATTTACATATCATTTACATCTATATACAATTTTTATTTAAATTTTTTCCAATTTTTATCATTCACAAACGCTAGGGTTTAATCTCCAACAAAACTCCTCAAATTTCAACAATAAATTTCAATTTAGTAATGGGAAGACTAAATCTAAGTTTAGGATGGAGAAATTACCTTTATTTTTAGGTTGGATGGAGTTTTGAATATTAGGTTTCAAAAACCCTAACTTCACCCTTCATAGAGCAAACCCTAAATTCTCCCTTAAATCCTCCTTCTCACAAGTTGATTGTGTCATGCCTCGACCCGCAGATTCGAGCACGTGACAACCGCCGTATGATCTAGAAGTATGTGCGATCACAACACGCACCCCAAAATCCCGCAAAGCTATAATAATATTGCATCACATTAAGAAAATCCGATTTCCAAAACGCTTAAACTTAAAATATTCAAAGAGCAAGTTATCATTTAACATTTCAAAATATAAATTCCAAAATATAAGTTTAAAAGTAAGAAACACATGTATATAAAATATTACACAAAAGAGTTTAGAAATGCCTTCCAATGGATCCGTCTACAAGCCTCCAAAATACCCACAACTAGAATGCACCGATACCACAGTCGGTCCCAAATAGCTCTTCCCTTCAGCTGCTTCTAACTACCGATGAGGTGACTTTGTCTGTACACTTCCTCTGAAAAGGGGTAAGAGGAGGGGTGAGTATGAAATACTCAGTGAGTGATATACATATTGAACAAAAATAAGATTTGTGTGGTGGACATATCAAACACATATATTTCAAATCATCGTATCAGTCTCAAGATCATTCAACAATAAAACAATTTTTCAATCATCATGATTCAATCTCATATGCATCCAATCATTTTATATTTTCAAACATAGGGCAGCCAAAATCATTGTTTTTTGACAAAAGTCTACCACGATCTAGGGTGAAACCGTCAAGAGTTTTAGAAATTTTCAGTTTACAAATACCAAATTCCTTGGCGTTGGCCATAGTGTTTCGTTGGTGGTGCAACCAACCTTCCCACGCCCTTCAAGCGACACATTATTCGACCATGAATGTGCCGTCACGATCGACCACATACCATGTCTATCAAGATTAACCCCACCACGTCACCCCGTCGAGTCGCACCATAACGGGAAATGACTAGCCATTTTCGGGGTTCAGGCTCTTCCCCCCAGTAACCGCACCGTGCACCATTTCATGAAAATTTAATAATTCATTCCATGTGCCATCAAATAAATAATTGTTCATCAATAACAAGTATCATAATATATTCAATATCAATAAATCAATATGGCACATATATTCAGTCAAAACAATAGGATACATAGAAATTTCAAACTCAATTTTTTGGGATATTCAACACATACTAAAATATTTAAAATCAACTTTCGAACATCATTTAGAAAATCCAAATAAACATTTTTCTTATTTAAGTGCAAGTATGTAACCACTCACGTGCCAAGGATGATAGTCACTCCCAGATGTCTCTGCGGCGAACGTCTTGCTTCATTCAATTTTCGCCAACCCCTAAGAGACATTATCAAATACTCACTATTATTAATGTCAATCCTTTCAAGTAAACCCAAAACCCTAACATTTAATACACAATCTTTCTCTCACATTTGGTGACTTAAAATCCACCAAATCTATTTTATCAAATTTCAACATAAACTCCAAAGTCATAAAAGAGGAAAATAAACCCAAGTTGAGAATAAAATATTACATAGATTTTTAGTCTTCAATTTCACCTCAAGCGGAATCACGATCAAACTCTAGGTTTTCTCTCACTAGAAAACCTCAAATCTCTTACTAGATCTAACTTTTAGAGATTGGGTTATAAATTTTTTTGAGTGTTTAGAGTGGGTTTTGTGGTATTTGAATTGATCTTTGCTGGAAACAAGAAGAGAGGAAGAGGTAGTGTATGAGCAGAGAGAGAGAGAGTAGTAAAAGAAAAAGTGAAATTTAATATTCGTAAGTTCTAGAGTCTCAATTCTCCTTTTTATTTATAATTTATTTCTATTATTTACTTATTTGTCCTCATTCTCTTCCCAACTTACTCCAATACCCAACATACCTTTTTTGGAAATTTGGGAACTCAACCTAAGGGGTTTAAATACTTGAAACCAGTGGGAGCAAAGTTGAATTTTCCGGGAACAACTACTGAAAGGGGGAGACAAAGTGCTGATAAGAGACAATGGTGCTTGGGTTCAATTCTAATCGGTTACCGAATAAGAAAGAGCAAATATTCCAACGTAATTTAAAAGAATGTGTCATTCACCAATGTCTTACATTGCTGCACCGAAGGGAGTCTCACATTTGGCGGAAATGAATTAGAAAAAAATATTAAGTATGAGATATAATATAAATTTGATATAAGAAGATTAAAAGATTTAGGTGGGTTGGTGGCAAGATTTCTTTTTGGAGAGTGGTAAGTCCAAGGATCAATTCTCAAGAAATGCAACTCACAACAAGGACTTTGAAGAATTTGTTGAACCCCCATACTATGAGTGCCAGCTGTCCGGTGTAATGCTCATTGTTCAATGGAAATGCTCAATGTTGCAGAATGGGTAAAGGAACCGAAAATGCTCAATGTTTGGTTGGGTGAAGGGACTGAAGAGAGATTCTACCTATGAGGATTGTCCTGCAAATTGTGTGAGTACCGAAGAGTGTTGAATTGATAGTACAAATTCAAGTACCAAATGGAAGTGCCGAATAGGTGAATCGATGAGAGAAATGTGTTGTTCGGTTAAATGGAAGAGGACCGAAAGGCATATGGACTGTTCATGTGGAAGGAAGAACCGATGGCAATATTGGCAAGGCAATAGAAAAATTAAAGTGTGAAAGTGATCACAAGTTGCCAACTGATGAGAATAAAGGAATTTGTAAATAATGTATGTACCGAAGAGAGAAAATAGAGGGAATGTACTGTACTAATGGGATGATATAGAATTTCTAAATTCAAGTGTCCAACAATATACTGATGGGTTCTCATAATACCAAAGGGGGTCTCTACACCAATAAATGGCTAGATAACCGACGGAACTTAAAAACTTAATACCGACAGACCACCACTTAAATAATAGATCGATAGGATTTTCACTTATAAAATAACATATGGTTACCTCCAACTACCGATAAGGAAATCAAAATCTAAAAAACTGTATAACCGAACACTAAAACATTGTCGAATACCGAACATTTAAAATCCACTAAGTATCGATCATGGAATACTCAAGTAACCGATGGCTCTGGTGATCCGGATTCTAATGATCGGTAACTTAAAAATTTAAAGTCTGTCCATTAAATATCTAGAGGAGTTCTTGAACAACCCAAAAAACAGAAATTCACATTCATATTTAAAATTAACTACTCTTCCAAAATTTTATAAAATGTAGAAATTTTCAAATAATTACATTTAGAGTACATTTTTACAAATTCGGACTTGTCCGGTGCTACAGATTGAGGATCTTGGAGGTTTAATTGAGCGGGTCTAGTGATTTTATAGGAGAGGAATTGAGTTTTGTAAAGAGATTGGGAAAGTATTGGGGGAGAGAAAGA
Organism: Dillenia turbinata; assembly: GCA_037126225.1. NCBI lineage: Eukaryota > Viridiplantae > Streptophyta > Magnoliopsida > Dilleniales > Dilleniaceae > Dillenia > Dillenia turbinata. The sequence goes on along the minus strand of JBAMMX010000012.1, from coordinate 16,732,469 downwards.
CAGATGAGAGTGAGAGGTCGAGAGAGGTAAATGAGGAAACAAAAATGGGAATGAAGGCTTATTTAGGCCTTTTAAGTAATGGGGTGTGAAATTTCCTCCCTTCCCTCATAAATTTTAAGTTTTATTTAAGTTCGAAGGGTATTTTGGTCATTTTATAACTTTTTCATATGCACAGGTCGATTCCAAGTATCACAAGTCGTCTCATGTGTCTAAGGTATTTGGGAACCAAGTCAACTTGTTTGGGAGCACGTCAACCTAAAAGTTCTCAAATCCAAACCCTCAAGTCAACCCGAGGATTGGACAAGACGACTTGAGGATGCAATGCCTCAGAATCTTGCCTGTCACACTAGCCGAGTCGACCTACTCTCTTGCACAAAGTGACTCGTCCATTTCAAGCCTCAAAAACTCACTCTACACACTCACCAAGTCAATGTGTTCACAAGTCGCCTTGCTGGGACTAAGGCTCAGAATATGCTCTGTAAACCACTTAAGGCGTCTCCTCCTAAGGCATAAGGCGACTTGTGCCCTCAAATCCACTCACAAGGCGACTCAATATGGCTCAAGTAGCCTTGTCCCTCGATCACATGCCTATGAATCGATCAAAACACTAACAAACAACCTTGCCTCTCACATTCCATAGGCATGAGGTGACTCCAACAAGGCATAAGACAACTTTACCCTTATATTTCATAAACAGTCTACTTGTCCACACCTCAAGTCTACTTGTCACTCATATTCTTCACAATTGCAAGTTAACTTATCAAACCACAAGCCTACTTGCCTCTCACATACTCCATCCCCTCAAGTCTACTTGTCATCACACAAATCTACTTGTCCCTTATATATCTCACACACATACAAGTCTACTTTCTACTTACCAATTACACAAGTCCACTTGCCCCATATATATCACACATACACAAGTCTACTTATACCATACAAGTTTACTTATCCCTTATATATGGAAATAATATGACTCCAAGGTGACTTGAACTCATGCACTTAAATTTTCTCAAAAAGTTTTAAACCACTAAGCCATGGCATCCTATGTGACGTATATGGAAGAATAAAATTGAAAATTCAAATATCGAATTTTCTATTGTTACAATTCTAAGTCCAAAATTGATTACAACCGGTCTCTCTTGGTATATTGCAAAGAAAATTTTAAAAATTAAACAAAAATTTTTTAACACCGAATTTTCGGTATTACAACAATAATGAGATTTTTTAACTAGTAAGACAAATTACAACTTGCTAGTAAGAAAACTCTTGAAAAGTTACATCAAGAATTGATGAGTCTTTCTCTCCAAGTCATGAATCCTTGTCCCCTTGTAAAGCTTTTTAAACACTTATATGCATGGTCGGAGGGAATATTAAAATGTTCAAGGGTAGTACGAGACTCTTTTAGAGTTAGACTTTTTTTCTGATTCCAAAAAAATAGAAAGTAGTTAAACATTTGGCTTTATTACAAAATAAGGCTACCATTACAAAGAGTTACTCCTAAATAGATTAAGTCCCAAATTTCAGGACAAAACTCATTACTGAAAAGGCAAGGCCGCTTGTCAAAGTTGGTGTAGAAACTATGGATCTTGACATTCTCCCCCATTTAATTTCTCAATGTCCTCGATGATAAGTCTTGGGTGGTGTTGACTTCAAACACCACTGTTCTCAAAGTTGCCTTGTTACTTGTATTCTCTTAACAAATTTGTGCTTCACCACTCTTCTCCTCTATTACATATTGCCGATGTGATCTACTCACTGTCTTCTATACTTGATCTGAAGGACTCTTCGTCGCAAAGTGATGTGTGAGTAAAACTAAATCCTCGATGTTATCTGAGGTTTCACTTCTCTCCCAATGATGGTTCTCTATACTTTTAAACCTGTCTGTGGACTCCGCCCCATACTAATCTCCATGCCTATGGAGGAAATTCGATAAGTACCTGGTTGACTTCCGAGTACGCCAGTGGTTTTCACCTTTACAACTTATCATGACACTCACACCCAAGTATCTTTCCAAACCTTCCAAACAAAGAAATGTATGTGTTCTCCCCTACGATCAAGAACCCATGTTCAATGTAGTGGTGCTGGCAACTCTTTGTGGTGCATACCAACTTTAGGGCTCCTCTATGGCAAATTTTATTATGCCTATTTCATCAAGAAATAACTTGGCCACATCTGGTGTCTTGAGCGTTGCATCTCTCTCCCTAACTTACTCTCCTCAAATAACTTGATTAGCATTCATTGTACCCTTTGGTATTACTTGCCCATGTCTAATACCTCTCCAAATCTAATATAATCCCTAGATGTGCCAATTCATACGCTTTGGAGCAAGAGAGTCTCCATCCATCCTCTGATAAAATTGATATATCGAGTTCTCCAACCCGACTTGGTGCTCGTCTCACAACGAGTCACCATATTTCTCTGAAGCATGCAAACGTGATTACCAAATAACCTCGTGTCAAGTCTTCTAAAGCATCTTCTCTTTAACAACTGTTGTTATCATGTGAAGTACCTCTCCTTGCACATTCAACTAGGCAATTCAAGTTTAATAACACTAGATACCTAACCCCAACATGCTTCATCTGAAACAACATCGACCTTTGTTTCTGATCCTTGGATTACCATTTCATGAAGTACCTATACTTCACTAATTGATCCCCTCCAATAAAATCCCTCTCCTTCAATAGTTTACGAAGCAAATTCAACAATGCTAGGTACCTTACTTGTTTCTCTAAAACTCCACTAACCCTCTAATTGGTGCTTAGAATAGCCTTGTGGATCAACCCTTCAATCACTTATTCCTGACCATGCCATATGCCCAATCAGCATTATCTTATCCTCAAATTTCACAATCTGATTCTCTAACACCATAATGACGCCAAGATCGCTCAGTGTTCCGACCCTAAAATCCTCATGTTCTACCCACTTTAAGAGCTTCACTTACACTCTGTTGATAAAATAAGTTTTGATGATGAGCAAATGTGAGTTAAAGAGTGTTGATTATGAGAAAGATAAGTTAGACTAATAAAATATTGGGTTAAAAGAAATTAGGATAAGCATAAGATTGCTTAGGCAACTCACAGCCCATGACAAGTTAACTCACACTTTTAGGCAGTTGACTTATTCACAATACATAGTCAAAACTAAGTTCAAACACCTTGCACAAGTCAACTTCCTCATAGGACCTAGTTGACTCACACAGTTAGCCCAATAACATAAACTAATTTTTGAAATCCTAATGGTCGAGAATTAACGGCCTGGTTGACTTACTACAAGTCTCAAGTCGAATTACCCCTCCAACACTTAGACAAATGCATGCCAATAATGACGACAGACATTCTAGCCCATAAAGCATAACAAAGTACAAGGCATTGCACACAAGTTATGAGCTGTGACACATGTCACAATCTTTAACATTAGCATGACACATAGCAAAGTACATGTCCTAATGCATGTTGTGCCACATGTCAAGGTTTATATCGAGCCACAAGTCTAAATGCATGTCACAACATAAGCAGAACACATACCATTGCATTACACTCCCCTCGCTGGCACAAATCAACTTGTTTGGGATACCAAGCCAACTTACCTTCTTGGAGCATAAAGAAACTAAGCAAGTATATGCATGGGTGTCGACACTTTGATGTTGAGGTGTCAACACAATTTGGCTAAGGACATAGACTAGCTCATGAAATAGCAAGAATAGTCAACTTCCACTCCACTAGCAGTCGACTCATGCACTAAGAACTTGGCACAATATGTGAGCCTGACACTATATAGTATGAGCATGGCACTAGCATTACTAGAGCATGACATGAACCACTAGCCATAGTATAAGACTAAAGCACATGCCACACAAGGCAAATAGCCAAGTCAACTCACAGTTTCACCCTAGTCGACTCACCACACCATAACTTAAAAAAAAGTCTGAAGTATGGAAGTGTGATGTCAACACCATGGTGTCTGGGTGTCGATACTCCCATGTGTAAAATATGGGCAAGTCGACTGCCAATGAGTAGTAGTTGGCTTGCATATAGGTTGCACTTCACAAGCCTAAAGATATGAGCAAACCCAAGTGCACAATACCATATACACCATGCATCATACCTCATGCTCTGAGCCATCCTACATATGCACAATGCACAAACATTAAAGCAGGTTTAGATGACAAGACTCATCAGAGAACATAAGTTGACTACCACTAGGCATAGAAGAGTAGGTGCCAACATCCGAGCTTATGGGTGTCGACACCAAGTACTGTTCAAAGCTCAAAAAGTGATCAATGCCATGAAATAGTCGACTCACTCTAAGAACAAAAAGGAAATATACTAAGTATGAAAAGAAGGTGTCAACACCTCAAGATAGAAGTGTCAACACAAGTCACTATACAGGCCGAAATTACTGAACTAAGCTAAGAGGCAATTGACTTGAAGAATGTTGACAATCAACACACACAAGGAGCAACAAAGGCCAAATTCAAAAAGTAGTCGACTTGCAAAGGACAGAAGTAAACTCACTTGTGAGTAATGGCTAGTGTTCAGAAAAATTGTTTGAGCATTAAATAACCCCTCAACAACTTGCAATAACTATTTTTGGACATTAAATGAGATTCAATGGTCACAACATAAAGAGAAACTATAAATACAACCAATGTTAAAGATCAAACAATCTTTTTCGAAATCTTGCAACATTTATTGAGCTTAAGCATTCTCTTGATATTCAATTCTTTATTTTCTTTAGGTTGTATTTATTATATGTTGTAAAAGATCACATCAGAGCTTAAAGGCTCAAGCTTGTAATCTTCCTTTCAACTCTTAAACTTGTAATAGACCAAGAAGAAAGGGTCTTCTTGATCTGGGCATAGTGAGTGCTGAAGAAAGGTTAGGCTTTGGTATCACTGAGAAAGCTAGTGAAAGTGTTTTGTGACTAGGATCTGTTCAACCTAGTTGATTATACTATTTGAAAGTCAAATAGTAGATTAAAAACTCCAGATGAAACCTAAGAATAAATGTACACAGAGTTGATGGAACCACTATAAACTCTGTCTCATGCATTCTTATTTCTCCCTTTTATTATTTCTTTCAAAGTTTTGAAAAACACATAAACTACCAAACAACCTATTCACCCCTCCCCTCTAGGTTGTTAGATCTTAGTTCTTCACACTCTTTGTGCCACTTCATGTATGAGGTAGTTTTCTAGAGTTAACTATTGTGTTTTGATTTTAGTTCTCTAACTCCAAGTTGGGGCATTCGGCTTTGTGGTCACATAGACATACCTTTGTATTAACTTGTGTATGACTTTTCTTCCCATTTGATCCAACTCTAGCGGTATTGGGTCCTCTTACTACTTGCCAGCTTTCTAACATCACTTTAGCTGTCAACACTAGTCCCCACTCTTGGTACAACAACCTCCCATCCTTTGATGATGGAGAAGCTTGTAGAGCATTCAATGCTTGTCTCGGTGGACACTTTATTATTCCATACACTCTGTTACACAAGAAGCAAACTTTCCCCATGGACTTGTTCCCGTTATAACCCGAAGCTGATCCTTTTAGGGTTGTCTTCATTAGAATCCTTGTCTTCAGGGTAAAATCAATCAACTGATGCAATTACTAACCAAAACCTAATGTAGTGGTATATAGTACAATTATTGACGACCTCTGTAAGAATTCTTTACAAGTTGAAGCATTCTATAAGAATTCTCAAGGCATATCACCTAATCTTGTCACTTACAACTCTTTAATAAATGGGATGTGCCTTTTAGGTCATTCAAGGACAAATTGATAATTAATTTAATTGTCAATTTTTGTAAATAAAACGATATTTATTTTTTATTGTTTTTCTAATTGTTTAGTGGGAAGAAGAACCTTGGCGCAATGCTAAATTGTTTTTTTGGTAACCTTGAGGTCATGAGTTCGAAATATAGAAACAGTCTAGTTGTAAAAATACAAGGGGAAGACTGAGTGAATATACACCCACCCTCCTTCTACTCTCTTACCAAGTCGGAGAGTACTTTGTGTACCAGGTGAGCCATTTTTTCTAATTGTTTAGTGAAATTAGTTAAGAGTGAAAATAGTTAATGTAGCTATTTTGGTAGGTTGCATTATGATTATTTTGAAACCATAATAAATACGCCCTAAACTCATTCTCTATCCTAAAACACTACTGGTATTAATTACCCCGTCATTGTACTATTTTTTGTGTTAAATTAACTAAAAAAGAAGAATAATGAAGAGAAAGAGATATTGGGATACTGACCACTTAAGAGTAACATTTTATACTCTTACCAAGGACTAAAATATGACAATGTAACATTTGCTAGGGTTGTTTTGCATTTTTAAAACTTTTAGAGCTATTTAGTTAATTTTAAAAATTTTATAGAATTATAAAAGAACCACAAGTCCAAAGGCATTATTATAACTCCTTAAAACTTTTTAGAGAAAGATTTCAAAAGCCTCCATGCATCTCTAGACCTCTCTCCTCAGATTTATTCATCTTTATTAATTTTACATAAAAACTGTAGGGAATTGAGATTTCTACTCGCACAAAAAATCAATTCTTTGATCAATCTGCTTGCCCACGCTGAAGAATTCTGAGAGTAAGTTAATGTATATAAAAAAAAAAAAAAAAAAAAAACGATTAGGAGTTGTCTATTCATGGAGATAACAAATATGAAAATTACATGATGCTATTGAGGAAAGAAAAAATAAGTTCTCAAGGCATAGAAACAGTCTTAATTTTGGTATTGTAAAGGAAAGAAAAAATTCGAATTGGAATTTTTCTTAAAACTATTTTCAATTTTAAGAGTTTGAGCAGTAACATGATGCTTTTTTTTTTTTGTCAAATGCGACAAAAAAACTATCACTTAAGAACAGTGATTTGAAATCCGGATTAGAGTGCGAACCGGTTATGTCATGGATCACTGGGTTAATCCGATTGGACCCGACAAAATAACTAGATGACGTCATCATAAAATCATAAATAAGTATCATCTTAAATGACAATTTTAAAACTATCATCTCAGATAATAATTGTTTGTGACATATAGAAAAAAAATACAAACTCTGAAACATAAATATGGGGTATTAAATTTCAAAATTTTATTTGTTATTGACCTCAAATTTATAAGGTAATTTTATCCTTTTCTCAATATAAAATTAAGTTCAAACTCTTCTTTTTTTATATATATTTTAATGTAGATTATAATATTTTAATAGAATATGTATATTTTCTTGTAGTGACGACATAATTGTCAAATATAGCATACAATATTTTAAAACTTTGTATATTACTTTAGTAAAATTATGAAACAAAAGTAAAATATATTAAATTGGAATTAAAATCTTAGAATCATAAGAATGAAACCAATCAAAATCGAAACCAAACTAAAAGCAAAGACTTTTGTTATAATTTCTCTAATTATAAAATTAAAATTATTGATGCAATTTTAGAATTGGGCTATTATGTATTTTCTGTCATTTGAAAACACATTTACTTAATTTTGGAAAGAATCAAAATTATTGATCCAATTTTAGAACTCGGCTATTTCGTATTTCGTTTACTTGCATTGTTTAGAGATGTAATATGGGGAATACATTAAGGAAATGTCATTTTGAAAATGTAATTCAAAAATTTTTTGACGATGGATGGGTGACATGACTTTAGCAGTACTCCTTTTGGCCGATAAAGTAGGAATCTAGATTGTACGGAAATAAAAACAAATAGAAAGGATACGAGGAAATAAAATTTTGTAAATATAAAGAAAATAAAAATACGGAGACATGCGTAAATATAAAAAATATAAATATTAATTAATTTATAAAAATAATAGAATGATCATATTTTAAATAATAGTTTAAAATAATTAAATATATAATTATTAATCATATAAAAATTAATATAAAAATTATAATTATAATTAAATAAATAAATAATTTATTAAATATAAAAAAATTGATAAATATAAAAATATAAAAATTTTTATATAAATTTTAATTAATTTAGTATAATAAAATATTTCAAAAATGAAAAATATTTCAAAACTAGGAAAAAGTTAAGGATTTAGAAATTTGCGAGAAAATAGTTTCCAATCCAAGGAACCATAAATGTCAAAACCTACGTAATATCTTACGTCACCTTTACTATCGACCAATTTTAATGTCAAAATTGATGATCAACGATGAGGTTTAATATTTATTTATAATTTTTATAAATTTGTAAAAGTTTTTCATTTTCATTTAATATAGTTTTATTTTATTCAAAATATAAAAATAAAAAAATATGTTAAATTCATAAATATTAGAAGAATGTAATTCTTTTACAAGTATTCGAAGATTATTTCCATAACAAATTTATGTATCTGAAATATTTTTTTAAATATAATTGTTTAATGTGTATTATTATAAATTATTGTGCACATACAAAGAATTCAACTCGCTACATTTAAAAAGAATTATTGAAATAAAAAAAAATCGCTTTTTATAATTATAATTTTTTTATATTGTAATATTAAAGATATACAGGTTGACTTCACATTTAGTCGTTGGTTTCAGACAATATTTGGAAAATTTCAATTTCTCTTAAATTAATTTTATTTTATTTATAATATTTTTAAAATAAAAATTGTACGATAAGAAAAATAAATTTTAAAAAAAAAAAGCGAAAGTGAATTATATATATATGGGAGAGATTTATTTAATTTATATAGCAAAAGAGCCAGATTCATAGGTGCGACCGCCTTGGCTGCTTGCTGCTATTCTTTGGTTAAAAATAGGAATTAATATAACAATATAAAATTTTAATATTTTATTTTTTCAATATTATAGTATGATTACTTTATATAGAAAATTAATTATTACAAATATGAAAATAAATATTATAAATATAGAAATAAAAATATTGATTTGATTTTGATACATAATATTTTTTAAATATTTTCAAAATACATGATATTCGGTGGGCATTTAAATAGCATTCAACTCGGTGTTTTCTCTCCGAAATTTTTCAACTCCCCAAGGATAGAATAGAAAGGAAAAGAGAAACAGCCAGCAAACATCAAGGAGGAAATATGACTGGTGAGGGTTCAATTCCTCTTCTCACTCCCTACCAGATGGGAAAATTCAAACTTTCTCACAGGTGAAATTTGAACCCCAATTCTTAAAATTTTCCATAACTTACCGGGTTTCATTCTAACTTCTTGGAAATGTTTTCAGCTGCTTGTTTTTAATCTTCTACCTCTATCGTATGTAGTTATGTGTATATATAAGTTTTTAACTTTAGTATCATAATCATAGACATTCCATTATTTTATTCCAGACAGGATGATCAGCCACACTGGCTGGGACTAAGACACGGCCTAAAGTCCCATGGGAGGCAGCCTCTTTTTAACGTCCCCATGTCCCCCCTGGATGGCGACATAGGGGCGAAAAAAGGAATTGACATATGTGTCTTAAGTGTCTATTTGTATATGTGCTTTTGATTTGGTCATGCATGACTTCATAAGCTTGCTACACACATGGCCAGTGCGCTTAATACTGCCTTAGTGGTTGAGACACCGTATTCTCCTGTGAGTTCGACTGCGTAAGCATTTTCACCAACCCATTTCAAGATTTGAAATGGACCATCAGCTTTGGCCTTGATTTTTCTGAACGACCGGGAGGAAATTGTTCCTTTCGGAGATGAACCCAAGCCAAATCTCTCTCCTTGAAACTTGCTGGCTTTCAAAACTTGTCTGCTTGCTTTTTGTACTTCTCATTCCGCTGAAAATTTTTCTCTGTGACCTTTTCATGCAAGTGATGGATTGGTACCATAAACAACTTCGAAGGGGCTTTTCCCTCTAGTTTTGTTTTGAGAGCGATTAAAGGCAAAGTCATGAACTTTGAATCACGATCAGTAGTGCACTTCAGAATGCCATGAACTTAGACACTTTCTGTGAAGTAGAGGTCTACTACATTAGTTTCATCCAAGGTTTTACCGCAAGGAACAAAATATGCTATTTTGAAAAAACTGATCTACCTCAATCGAGCCTTTGTTCCTTTGATTTCTGCTACAGTTCACTATGTTTTCACTTTTTCTATTTATGAGAAAAATTTTGACAAACTTTTGCTTGTGAAAAACAAGGAATAAGATTTGTACGGACCTTTACGGTGTGCATTGGAGACATCATATTATTGACCATTGTGTTTCTTGCCTATGCTTGCTAGAAGTAAATCATGTATTTTTTTTTTTTTTTTTTTTTTGCTTTTTGATCCAGAAATAACTTTGTCATATGTGCAATTCTTATATGTCAGAATTGTTTTGGCACCCTTGACTAGAGTAAGATCCTACGGCAATGTTCCTCAGCCTCATGCAATCCTGTATTATTCACAGAGGACCACAAAAGGAGGTCTTCTAATAGCTGAAGCAACTGGGGTTTCTGAAACTGCCCAAGGGTAAAATGTTGGGTTTTTGATTTTCCATTTATTATATGAGCTTTAATCACTGTCCTTTTTATGCTTTCGTGTCTTAATGGCTTTAGATATCCCCATACACCTGGTATATGGACAAAGGAGCAAGTTGAAGCCTGGAAACCAATAGTCGATGCTGTTCATGCTAAAGGTGGAATATTTTTCTGTCAGATTTGGCATGTTGGAAGAGTTTCAAATTCAGGTATGTTCCTCAAAAGCTCATTTGTGCTTTTCTAATGTAGATCAAGAATCCAGAAGAGCATAAGTTGGACATCTATTAACATAAACTTTGTTTCATAAATGATAACCTTTTGCTTAATGTAAAAGAGTGCTGATAAAGAGTTTTGAGCCTCTTGTGTGCTATCTCTTGTCTATTGTGTGGTATACTATAGATCAAACCTTTTGGCCTCATTTTAACAGTAGAAACTTCTTTAACTTCTGCTAAATCTTCTTGATTGACGTAAACTTTTTACAACTGTTTGTCCAGGCTTCCAGCCAAATGAGCAAGCTCCGATTTCCTCTACAGACAAGGCATTGACTCCACAAAACTATCCTACACAATTTACACCTCCTCGGCGTCTAAGGACTGAGGAAATCCCTCAAATAGTGAATGATTTCAAAGTAGCAGCCAGGAATGCTATAGAAGCCGGTAAGTTTTACTCCACTGGCCTAGCATGACAATGATTTGTTGATATAGAGATTCTTTTCAAGAACTTATCTGATGCTGCTTTCCTATCTATATTGAATTAAATTAGAGGGGTCAAAGAAGTATTATATACCTGGAATCAGCACTTGCCTAGTCTCCCTGGTCAGTTGCAGTGCTCCTGTAGAACCGTTTGTTACTTATAAGGAGGCATGCATGTAGGCTAGAGTACATAGGCTATGAGGTAGTGCTTATGCCATCCTCATTTGGAATGAAAGCAAAATCGATTTTAGAAGCAGGTTACTTCAGCATCTGTTGGCTAATTAACGACTTCATGAGATGTTGGGAGAGGATAAACCGAATAGTTGGCCTCTATGTAGCAGCTATATTGCTTTCAGCTCTCAACTCTCAAATATGTCCTTTGGTACATTTTTACTTTGCTATCCCAACCCCAAATATCCATTTCCATGTTTTCTATCTCATCTGCTCAGATTGCAGAAAATTTCCTTCCACTTTCTCAAGATGGAAGAGTCGGATTCATTGTCCTTGTTGTTACTTGGACGTGTCTCCCTTTTGTCTCCCCCCCCCCCCCGGGGGGGGCATCTGAGCTCTATACATGCACCTAAAAGACGAGACTATTTCAGATTGGGAGGAGATGAAATAAGTAGTGCTTTTCGACCTGCCTTTGAATATGTCTATTCTCATACATTTTCAATATTTCTTATTTGCTGACTATTGCATGCCAATTTGGGTCTTGCCTGGCCTAGCAATTGCCTAAATTACCTTAAATGGTGCCTAAGGGCTTAATACCCAGTACCCAGGAATTCTAAGTCGTTGTGCCCTGAGGGTGCCTATCAGCAACTTTAACTGTTTTTACTGAAGTTGCGCCTTCAAATGCATGGTAAAAGTTTATTGTTGTTTAATAAAGCATGACAGGTTCTGAAAACGTCATGAAAACATGGAATGTCCTGGATTCCCTCTTGTCAAATACAAGTCTCTCTTTTAGGGGACATGGGTAGATCTCATTCTGCATAATCTAGTTGTGCATCGCTGATTAATATTTGATAAGTATCTAGGTTTTCAATTTTTTCCCCCTAACCCAAAATAAATTAGGTTGGAATTAAGTGGTCATGCGAATTTTAGCTAGCAGCATGAATGGAGATAAATTGTGGCCGGCAATTGTCTAAAATCAAACATAAGAGTCTAGCTAGTAGTCTTAGATGTAGAAACTTGTTATTGGAGCTGAATAATTAGTTTGTATTACAGATACTCTACATGCACACGCATCCAGTTCAAAATTTACCTGAAATCGTCATCCCTATGGGGAAGAAAATAAAGGCCTTGTTTCTAATCAATGAAATTGATTTATTTACTTGCTCTCTAAATTGATGGCAGCAGTGTGAACTATTCATTTAATCTCCTCTTCAGCAAGCTTGTGTTGATTTAAGCATCTTTATGTTTTGCTTCTGTGTATTCTTTAACAGGCTTTGATGGAGTTGAGATCCATGGGGCTCATGGCTACTTAATTGACCAGTTTATGAAGGACCAAGTGAATGACCGGACAGACCAATATGGTGGATCCTTGGAGAACCGATGCCGATTTGCTCTAGAGATAGTTGAAGCCGTTGTCAATGAGATAGGCGCAGATAGAGTTGGAATAAGACTCTCCCCATTTGCAGATTACATGGAATCTGGAGACTCAAATCCAGAAGCTTTAGGCCTCTACATGGTTGAATCCTTGAACAAGTACAACATTGTATACTGCCATATGGTTGAGCCGAGGATGAAAACGTTGGAAGGAAAAACTGAATGTTCTCAAAGTCTTGTGCCTATGAGAAAGGCTTTTAAAGGCACTTTCATTTCTGCTGGGGGTTATGATCGAGAAGATGGGATCAAAGCCGTGGCAGAAAACAGGACTGACCTTGTTTGCTATGGTCGTCTATTTCTAGCCAACCCCGATTTGCCCAGGAGATTTGAGCTTAACAAACCTCTCAACAAATACATTAGAGAGACATTCTACTTACCTGATCCTGTTGTTGGCTACACTGATTACCCATTTCTTGAAGAAGAAGAAGACGACAAGTGATGGTATCAGTACCACCATGCATTGCTCTTGAATCCTAGAATAATACAAGGAACATAGTTAAGATCCGTAAGTTCCTTGGTTAAGGCTTATGTATCAGATCTGATGATACAAGTTGAAAACTTTGCTAGTGACTTCTTTTTCCATGCAAACATGATTCTTCCTCACTCTTGCCACAACTTCCTTACTCTCATCCTCTAATGATGGAGAGCTTGTAGCAGTCAATGCTTGTCTTGCAGACACTCCGTTACCCCATGCACTCCATTGCACAAGAAGCAACCTTTCCCTGTGGACTTGTTCCTATTACAACCCCAAGTCGATCCTTTCGATGATGACATGTTGGACATATAAGTATATGCATGCTGCTTTGATGCTTCCCCTCTCTTGCCACCATTACTAGACTTCCCACCATTGATCCCAGATGCTGCTAGCAGATACTTATAACTCTTAGCACTAGACTTATGAGTAGGGTGTTGGCATTCTGCATCTACTTGAGATTCAGCGAAATCCCTGACCCTCAGGCACTGGAGTTCCATTTTAGCCCAAGGCTTCAATCCTTTTCAACACTCAAATGCTTCGCCCTTCTCTGAGATGACTCTTATATCCAACATAAGGGCTGAGAATGATTTCACATACTCATGGATAAGACTAGCAATTGGGCCGGGTCCGCCTAAGTTCTGCCTGAGCTCGGGCCATTTTGAAGGGCCGAGCTTGACTTATTTTAGAGCCAGGCTGAGCTTGGGCATGTTATTTAGACCCGTTTTAATTACGAGCCGAGACTAGACATTAACCAGCTCAGCCCACCATTAGCTAAACCCATTTAAAGCAAACCTGGAATCTTCCCAAACCCCTGCTCCTTTCCCAGAGAGAGAGAGATATTTTATTTTCATTTTTGTTAGGTGATGAATTGGCACACGCAAAAACCCACTTTTGCCTTTTTCTTTTTTTGCTCCTAGAGAGAGAGAGAGAAAAAGAGAGAGGATGAGAGAGATACGCCATTTTTTCCTTTTTCTATTTTTATCTCCATTCCCATCCCCACACCGTTTCCTTTTTTCATTTTTATCCCATTCCCATCCCCAGAGAGACAACCTATTCCTTTTTTCATTTTTTTCTTCATTTCAATCCCCGAGTTGTATGTACATTATGTGAGAGAGAGAGAGAGAGCATTCTTCTTCAATCGACATTACCCTATAAATATTAAGAGCACTCTTCTTCTTCGATCGGTGTAAGGAAACAACCTCGAGTATAGTACAGCTACTGGGAGCTACTCGATCTCCTCTTGCTCCACCATCTCCATCTGCACCGCTGCTCCATCGGCATTGGAATCTATGTATGGAGATGGACTCTTCGATGGCTTTGAAACTTTGGATACTGGAGTTAAGGATTATATGTGTGGTGGTGAAAACTCGAAGAGTCCTCTTGAGATCATCATCTTCGAGAACTGAATTAGTCCACTCTCTCTCTCCTCCCTCTGGGTTTTTAAGGGTTAAATCGAGATAGATTGTCATGCCCCAATCTATAGGTCCGAGCACGCGACAACCGTCGTGCTAACCTGAACACATATGAATCACACCCCGTGCCCCAAGGTATCGCGAGGTATTCAGAATACCAAATAAAATCGTAGGTCATCCTTGCCATCAATTACCATTCACCAAATAGAACATAAATTTTCTCTTTAGGGATAGAAAACAGAACTAGTAATAATTCTCAAGTAATTTTATAAAAAGGAAATTAAGTATCACGCCCTGACTCGCGAGTCCGAGCATGCGACAACCGCCGCATTACCCCGAGACACGAGTGAACCCCACTCCTTGTCCCGAAGTACCGCAAGGCATTTCCATCATCCCAAAATATTTCAAAGTAACTGTGAATCATCCATCGGCCAACCCGGCCATCTCAACAATTCTCAAGAAATCAAAATAAAATTTGCAAATATAAAACTGATGAACATTTAACATTCCAAAGTTTAACACTCAAATTATAAATCTAGATTTTTAAAGAAATATGTATATAAATATCATACAAAAAGAGTTTTTAGAAAATGCCCTCCGATAGGTCCGCTTACATAGCTTCAAAAATTCCATAACTAAAATGGTCTATTACCAATGGACAAATCCCGAACGACTCTTATGGTTCCGAACAGCTATTCTCTTCGGCTGGATCTAGTTACCGATCAACTGGGCCTAACTACCGATCGGCTCTTATCTTTACGCTTCCTCTGGAAAGAATAAGGGAAAAGAGAGGTGAGTATGGGAATACCCAATAAGTAAAGTACAATGGTATATTTTGATAGTAAATGAGTGGTGCACGTGGGAATGTCAAAGCCACAATTTTCAAATCAAATCATCATTTCATAAATAGTATCATACGATTCAACTCATTATAAAAACAAATGCTTCCACAAATTTTGTAACACTGACACTGCGGTGTCCGTACAAGTATACTGTTCATGAAAATAAATAAAACATTTCTCCGTTTATATATTGAGAGAGATAATTTTTAATTATATTGATTTTTGATTTTGAGGTGGGTAATTTGAAATTTTTGGGATATTTAAAATATCCGTATTTCCGATTTGTAAAGTAAAGTGGGTATAAAAATATATAGATGAATTTTTATTATTATTTATTCATTTATTTATTTACACATTACTCATTTAATTGATTATAAATTTATTTACAAAAATATATATATATATATATAAAAAAAAAAAAAGTCAAAATTAGGGCTAAGCCCTGATTCTCTCATTTTTCTCTCCTCTCTCTCTCCCCTCTTTCTCTCCCTCACCGCCTCTCCATCTCCCGCAGCCACCTCCCTCTCCCGCGGCTGCCTTCCTCCACCGCGGTTGCTCGGCTCCGCCACCCCACGGTGGTTCGACCACCCCACCGTCTCACTCTCTCTCGGCTCTTATCTCTATTTCTCTCTCTACTCCTCTCCCGCGGCTCTCTCTCTCTGTCTCGATCTCCCTCCACTGCAAACGGTTGCTTTCCCCCGCCGTCCACCGCATCTCGCTGCCACCGCGACCACCACGGGTCGCCGCCTGTCTCCCTCCTGCTCGCGCGTGCGACTGCGCGCAGCAGCGCGCGATTGCTCGCGCGACTGCGCGCTGCTGCTCGCGTGACTGCGTGCGACTGCGCGTTGCTCCCAGCGCGACTGCGCACTGCTCCTCGCGCGACTGCGTGCGGCTGCTCTGCTCCCAGCGCGCGCCTCTGCGCGCGACAGCCTCTGCCCCAGCGCGCGGCTGCTGTGCTGCTTTGCCCTTGCTCGCATGCTCGTGTGCCTTCTGCACTCCTTCGAGAGCCCACTGCGACCCTTGCACTGCATAGGTAAGGGTTAAGTTAAATCATAGTTCTAGGGTTTTGATTTCCATAGTGATTAAGTCTAATTGCAGAAATTTGCTTCAATTTGGAGACATTGCAGGTCTCGGAATGAATCGAATGTCGCACGGACGTTAGGGTTTTGTGCAGTGAACCCTAGGTGAGGGATTTCTAACTCATTCGATTTATTTGGATATATTTAGGGTAAATTACAGTAGGAATGTATTATATATGTTAGGATGTATGTGAGATTAGATTTAAATGCATCGTCTGAAGTTAAATGTGATTAGTTAGGTTAAGTATAGAATTTTAAATGAATTGGGTTATTTCGGGATGATGGAATCGTATTGAATTGTTAGAATAATTTCTCTCGGAGTTTAATTTGACATATGTATGAAAATAGTCGAAATTTGGGAGTTGAGCCTAAGGATTGATACGTTGTTTTACATTATTGTTGATGTTGCATATAGATAAGTTAAATACAAACTCTATATTATGAAAATAGGTTTCAATACCTTTGAAATGACATATGGGTTGAAGAAATTGGATGAAAAGTGAAAAGTGTATGATTTTTCAAAGATTTTCCAGTTCATAGGAAACTTATTTATTTTAAGCGTATTTTCAATTTTGATTGGTTTTAGGATTGAATCAGATTTGATTTTGATTTGATTAATTAGTTATAAATGGAATGAATTTGATGAAATGAGAATCTAGAAAGGTGATTGTGTAAATGTTTGATTTAAGTCTTAAATGAGCACATATTGAGGGGAGAAACCCTAAGGAAACATGTACAGGAAAATTTAGAACTTTGAGTATGAAATTTGATGGGTTTTAATGTGATTTTGAGTGTTAAAATGTGGATTTGATGTACTTGTGTTTTTGACATTTAAGTGTGGTGTGTTATTGCTATGTATATGTGAAATTGAGGCCAAGAGTGTGAGGAATTATATATGCTGAATTTTGGATAGAGGTTAGTGAGTATATGGATGTAAAATTGTATTGATCGAATCCATTGGAGAGATTTGGAATGACTCTAGTAAGCAAGATGGAGGTTTATATGTGTATGTAATAAGGTATAGAAAGTGTATGCATATATATAGTGATATTGGTGTGTTAAAGTGATATGAAAATGTGCAATTGTAAAAAAATGAGCAAAAACATGTGTTTGTATTTATATGATAAATGTATAGAATTGTATTGGGGTATTGAAGAGAAGAAATTGATGAAGAATTTTGAATAAAAGTGTGTTGGTGTATATGCTGACTCTTATGTACGACGAGAGATTGGATTGGTGTGAGCTTTGTGTAGGATTGATTGAGTAATATCACTTGAGTCTTGTGGATATGTTGTAAGCATAACTTTCTCTACACAGCTCCGAATGACGTGAGGTTATCTGCCTTAGACACTAGACATCCTTAGCTTTAAAAATGAAATAAGAAACCTCTTGATTTGTAAAGGTATATTAGAAGTTATAGCCTATTTTCTATAACTGCGCAGGTTTGAAACTTGCTGATTATATACATGCGTAAGTGTTGGATGTCTTGATCGAGGGGAGCACAGTTTCGACACTTGTTGTGCATTATAGGGAGTGATTGACCCTCCCGTATACTGTGAGTGGGTTTTATTTCAATGTTTTCGTTTAATATGTAAACTCTGATTTAAAACAGTTTGATAAATGAGCATGATTTACCGTATGTTTAAAATGTTTTGACTGACTTTGGAAATGATTTTTGTGAACCGATGGAGTGTCCAAAATGTGGTTGAATTATGAAAATATGCATCCATGTGGTTGAAACGTGAAATGTGCCATTTTATGCTATATGTTGCATTTGGTTTGTGAACCTGATTTTCGGCACATGTTTGATATGATATTGATATTGGCCTTGAGGGCCTGGATATGTATTGTTCCGTAGCTACGAAGGACACCGTGAGAGGCGCTTTGGTGGCGTCCGGATATGCCTAAGGCCTGGGGTATCCCAGGAATTGTCGAGATTATATTTACGACACGGTACTAGGCAGGTTGAACCCGAAAGGGGGAGGATTTGGACACACTCTCCAAGTCTAGCACCTGGACGAGGTCCGTCGCCAACGCCGGGGTAGAGAGCACTTTAAATAAAATCGCATATAGCACCCCCGGTGCGCCTGTCATAGGTCGTGGTAGACCTCTGCCGGGAGTTTTACGGCTGGTAGATCTATGATTTTGATGAAAGTATTTTGGATGCATATTTGATTTGTTGATGCGTGCAAATGATATATTGTTGAAATGAAAAGCACGATGATTTGAAATATGATTTGTATACTTATGCTTTGACACTCCAGTTTCACACCCCATATTGCACGATTACATTGACCCACTCACTCACTGAGTATTCTTCCCTGAATACTCACCCCTCCTTTTTCCCTCCCCAGACAGGATGATGGTGCTAGGGCGATGTATTTGGCTCGAGGGCTTGATAGCTTGATGGTGGAATGGATTCACGACGGTGAGATTAAGTTTTAAATTGAAAAGATGAATTTCATATTTTATTGTCGACCCTGCGTGGTCTTGTTGAGGTCCGTAGTTGACCGTGTACATATTTTGGGATAACTGTATAATTTTGGACTTCTGTTTGCAAAACTCTCATTTCACTTGCATTGAGGCATTTGTAAATGTTTAAAGAGTTAACTTGGGAATTTGTATTATATTTGTACAATTAGGTCCGCTCGGTGTAGCGGCTGCTCATGCTCTAGTTGGGCATGACAGTAGAGGTCTGTGGCTAGGACTGTTGGTGTTTTGTTAGCCTTGCGTTGTCTGGATGTCGGTTGTGAGAGTTGGTGGATTGTTTTGAGGCCGGGATGGCCATGTGTTTAATTTACAGGATGGATGATTTTAATGTATACAGGTATACAGGTTTAATTGTACATGGAAGACCTCCGATTTATGGGGAGGTTCTGCCCGATTTTCTGTAGAAATACAGCCGGCATCCAGGTCAACGGGCGGCTGTTCACGATTCCCGGTTCGGGGCGTGACAAATTTCATATTTTCCATAAATCATGGGGTCTCCCTAAAGAAAACACTCCCGCCCAACGTTTGGCCGACCCGCTAAGAGGTTTTCAATCATTTTTTTTCAAAACATTAATTCCCCCTTCCTTGGCGTTGACTCGTATCTTACCAGGGTGTTATCCGGATAGTACGACGGGGATGCAGGAGGTCGCATCTACCTCCTTTGCCAAACAAACCATCAACCACGTCACCCCGTCAGGTCGCTTCGTGGAGGGTTATCCAAACACCTTTGTTTCACAATATCCAAACATTTTTCATTGTGTCATAAATTCAACAAATGGTTACCAAACCATATCACAATATTCATAAATGCAATTCACAACAACAATGGCACATATTTATTCATAAATGCAGTGGATGCAAGAATATTCAAACTCATATTTTTGGGATATCCCACAAACACAAATAATTACAAAAACTCATTTAAAAATCATTTATAAAATAATTTATAAAAATCATTTTCTCATTCAAAACACAACAGTCCGTCCATTCACAGTGTTTGGGAGGGTAGTCACTCCAAGATTCCTCAACGGCAATAGTTTTGTCACGATCGGTCCATTCAACTCCTTAATTCCTCGTCTCCAAGATACTTTTCCCGTTCGGGTTTCTCCAAACTCTAGAATTTTGTTCTCTTTTGAGACATCTCGGAACTCTTAAGTTCTTCCAAGATCATAACTAGAATCTAACTTTGGAAGATTGCATGAGTAGTTTTGAATATTAAATTTATAGACTTGTCGGTAAATCAAAAGAATTTGGAAGAAGAGAAGAAGAAGAATCTAGAGAGAAAAAAGAAATGGAGTTCTCTGAGTTCGTGAATTTCTGGAGTCTTCATCCCTTTTTATCATTAAACTCATTTTCAGTATTTATCTAGTGGTCCTCATCCATTTCAAATTTGCACCTATACCCAATATGTTCACTTGAACCGTTGGGAAAACCAATCCCAATAAATTTAAGTGATGAAGAAAGTGTGATCGGTAATGAACGGGGAAATTAGAAATGATGGGTGCAAATCTGTAAAAGTCAATTTAAAATTGTTTAAATTGGAAATATCTCAAAATATGGGTTATAATAAAGGTTATGTAATATAAAAACAAAGATTTCAAATGGTATGGTGGTATTTATCCTTTTGGTTGGCTCAAGGGTCATTGTAATACCGGAAATTCAATGTCGAATGTTTTGTAAACATTTCTATAATAAAGTAGAAAATTTTGAATTTATATTGACTTTCAATTTTGGGGTCTTACTTTTTAATTTTTGGTATATTTTAAATTTTCGTGTCCGCGAACCGTAATAAATCTCGTTTTTTATGAAAAATTTAAATTTTAGTAAAAATGGGTGTGAATATATATGTATACATATATATAATTTTTTATTTATTTAAATATATATTGTTATTAATTATTAAAAAAAAAAAGGAAAAGGGGGATGAAACGTAGCGACGCTGCGTTTCCCCCAAATGAAGATTAGGGCTAAAAGCCCTAATCCTTTTCTTCCTCCTCCCTCTTTCGAACACAGCCATTCGTTTCTCCCTCCCCTTCGCGATTCTCTCTCTCGCCATCACTCTCCCTCTCTTAATATTTCACCACCACCGCAAACCACCGCGAGCCGTCGATTGTCACCATCTCGTGCCATCTCTCTCTGTCTCTCTCCCTCTCAGTCTCTCTGTCTTCAGTGTCTTCTCTCTCTCTCTCTGTGACGAATCACTATCTCTCTCTCACACTCTGTCTCTCCATCTCTATCTCACCATCCCTCGCTCTCTCTCACACCATTTCTCTCAGTCTCTCTCTTCCGTGCACGAACGGGCGTCTCCCTCTTCCGCGCGCGAAGAGCCTTCACCCTCCTCCCTGCTCGCACGGTGTCTCCTACGAGTAGCATCCTTCTGCCACCTTGCGGAAGCCCCAAATTGAAAGCCCTAGGGCGACTGTGTCTTTTTCACTGCACATGTGAGGATCAGTCCTAACCCTAGCTTTAGGGTTCCGAAATTCCTTAGTAATAAGTCTAGATTATTGAACTTAATTTTGAAATTGGAAGTTTTGCAAGTCTGAGAATGGACTGAGGAGGCTTCTGAGCGAGGATTGCGAACCGGGAAAAACCCTCAGTAAAGGATTTTCAATCCCTTCAATAATTCAAATTGTTTTTATTAAATTTAGGTAGAAATTATATATATATATATATATTCTGAAATGTATTAGACTCGAAAGAAATGTATTTTCCTAAGAGTTTGTATGAAATTAGTGAGGTTAGGTCTAGAATTCGATATAAATTGAACTGCGAAGCATGGAAGAATGTCTTAGATAGTATTAAGGTTTTGTTTGATTGGTTTGTGTAGTTTTCCTTGGGATTTAAATTGAAATTGGCATGAATTAAAATAGGATTATGTAAAATCGGTAGAAAATTGGAAAAATTGAGGAATATTGAAAATTTAAAGTCGTTGGTGATGGAAATGATCCTAAATTGATGAAACGAAAGTTTAGGAATGTGGTTGTGCAAATTAAGACTATTTTAAATAAAAGGAAAATTTGAAAACCCTTTAATAGAGCCTTAATTTATGATTATTTGTGTTGATTGGTCTAGGTTGACCTTTGGAGACTTGAGAGGAGTCATTTTGAGTTGATTTCGGAAATAGGGAGTGGATACCCTCTTTAGAGGTGAGTCGATGATCCGTTGTATAATAAATGAGCAAAATAGTTTTAAATTGTTTGGTAAATGATTTTGAAATGAATTTCACATGATTTATATGAAATGTTTTGTGATTGTGGGATGTCTGAAATGGAAATTTGAATTACGAATGCATCCTATGTGATTATAAATGAATTTGTGCCATTTGCATTTGGATACTTGATTGGTAAATGCTTGTAGCATGATTTTCGGAATATGTTGATGAAATATAGCACATTATTTGAAATGGAATGATTGTGAAATGATGGTGCACGAGAGAAATGGTTATAGTCATTCCCTCCACGGAGCGACCCGACGGGGTGACGTGGGTAGGGTTTATTTGCGAGAGAGGTAGGCGGCCTCTGCTCTGCCACTTCGGACTATCCGGATGGCACTTCGATGAGGTTCGAGCCAACGCCAAGGAAGAGTGTAGTGTTTTGAAAAACTAAAATGGAAAACCCCTTAACGGGCTTTCATCTTGGTTCGGCCAAACGCAAAGCGGAAGCGTTTTCGATAGGACCCTTGTGATTTTCTAAGAAAATGTTTGATATGGATGCATATTTTGTTAAAGATGTTGAATTATTAAAAATGTTTGGATATGGAAAATGCTGTTTAAGATATGCCTTGACATCCCCCACTTTCACCCCTTATTTATTACACAATCATATCATTGCACTCCACTCACTGAGTATTTATAATACTCACCCCTCTCTTTAACATTTTTCAGAGGAAGATTAGGCTTGTGACCGAGTTTGGAGATTGGGAGGTTCTATCAGCTGACTTTTGTAGGTATATATGTAATGATATATAGTTATTTTGGTCTGAACTAAAATCCGTAGAAAGGAAAACTTGTACAATTCTTTTGGTACGGATTTAATCGATACTTATTTCCTGTATAAGAACAAGCATTGATGGAATCCTTACGTGGTTTGTGGTTTATTTTTTTTAACTCCCATTTTTTGGTAAAAGTTCATTGTTTGAGTGGGACATTTAGTTTGTAATATTGAGAATTGTTATTTTCTTTCGATTTCACGAAATTATGTACATCTGATATCGTTTGGATCTTACTGACGTTAGCTTGATTGCTTCAGGCAAGTGTTAGTAAAATCTTACTACTATGTTTTGGGACTTCTTGTTCGTTAATGTAACACCGACACTGCGGTGTCCGTACTAGTATTTCCTATTCTCCGTTTATATATAGAGAGAGAAAATTTTTATTATATTGATTTTCGATTCTGAGGTATATAATTTGAAATTTTTGGGATATTTAAAATATCCGTATTTTCGATTTGTAAAATAAAGTGAGTATATATTTCTTTTATTAATTAAATTATTTATTTACTCATTTAAATATTTATAAATCTATTTTATATATATTAACAAATCATAATCATAACAATAGTTAAAAAAAAAAAAAAAAAAAAAAAAAAAGAAGAAACGAAAATCGAAATTAGGGCTTAGCCCTAATTTCCTTCACTTTTCTCCTTCCCCTCTCTCTCATTCTCGCATTCTCTCTCCCGCGGCCGTCCCTCGCCGCCGCCTCCGGCCTTCACCGCCACCCACGATTGCCACCACCGTGGCTCCTCTCCACCGCCATCTCTCTCTATTTTGCTCTCTCTCTCTCTCTTCTTCTCTCGGTTGCTCTCACTTCCTCCCGCTCGCGATTTCCTTCGCGATCTCTCCCTCCGCCGCGACTTGGTCGCTCTCCACCGCCAACCCGCGACCACCCGCAGCCACCGCGACCACCGCAGGTCGCCGCCTGTTTCTCTCTTGCTCGCGTGCGCGACTGCGCGCAGCACCGCGCGATTGCTCGCGCGGCTGCGTGTTGCTGCTCGCGCGATTGCGCGGCTGCCTTGCTCCCAGCGTGTGCCTCTGCGCGCGACCGCCCTGCCCCTGCGCGCGCGACTGCAGCGCGCCATAGCCCTGCACGCCCGACAGCAGCCCGCTACAGCTCCTGCGCGCGGCCTGACGTGCTGTTGCCCCTTGCTCGCCTGCGCGCTCGCGCGCACTTCTCTTCTTTTGCTGCGAGTAGGCCCTACCAACTACAGAAGCCCCAGCTGAGAGCCCACTGCGACCCCTTCACTGCATAGGTCTTGGACAGAGTTGTAGGCGCACAGACGATAGGGTTGTGGACTGCGGAAAACCCTAGGTTGATTTTTTGGAGACCCGAGGAGTCAAATTGGTTTGATTTTGGAAATAGGGAGTGACCACCCTCCCTAGAATGTGAGTGAGACCCTAATCTCTTGCATAAAATAGTGAAACCTGATTTTACATTGTTTTTAAATAAAACATGCTTTGATATGCCTTGATTTGATGTGTGATATTTAATCTCAAATCTGTTTTGTGACTATTGGAGTGTCGTACTTATGTTTTCTGCGATTATGCATCCATGTTTGAAATGAAATGAAATTGTGCCATGATTTGAGAAATGGAATGCTTTCTATACTACCATTGCATCGGTTGTTGATTTGAAATGACTTTGATGAAATGTATTTGGCACACGTATTTGAAATGTTTTGATGAACTGTGAGGGCACCGGGATGCCCACTTGTGATGAGATACTATGATGATGGCATTGATGATTCCGTAGCTACGAAGGGACTTTGTAGAGGCACGAGTTGCCTGGATACGCTTCTGCAGGAGGTATCCGCAAATGTCCAGTTTATATAGTCATAGGCACGAACGGTTGAACCCACATCGGGGGAGGACGTGTGTGACGCCACCGTCTAGCACCGGGCGGTGACCTAGTGACCAGCCAGTTTGTATATTTCGTAGGCACGAACGGTTGAACCCACATTTGGGGGAGGACGTGTGTGACGCCACAGTCTAGCACCGGGCGGTGACCTATTGATGAGTCTGGGTAAGCAAGGGCTAATCCCACGGCCAACGTCGGGGTAGAGAGCTACTTTTGAAACACTTGCATAATAAAACCCCCGATGCGCCTGTCCTCGGTCATGGTTGACCTTTGCCAGGATCCTTTCGGCCAGCTCTATGATATACTTGATTTTTAAATGGATGCATATATGTATGATATCGTGTGATTGGATAAATGAGATCAGTTTATTGAACATATCATGATTTATTCCGAAACTTGAGTTATTGTTTATGAATGATATTATTTGACACTCCAATATTCACCTACACTATTAGTACTTGAGATTAATCCCCTCACTCACTGAGTATCCTCCCATAGATACTCACCCCTCTCTTCTCCCCCCTCAGACAGGATCATTGCGATAGGGCGACGTATTTTTGCTCGATGGCTTGATAGATTGCTGGTGGATTTGGTTATTTTGGACGGTGAGGTTTTAAGTTTAAGTTTAAACTTGAATTACGTATTTATTTTCGACCCTGCGAGGTCTTGTTGAGGTCCGTAGTTGGCCGTGTACTTATTTTGGGATGACTGTATAATTTATGTATATTTATTTGCGAAACTCTCATATTTCATTTGCATTAAGGCGATTGTACGTATTTGAATGCTACTTGGGAAGTTGGTCATACATTTGTATAAATTAGGTCCGCTCAGTGTGGCGGCTGCTCATGCTCTAGTTGGGCATGACAGTAGAGGTCTGTGTTTAGGTCTGCTAGGGATTTTATAGCCTTGCGTTGTTCTGAATGTTGGCTGTGGGAATTGATTGATTTTGGAGGGGCCGGGATGGCCATTTGTTTATTTTACAGCATGATTTGAATTTCACAGGGTTAAACAGGTTATTTGTACATGAGAGGCCTCCAATTTATGGGGAGGTTCTGCCCAATTTTCTGTAAAAATCCAGCCAGCATTCAGGGCAACGGGCGGCTGTTCACGACTCCGGTTCGGAGCATGACAGTTTTATTGGTATCAGAGCTCTAGGTTGAGAGTTGTCTTTCATAGAATAGTTTTAAAAGTCTTCCCAAGTACATTTAAAAGTCCTCAATGCATATGAGAGTTTCATTACAGTCATGAGATCCCAGTACAACGGTTTAGGCATATGAGTTATTCTTTTTAGGGGGTTAGATACGGTGCGTATCTAACCTAACATATTGGTTTTATCAGTTCTTAAACTGATAAGTTTATTCATTTAGGGGGTTAGTTACTTTGTAACTAACCCTAATCGTTGAATCTCGTAACGAACCCTAATCTTTGAATCGTTTCTAATTTATGTTCTTTCTTTATAAGATTATGATTACTAGACGAGGTACTAGATTTGTACCTGAGACATTTAGAATATCCGAGGATGTTTCCTCGTTATGTGTATCCTTCTAGCACTTTCTCAGCTGGCTACTATAGCCACGGTTTCGTCACCATCATGTGATGCATTTAGGCAGGTGTATGAGTCGTACACCTCCCATTGGGTGCAGATGCCATCACCTCGACCACAGAGTTTTGGGGCACCAGCCTCTAGTGTCACTACACAGTTTACGGCATAGAGATAGCCTTTCTGCCGCAAATGCGGCAACCACCATGCATACGGGGCATGAAGAATACGGGTTACTTGCTTCCAGTGTGGGAAGCAAGGTCATATTTTGAGTGTCTGCCTGGATTTAGGTCGAGGATCGACATTACAGTCGTCTTGGTACTTGGCACAAGGCGGGGGGTACCTGCGTACTCAGCTCTTACCGCTCCTCGGACTGCAGCCGGGAGTAGTATAGTGTCAGGACCGTCGCGACAACAGCCTAGGGCCCAGGCTCGTGTGTTTGCGACGACCCAGGAGGACGCACCGGCAAACCCTAGTGTTATTATGGGGGATCCTCCCGCGGACCTCTCAGTGTAGCGCTTTTGTTGTACGCTCTTTATGGGATCTAGTATATCAGGATATTGATGTAAAGTTTTGACTAGTTAAAGCTTTTGAAGCTTAACTAGTTGATATATATATATATATAATTTTCTACTTTTATTTACATTTTGAATATCTTTAATTTTTCCATTCCTCACATTCAGGGATCATGAGGATATTTGGAGTCGACGCCCGTGTCCTTATTGACACTGGGTCAAATTTCTCTTATGTGAGGATGTCCCTGTGGTGCAAGAGTTCCAGACGTGTTCCCTGAGGAACTTCCCGGATTACCACCAGTTCGGGAGTTCGATTTCGAGATTAATCTAGTGCCGGGAACCAATCCTATTTCTATTCCGCCATATAAAATGGCACCTGCTGAATTGAGAGAGCTTAAAATTCAGTTGCAAGACCTTCTGGATAAAGGGTTTATTCGCCCGAGCACTTCACCCTGGGGTGCTCCGGTGCTATTTGTAAAGAAAAAGGATGGTATATTTAGGCTTTGTGTGAATTATAGGCAGTTGAATAAAGCCACCATCAAAAACAGATATCCTTTGCCACGTATCGATGATTTGTTTGATCAGCTGCAGGGAGCCAAGGTTTTCTCTAAAATTGATCTCCGTTCGGGTTATCATCAGTTGAGAATTCGGGCCGAAGATGTGCCCAAGACAGCTTTTCGCACCCGATACGGCCATTACGAGTTTCTAGTCATGCCGTTTGGGCTGACTAATGCCCCAGCTGCCTTTATGGATCTGATGAACCGTGTTTTCCATGATTACTTAGATCAGTTCGTCATTGTATTCATCGATGACATTTTGGTGTATTCACGGAGTGATGAAGATCATGTTCAGCACCTTCGGGTGATATTGCAGATACTCCGTGAGAAACAGCTATATGCCAAATTCTCGAAATGTGAGTTTTGGCTGAAACAGATTGGATTTTTGGGGCACATTGTCTCCGCGGAGGGTATTTATGTTGACCCGCGGAAGGTTGAAGCTATAGTGAAGTGGGAGCAGCCACAGACAGTTACCGAGATCCGTAGTTTTCTCGGTTTGGCCGGGTATTATCGCAAATTTGTAGAGGGATTCTCCCGGATAGCTGCTCCGTTATCTAGATTGACCCAGAAAGGAGTCAAGTTTGTTTGGGATGACCGTTGTGAGGCGAGCTTTCAGGAGCTCAAACGACGGTTGACATCCGCTCCTATATTAGCCATTCCCACTAGCAGTCGGGAATATACAGTACGCATGATGCCGGACGGGGATTGGGTTGTGTTCTGATGCAGGATGGTCGGGTTATTGCGTTTGCCTCGCGACAACTGAAGAAACACGAGGTTAACTACCCGACACATGATTTAGAGTTGGCAGCCATAGTCTTCGCGTTGAAGATATGGCGACATTGTCTTTATGGGGTGACCTGCAGAGTATTCACAGATCACAGAAGTTTAAAGTATCTCTTCACCCAAAAAGAGCTGAATTGGAGACCTTGGCACGTCTTTACATTGATACGATAGTTCGGCTGCATGGTGTTCCTGTGACGATAGTATCAAACAGGGACCCGAGATTCACTTCTAGATTTTGGCCCAAGTTGCAGGAGGCAATGGGCACGAGGCTGAGTTTTAGCACAGCCTATCATTCGCAAACTGATGGTCAGTCAGAGAGGACCATTCAGACGCTTGAGGACATGCTGAGAGCATGCGTAATGGATTTCAAGGGTAGTTGGGATCGGCACCTTCCTCTGGTCGAATTTGCATATAATAAAAGCTATCAGGCCAGTATTGGGATGCCACCATATGAGGCTTTGTACGGTTGAAAGTGCCGCACTCCGATATGCTGGGATGAGGTCGGAGAGCGACGTCTCAGCAACGTTGAGTTGATTTGGAAATGAAGGATAAAGTTAGGGTCATCCGTGGGCGGATGAGAGCCGCTCAGGACCGATAGAAGGTATATGCCGATCATAGACGGCGACACCTTGAGTTTGCCACAGGAGATATGATTTTCCCGATGGTATTTCCTTTAAAAAGGAGTTATATGGTTCAGGCAGCGAGACAATCTAAGTCCCAGATATTTTTGTACCCTTCCGTATCCTTGAGAGGGTCGGAAGTGTGGCACACGGATTGGAGTTGCCAAATGAACTATCTCGTATTCATGATGTCCTTTATGTCTCAGTACTAAGGAAGTACCTAACCTTCTTTCAGTTTCGAGGACGAAACTTGTTTTTAGGGGGTTAGAAAATGTAACACCGACACTGCGGTGTCCGTACTAGTATTTCCTATTCTCCGTTTATATATAGAGAGAGAAAATTTTTATTATATTGATTTTCGATTCTGAGGTATATAATTTAAAATTTTTGGGATATTTAAAATATCCGTATTTTCGATTTGTAAAATAAAGTGAGTATATATTTCTTTTATTAATTAAATTATTTATTTACTCATTTAAATATTTATAAATCTATTTTATATATATTAACAAATCATAATCATAACAATAGTTAAAAAAAAAAAAAAAAAAAAAAAAAAGAAGAAGAAAGGAAAATCGAAATTAGGGCTTAGCCCTAATTTCCTTCACTTTTCTCCTTCCCCTCTCTCTCATTCTCGCATTCTCTCTCCCGCGGCCGTCCCTCGCCGCCGCCTCCGGCCTTCACCGCCACCCACGATTGCCACCACCGTGGCTCCTCTCCACCGCCATCTCTCTCTATTTTGCTCTCTCTCTCTCTCTCTTCTTCTCTCGGTTGCTCTCACTTCCTCCCGCTCGCGATTTCCTTCGCGATCTCTCCCTCCGCCGCGACTTGGTCGCTCTCCACCGCCAACCCGCGACCACCCGCAGCCACCGCGACCACCGCAGGTCGCCGCCTGTTTCTCACTTGCTCGCGTGCGCGACTGCGCGCAGCACCGCGCGATTGCTCGCGCGGCTGCGTGCTGCTGCTCGCGCGATTGCGCGGCTGCCTTGCTCCCAGCGTGTGCCTCTGCGCGCGACCGCCCTGCCCCTGCGCGCGCGACTGCAGCGCGCCATAGCCCTGCACGCCCGACAGCAGCCCGCTACAGCTCCTGCGCGCGCGACTGCTGTGCTGTTGCCCCTTGCTCGCCTGCGCGCTCGCGCGCACTTCTCTTCTTTTGCTGCGAGTAGGCCCTACCAACTACAGAAGCCCCAGCTGAGAGCCCACTGCGACCCCTTCACTGCATAGGTCTTGGACAGAGTTGTAGGCGCACAGACGATAGGGTTGTGGACTGCGGAAAACCCTAGGTTGATCTTGTTGGAGACTCGAGGAGTTGAATTGGTTTGATTTTGGAAATAGGGAGTGACCACCCTCCCTAGAATGTGAGTGAGACCCTAATCTCTTGCATAAAATAGTGAAACCTGATTTTACATTGTTTTTAAATAAAACATGCTTTGATATGCCTTGATTTGATGTGTGATATTTAATCTCAAATCTGTTTTGTGACAATTGGAGTGTCGTACTTATGTTTTCTGCGATTATGCATCCATGTTTGAAATGAAATGAAATTGTGCCATGATTTGAGAAATGGAATGCTTTCTATACTACCATTGCATCGGTTGTTGATTTGAAATGACTTTGATGAAATGTATTTGGCACACGTATTTGAAATGTTTTGATGAACTGTGAGGGCACCGGGATGCCCACTTGTGATGAGATACTATGATGATGGCATTGATGATTCCGTAGCTACGAAGGGACTTTGTAGAGGCACGAGTTGCCCGGATACGCTTCACAGGAGGTATCCGCAAATGTCCAGTTTATATAGTCATAGGCACGAACGGTTGAACCCACATCGGGGGAGGACGTGTGTGACGCCACCGTCTAAAACCGGGCGGTGACCTAGTGACCAGCCAGTTTGTATATTTCGTAGGCACGAACGGTTGAACCCACATTTGGGGGAGGACGTGTGTGACGCCACAGTCTAGCACCGGGCGGTGACCTATTGATGAGTCTGGGTAAGCAAGGGCTAATCCCACGGCCAACGTCGGGGTAGAGAGCTACTTTTGAAACACTTGCATAATAAAACCCCCGATGCGCCTGTCCTCGGTCATGGTTGACCTTTGCCAGGATCCTTTCGGCCAGCTCTATGATATACTTGATTTTTAAATGGATGCATATATGTATGATATCGTGTGATTGGATAAATGAGATCAGTTTATTGAACATATCATGATTTATTCCGAAACTTGAGTTATTGTTTATGAATGATATTATTTGACACTCCAATATTCACCTACACTATTAGTACTTGAGATTAATCCCCTCACTCACTGAGTATCCTCCCATAGATACTCACCCCTCTCTTTTCCCCCCTCAGACAGGATCATTGCGATAGGGCGACGTATTTTTGCTCGATGGCTTGATAGATTGCTGGTGGATTTGGTTATTTTGGACGGTGAGGTTTTAAGTTTAAGTTTAAACTTGAATTACGTATTTATTTTCGACCCTGCGAGGTCTTGTTGAGGTCCGTAGTTGGCCGTGTACTTATTTTGGGATGACTGTATAATTTATGTATATTTATTTGCGAAACTCTCATATTTCATTTGCATTGAGGCGATTGTACGTATTTGAATGCTACTTGGGAAGTTGGTCATACATTTGTATAAATTAGGTCCGCTCAGTGTGGCGGCTGCTCATGCTCTAGTTGGGCATGACAGTAGAGGTCTGTGTTTAGGTCTGCTAGGGATTTTATAGCCTTGCGTTGTTCTGAATGTTGGCTGTGGGAATTGATTGATTTTGGAGGGGCCGGGATGGCCATTTGTTTATTTTACAGCATGATTTGAATTTCACAGGGTTAAACAGGTTATTTGTACATGAGAGGCCTCCAATTTATGGGGAGGTTCTGCCCAATTTTCTGTAAAAATCCAGCCAGCATTCAGGGCAACGGGCGGCTGTTCACGACTCCGGTTCGGGGCGTGACAGTTAAGTACTTTATTTATACTGTGAACTTTGAAATGGCTAGGATAGCTATATTGCATGCTTGCATGTACATGTTCCCTCTCCCCGATTATGTGCTGATATGTGCTCGTGCATGTACAGGTTCTCTCTCCCCGGTTGTGTGCTGATATGTGATCGTGTGTACAGGGATGGACCGAATGGGTCCTTGCATGTGTATTGTTATGTGATTTTTCTTGTTTTTGATGATTTGTGTACTGGAAGTATTGTTATGTTGATTTATAATCTTGTGGAGTCCCGGTATATGGGGAGGTTCTGTCCGTGTACCGAGACTACGCGTCAGCTGTTATGTGGTCGATCCGAGGATCGGGACGTGATAGTCATGGGATCAAAACTCAAAGAAAACATTCGGCCATGCAAATGTGGAATAGAAGACAAATATGCATTTATGAAGTGTGCATTGGTGAAGAATGGCTTGACTGAGACATTTGTTGAGGACAAATTGAATTTAAAGATTTGTTGAAGAACGACCGGAGGCGCAAAATGATGAATAACTGAAGGGTTGCCATTGGGAGAAAACCGATGGTCATAAACAACCGAAAGTGGCAAATTTGAAATATAATTATAGTGAGGTCGCCGATGGCTGCAAATTGATACATGACCGAACAGAAGCTGGTAAACCGATCAGGAAGCTTACCGATGAGACATCCACCGATAGAAAGGTTTAATTGTCTACCGATGAGAAAGTTCAAATATCCAAACGAAGGAGTTTCTCAGTATTGTTATCAATGTGTTATTTCAAAATCAGTACCGAAAAACATTACTAAGGCAGTACCAACAACAAAAATAAAAATAAAAGTAAAAGTAAATAAATTTATTAAAATCAAGGATTACCAGACGGGAGTAAAACAAATTGCACTAGCTAGAAAATTACAAATGTTGTCTACGGTGACCGATCGGAATTGGAAAAATATGAAAATGGATCTATTATTCGGTATCGACGGGACATGTGAAAATTTAACAAAACGAATACTGATGGGTTATTTCCATTTGCAAATGACATTCAGCAAACTTATACCGATGGAGTTGTCAAAATACATATCAACAGATTTCAAGATTGGACATCCACCGATGGACCAAATATCTACTGTTGGAGAAAATATAAGTGAAATATAATATATCGAATAACATAGAAAATTGGGTAAACAGATTGATATGTAAAAATTATGAAAAATGACTTGTCAACTCAACTCTGCAATATTGAACAAATTGTAACTTCACTTTACACCAAGAAGATAGTAAATTACTAAGAAACGGTCACTATCGGTTACCGATCAGAAAAATCAAAATTTGGAGAGTTTGTTTACTACACAGTAAAACCTCACCGAATGGGTAAATTCTCTTATAAGAGTCAAATTTCACCAAACACTAATCACCGAACACTCAATTAACCGATAACTTTACCGATCATAAGTTTTTTAAAAAAAAAAATTAGAAACTATCGGTCAAATATCTACAAGGGTTTCCTAAACGACTCAAAGAACAGAAATTTACACTTAAATTTAACTTTAACTATTCTTCCACTATTTTACAGGATATAAAAATTTCAAATATGCATGTCCGATGTTACATTAAGGGTCCCCAATAAAGGTTTACATATAACCAAATCCAACCGAAATCAAAATACAGATATTCAAAAGTTTTCAAACCAATTCTTATACAAAATGCCCTTTTTGGGTCGAACTACCGATACTTCAAGACCATATCAAGATCTATACCAACAGGAGTCTCTAACAGAGGTCTTCCCAAAAATCTAGTTTCAAGCGACCAAAAGTACTAACTAAACTTCCTCTGAAAAATTAAGAGGGAGGGGTGAGTATAAAAAATACCCAGTGAGTGCGAAATATGTTATGACAATTAATGAGTGGTAATTGTAGATATGACAAATGTTTCCTCAAAATCAACAATCGTATTGATAAATCTCAATATAAACAAGATCTCAACAAATCATAGTATATCATTCATATGCAACCAGTCGTCGCAACTTGTTTTTCAAAATCACTGGATTGCCAAAATCTTTCCACCAATGACTTGGCCTGACTAATGGTGGAATTGCCAAGGGATTCTTATCATCATCAATCAATCATACACATTACCTCCTTCCTTGTCTTTCGCTCGGGCCTCCCTTAGTGTGCAACTAGGGTAGTCCAAAGGGAGGGATTTAGAGGCACCTCTCGAGTGCAGCTACCTCATCATCCAAATAAATACCCAACCACGTCACCTCGTCAGGGTCCACACCATGGAGGAAATGACTATAGCCATTAACCATGCAAATAGCACCATTTCGCAATCATTTCATCATATATCAAAATATGCCAATAGTTATTCAAATGAATTCTCAGTGCATGAGTTCAATCCGTCGCATTCAACACAAGTCAATAAACATGACACATTATTTTCAAACAACACATGAATGCATTCGGTAATTCAAATCTTCTTTCGAGACATTTCACAATCATAAAATAATTTTAAAATAATTTTGAAAATATTTGTAAAATCATTAGAAATATTTATAAAATCAATACAAAACATTTTCTCATTTAAAACCATAAACATGTATCCACTCATAGTGTATAAGAGGGTAGTCACTCTCAGTTTTTTTTCCACATCAAGAGCTTGGTCTTGATCAGGTTTGTTCAACCTCTAAATTGTTGTCACCAACTAAGCTTTAAGCCAAACCACTATCAAACCCTAGATTTTCTCTCTCTAGAAGACTTCAATCACTAGAGTTAACTTTCTAGATGTTAGGTTATAAGTTTTGGAACCTTTAGACTGTGGGTTTTGGTGGCATTTTGATTTATCTTCGAAGAAAATAGGAAGAGTAGGAGAAAAAGTGTGAACCGAGAGGGAGAAGAAGGAAGAAGAAGAAAAAATGGAGTTTTTGTATTCATGGGTTCTAATGTCTCACCATTACTCTTTATTTATAAACTCATTTTTTTGAATTTACTTAATTGCCTCCTTCACTTTCAATTTACACAAGTGCCCAACATACCCTTGTTGGTAATTTAGGTACTTATCTCAATGAGTTCAACCATTTAAAATTTTATTTGTTAAGAGATAAGTGACCAGTGATGTGCAGAGGAAGTTGAGAGGAAAAGTGAAAATTTTATGAGAAATAAATTAAAATTATTTAAAGTAGGATACATTTATAAATATTATTACAACTTGAGGTTCGTGGTGTTTGAGTTCAATTCTCATCGACTATCGATTAGTGAAACACAATTGTTCCAACACAAAATAAAAGAATGTGCTATTCCAAAGTCACACTTGCTGCAGCACAGATTAAAGAAATATTTAGTATGGAATATAATATATATTGAAAGTAATGTCGACAAGATGTTTAGGTGGCTTAGTGGTAAATAACATTTTGGGCAAGTGGAAGGACAAAGGTTCAAATCTCAACAATAGCAAACAACAAGAGACTTTGGCACATTTGGTGAGGCAAGAACCGATGGGTGTGCAAATTCAAGTTGAATGGAAATGAACTCAAGTGCCGAAAGGAAGTGGAGAGACAATGTGTTATGTTGTTCGGCCATTGAGTGCAAGCAATGGTGATTGTTTGGTCAATCAAGGAAAAAGGCATGTGTATATTGTTCGGTCAATGAACGAAGTGCCAAAGAGACTTGGTGTTCGATCAATGTGCTGAGGCAATCACAAACAAACAATGGTAAGTCTAAAATTGAATACATAGTGACCGAAATGAAAATAGGAAACAAGCACCAAACAGATAAATGGAAACACATTTTACTTAACGGCCAAGAACATTACCGATGGATGATTATATCGAACAGCCAAGAACATTACCGACGGATAATTATAGCAAATAGCCAAGAACATTACCGATGGATGATTATATCGAACAGCTAAGAACATTATCGATCGGTGACAAAATAGCCAATTAGGAATTTCATGGGTATCTCATAATAAAAATGGGGATTCAGAATTGGATGTCGTCGAACATATAGAAAAGTAAGAGAGTAGGAAAAATGTATCAACAGGGTAGGGTAATACTGTTAGATAATATGAGTAGAATGCACTACACCGAATGGTATATGAAAATTGGATGTACCGATTGGTATATAAAAATTGTAAAATAATAAATCTACTGAAAGATCACAACTTCCTCTATTTATCAATAGAGTTCTAAATTTGTAAGATGACCGACGGTTACTGATGGATACTTATTACTGATCACGAGTTGGAAAACTAAAATTGGAAGAATAATCCATCGAATTCAAAGATTTATTAGGTAAATCAAATCCTCACGAGAACCGCACTCCCTACTGAACATTGAACACAATATTTTAAACTTTACCTCACTTAAAATTAAAATATCTACGGATCAAATGTCTAAGAGATTCTGAACAACCCAAGAGTAAAATGTCACATTTATTTTAAATTAATTATTTCTCCCACATATTCATAGAAGATACTAAAAAAAAAACATCAAATTTTCCATTTTAGAGCATCAAAAATTCAAACTTGTCTGGTATTACATAAATCCTTGCCCAAAATGAAGCCGAGCTTTTCTACTTTTTTGGGGCTGAGCTCGAGCCTTAATTCATCAAGCTTTCTTGGCTTTCTTGAGTCGGGCTCGAGCTCAAGCTCAGCTTCATAAAATTTTAAACGAGTCAAGTTCAAGCTTTATAAAGCCTGGCTTAGAAAGCTCAATTACCAGGCCTACTCCTAAAGTGTACCTGTGTGTTTCAAACACCAACAAATTTCAAATGAATACTGTACTCAACATTCTTGGGGAGAAACTGAGCCTTTAACTTGAGCTTCAAACCCTCTTAGGAGCGAAGAGCAGACCTACCTTTCTCTATCTCTGCATACTGGGTGCACCGCCACAACTTGGCATCACCAACTTTTATCGAGGCCATTAATGCCTCCATGTCCTCATCAACCCTCATGACCAGAAAGTATTGCTAAACGTCAAATAATAAGTTCTCTAACTCGATGTCCCACACTCCCCCATAAGGGCATTGCTCGGGAACTTACATCTTTGCTTACTCAAAGGTGTTATGTCCATTCACACCCAATGCGCGCCCCAACCTTCGTACTCAGCTCCCCTATCTCATTTCAAAAAGCCTTAATTGCAGCCATCATTGCCCCCCCAATTTCGGCAATATGCTTAACATATTTGAAGTCATCATTATCAAGGGATTTTACCCTTTTCGCCTTGTGAACCACCTTGCCGATGATTCTCCAAATTAGCAGTGCTCCTCGAATGCCCTCGATCTACTCTCTATTGGAAAACATGTTCGCTCCTGTGAAGTTCTCTTAACTTTTCCTACAAACTAGACATGTGCGGTGTGCACTAAAAAAAAGAAAAAACAATCCAAGAGCACCCACCAACTCTCATAATATGGAAGCGTATTTGTTATGCGGTGCTTTTGCTATAAACTTTCTGATCAACCCCAATAGTAAGCGAATCAAATAAATGAGCAATTTATGAATTAAAGGTAATACTAAGTTTAATTAACTGGTAAGAAGAATTATAACTTATTATTGTAAAGACTCTTTGTAAGCTATACGAAGGGTCAAGGAGTCTCTTTCTCTAAGTTGTGAATCATTGTCCTAGCATAGAGCTTTTTATGCACTTATAGGCCTCCCAAGAGGAAATATTAAAATGTCTGATAAGTCGTATGGGGATTCGTAAGCACTTATAGGCTATACTTCTTTCCTTTTTTACAAGTTTTCTCCGATCCTGTAAAGGTTATCCAAAATAAAATATATTCAATAATAGAAAATAGTCAAACACTTTGTTTTACTAAAAAATGAGTCTACCCCTTCAAATAGTTACTTTTGTTAGATTTATTTGACACTAGCGAAAGTATGATAATTTTTTGAAAAAATTTAAAGATTGAATTTTTCGAGTTGTATCTTGATATGTTGGTCTACAAAAAATTAGCTGAATTGTAAAATCTCTCGAACGGATTGCTCGGCCAAGATGGTGATCACATAATTGAATCACCACGCATCAACCCTAAATCCATTGACACAATGATGATGAGAAAATTTTCTATTCGAAATTTTCTCATTCCCTCTATAGTTTTCTTGCTATCTCAAGCAATTCTCAATTGCACTATACTGAGAATATATTCACTCACACTAAATATCACATTCCACGTTAGACAGGTTAATCTCCCAAACACATTAGAAAGAGAGGGAGAGTTATTAGGGAGTTGGGAGATCATGGGATTAACCACCTAGTTCAAATTTAAAACTTTTTCCTCTGTGGTAAAATGCCCCTACGTGGACATATTTACTGATATCTCCTACTTGTACACGAGGGTATTTTATGTCCGTCGCAAGATCACAACTCCTGTGATCTGCGACATCACTCTGTTAGACTTTCATACAGGATTAGATATCATGCGACTAACGAATACATCTGCAAGCAAAGATTTCTTGATGTACCTGTTAAGATAATTAAGAAGCTACTATTAGTACCAAAAAGAACTCGTTATACCTCATACTCAACACAGTTACATCCATCGAGCCACTTTCCTCACTGAAAGTAATCCCAGTCATTGCTCAACTATGTATTTACTATTATGTTTGAATCCCAATATGAATAAACATAACAGACTGGTTGGTGGATACTATACAATGATGTAATGTCGATTGGTCTTTCTTTTCCCAAACTCAAATCTATGAGTCTCAATTGAGCTATTTTCCTAGACCTACCCTTTAGAACTCATTATCTTTTAGGCTATAGATAAACCGATTAAATTAGCAAATATTAGGCCAAGACTTCTAAAAACAACTGAATGTAATAAGAGTACAAGAAATCCTACCCAATGGATTTCAAGTTTCACACAACAGGGCAAGGGGATAAAGATCATATCTTCGTCTCATGTAGTATAGCTCCCACTGTTCTTAGTCATCTTATCACACGCAGTATGAAATAGTGCCACAGTGTTATTCCCCATCTCTCAAAAGGACATATGTTAGATTTCTCTAATACTGTACAGGTTTGGGATTCACTCTACTCAGAAGACTTTACCCAGAGATCTCGAAAAGAGTATCTTGAAACAATATCACTAGTTGCAGATAATATCTGAGATCTCAAACCTGACTAATTACAGGCAACATGGATGTGGATATGTTCATATCTGTTATAACACATATGACCTTATCTTGAACATATATTGGGGTAACTTATGTTCTAGTAGGGTTACTCTCAAAAGCTCTTATGACTAGAAACTATCTCATCCTTACTCTCTTAGAGCTGGAGGTAGTCACTTGTATAAAAGAGTCGACCATGCCTACTTGAAATATCTTTTAATCATAGCACATCACAAATATATGACAATAAATAAATGCAATAATTAAATTTGTGACTGAATAATGCTTGTATATCATATATAACAATAAGCATCAAAAGATCAATATAGCATATATGAGAAATGTCAAAATACATGTAAACCCATTGATTCCCTATATCCTATAAAAGAATCTCTCGTAATGGGTTTGGTGAATGGCTTAACCACCAAGCTGTGTTTAGTAATATACTTGATCGTCACTTCACCTTTCTTGATGATATCTCTCATAAAGTGGTATATGGTATCAATATATTTGGTTATGTTGTGATTTTTAAAGTCTTGGGTGTAAGTGATGACGACCTAATTATCACAATAAAATATCACTGACCTCCCACTATTTGCCATAACCCCTAATTTATCCAGAAATCTCTAAAATCGAACACTCTTCTGAACTGCTGCTGAGTATACCACAAACTCAACCTCCATTATAGATAGAGATATGTAGCTTTGCTTCTTGCTGCTCCATGAAATGGCACCGTTATTGAACAAGATAGCAAAACCTGATATTGATTTGTGTCCATTCAGATCGTTGCCACCCTAGTTAGCACCTAAATACCCAATGAGATGCAAATCACCTTCTCCATAACACAGAGAGAGGTCCGCAATTACCTTGAGATATCTCAAAATCCTTTTTACTACACTCCAATGACCCCTTCCAGAATTCAATTTATATCTACTCACCAGACTGACTGTGTACACAACATTACGCATATTAGAGTATCCACTATATTGGCATAAGGGATTTTACTCATCTTTCTTATTCCTTCCTAAGTTTTAGCGTACATGTCAAAACTCAGGCCCTCACCTTTAGTAATAGGAATATCTATGAAGTTGCAGTCGCTCATTCTGAAACACTCAAGAATCTTCCTGATATAGGATTCTCGTAAAAGAGCCAACATCCATTTTGAATGATTCCTCTGGATCTTAACTACAAGAATGAACTGAGCCTCACCCATGTCCTTCGTATCAAAATGTCATGTTTTGATAGTCGTCAGATACTCTCTGTTGTTTCCAACCAATAGAATGTTATCCACATATAAGAATATGATCATAAAGAAGTTAGAAGAATTTATAAGATACACGCAATGATCCACCTTAATCATCACAAAACTGTAAGATATCACATCCTCATGAAATCTCATATACCACTACCTGGATGATTGCTTAAGGTCATATATTGAATTCCGAAATTCACAGACCTTATCCTTCTGACCTACAGGAATAAAGCTAGATGGCTGCTCCATATAGATCTCCTTATCCAAACTTCTATTTAGGAAGACATTCTTAACATCTATCCGGTGTAACTCCAGATCTATATTAACAACAATCACTAAAAGTAAACAAATCGAGATAAATTTAACTACCAAAGAAAAAGTCTCCTCATAGTCTATACCCCAGTCTGAGTATAACCCATGGCTACTAGACAAGTTTTATACCTCTCCACCAATCCGTCGGACTTTTTCTTGATCTTAAGAGCCCACTTGCTTCTAATGGTCTTTCTATCCTCTGGTAAATCAGCTAAATTTCAGACCCTATCGATTCTCATTGATTCTATCTCTTTATCCATTGCTTTCAACCAATAGTTCTT
Source organism: Dillenia turbinata (assembly GCA_037126225.1). Taxonomy (NCBI): domain Eukaryota; kingdom Viridiplantae; phylum Streptophyta; class Magnoliopsida; order Dilleniales; family Dilleniaceae; genus Dillenia; species Dillenia turbinata. Next base: position 16,691,661 of record JBAMMX010000012.1, on the reverse strand, counting down.
TACAAGACCCTCAAGAGCCTCCAGAATTGGTTTAGGCTCCTCATCATCCTTAAGAGTCACATTAAGGGTCTCACCCTTAATCAAAAAAAAAATGACTTTTAGGTACTTGTCCTCGACTTTACTACGAGGAGAGGAAATCTCTTTACTTATAGATGGATCACTCTCACTAGGATCAAGATTCGTAATAGGTTCTTGAGTCCCGTCGCTAGACTCAGCTGAGCCATTAGACTCATCCATCTCATGAAAGATAAAGTTTCGATCGATTTCACCTCATTTAGGGAAATCATTCTCAAGGAACGTGGTATCATAAGACTCAATCTCAATAACAGTACCATCCATATGCTCACGAAAGAACACATGCCCCTTAAAGTGTTTTGAGTATTTTATAAAGATACACTTCTTTCCTCGTGAGCCTAACTTGCCTTATGGATGCGAGGAATCATAAACATATACAGCATAACCCCATGCTCTCAAGTTGTTAAAATCAGGCTATCTCCCTATCCAAAGTTCATATGGGGTACTGACTACAAACTTTAATGGGACACGGTTGATGACATAGGCTGCAGTTAATATAGTATCTCCCCAGTGAGAGATAGGCCAATTGGCCTACGCCATCATAGACCGCACCATCTCTAATAGAGACCTATTCCTCCTCTTGACTATTCCATTATGCTGAGTAGTAGTAGGAACAGTCAACTATCTCATAATGCCCTTCTCAAAATAAAGTTCTTGAATTGTTCAGACAAATACTTGCGCCTTCGATAGGTTCTAAGAGTCTTTACTCACATATCTAACTAGTTCTCAACCTTGTTAATAAATCTTCTAAAGTATTTCAATATCTCAGATTTGTGCGAGATCAGATAGACGTAACCAAAATGTGTATAATCGTCTATAAATATAATAAAGTACACAACTCCATTTCGGACTCTCATGTTCATAGGGCCACAGATATTAAAGTGAACCAACTATAATGGAGTCCCAGCTCTCATTATCTTGTCAAATGGTTTTCTTGTAACTTTTTCAACTAGGCAAAACTCATATACAGTCAACTCGATACTAGTTAGCGGGCCTAATAGACTACTTGCTGCTAATTGGCTTATCCTCTCTTACCATATGTGTTTGAGTCTACTATACCACACATTCACATCATCATTAGCACAATTAGATGCAAAGGCAATAGAAAAATAACAAGAATAACTATTAAATGAAATAACATCTAATGCATACATTCCAGAATGGACAAACCAGAACAAATCAAAAAATTATCGTAATTAATAAAAACAATAAAGTTTTCAAAGGACAAAGTGTATCCTCAGCGATCTAAACAAAGTACTAAAAACAGGTTCTATCAAATATCTAGAGTATAAAGAATGTTATGCAGGTATAGAGTCTGATCACTTCGCAACTCTAGCTTGCAAGTGCCAATTTCTCTGATAATGACGAATACTCTGTTTTCCACAGAAATCCTCCTAACCTGAGGACTCAATTGGCAAAACTCCATGTACGTGCTTCTATCTCGAGCTACATAGTTAGTGTATAATACTAAAAATTCACTGTTAGAAAATTTTTATTTAATTTTTAAATTTTCTTTGTAAAATATCGAGAAAATTCATATTGTAATCTACTTTGATTTTTAGATGCAACACCGAAAAATTTAATCTTTGAATTTTTCAATTTGATTCTCCCATATAATTATAAAGGGTTGGAATTTTCTATTTTTTTACCCCTATAATTCATAAGGTATTAAGTGGCTTGGTGGTGTTATATCTTTTTGGAAAGTCTTAAAGTCATGGGTTCAAACCTCCCTGGAGACAAAGGACAAGAGATAAGTAGCCTTGGGTGATAAATAAGTAGTCTTGTGTGGATGAAATTTGTGAGAGGCAAAAGGACTTACATGGTAGCAAGTAAACTTATAGTTGTAGGATATGTGAGAGACAAGTACCCTCATGTGGGAGTGAGTTGGCTTGTGTAAAGAAAATGAAGGACAAAAGGTCTTGTGAAGGTGTATAGGGTGGCTTGTGAAGGTGTTTGGGTGAGTAGGGCATCTTGTACAATTGAGGAAGGCGACTCCAAGGTTGTGCAGACCAAGGTTCTAAGACTTGAATGCATTAGGTCACCTTGTGCCAAAGAATGAGATGCTTCACATCTATGGAATGTGAAGGCAAGGTACCTTGTGAGCTTAGGGAGGCACCTTGTGACTGCGCAGAAAAGGGACACTGAGCCTTGCACTTGACAAGTTACCTTATGAGGATGGATGAGTTGCCTTGTGAGGTTATTTCAAAGGCACAAGTTGCCTTGTCCCTTAGGAGGAGACACCTTGAGTGGTTTACAGAGTATGACTCTTAATCCTTGAAGGCATTGAGGTGCCTTTCTAGAGTGGATGAGATAACTTGGGAAGCCTGCAGAGATAGGTTCTGACCCCATGTGAAGGTCAGTCGCCTTGTCCCTTGCCATGAATCACCTTGCCTCTATCAAAACATAACCTATAGGACACCTTGTTCCCAAGCAAGGTGTCTTGTCCATATGAACTTTGTATTTGCAAGTCGCCTTGCCAAAATCACAAGTCACCTTGCTCAGTCAATTTTTCACTACTGGAGCTACAAAATAGCAAAAATGGATAACCTAACCCAATTCAAACCCTTGAATCATCAGGAGCAAGATTGTAATTGATCATTTTATTAAAAATAAGGATGAATAAAATCTTAATGCATCCTCTTTCTTGTTCATTCCTTCACTCTCGAACTCTCATCACTCTCTTCCTCACCTACCTGCTTCTCTCTCAATCTCTCTCTTAAGATCAACTCAAGTTATCTCAAATTTCCCTCCATTAGACTTCCAAATCCTCAATCAAGCTTGTGAGAAAGAGGATTTAGAAGAAAAATCTTGGGTTTGCTTAAACGGGACAAAAGCTAGGGTTTTTGCTACCTCATGGCCAAAACTCAATCCAACCCCAAAATAAAAGTAATTTCTAACTCAATCCAACCTCAAAATAAAAGTAATTTCTCCTTCCTAAACTTGGATCTAGCCTTCTCATTAGTAGATTGAAATTTATTGTAAAAACTAGGAAAATTTTGTTGGAGATCAAAAACCCTGGAAATTGTAAATGATAAATTTGGAGAAAAATTGAATGAAAATTTGTATGTACATGTAAATGGTGGAATTAGAATACACATTCTTGGATTAAAGAAAATTAGGGTCTATGCTAATTTAGAGAAAATTCATAAACCCTAGAAATCAATATGATTTATATTAAATTTGTTATTATTGTATTAGGATAAGCGATTGGAACCAAGGAGGGATTATATTGAAATTAATTTTAAAATTGGGAATGGATACCCTCTCAAAAGGTGTGTGAATGGCTATATTATATATGAATGAGAAAATGATTTTTAAATTAAGATTTGTAAAATGAATTTTGAAATAGATTTATAATTACTTTGTGATTGTGATGTGTCCAAAATTAAATTATGGTCAATCCATGACTCTTAAGTTGTTTATTGGATTTATTTGCACCATGTTACATTTGAACATTTATTGTAAATTGTGAATTTTGCTTTATCTTGTAAATGAGTATGATTTAAATAATGAAATGAATTTGATAAAGATTATTGTCTAAGATTTTCACGTACCGGGCCATCGAGCGGTATGGTTAAGACTGATTTGATTAAATTAGCTCAAGTCAGCCGAATGTCGTGGTGGCACCCCACGAAAACAATTCCGGGCCAACACCAAGGAGAAAGGGAGATTTTATGAAAAATTGTGAAAAAAACCCTTGACGGATTCTACCAATGACTATTGGTAGAAAAGTAGTTTCAAGAAAACCCCCAAAATACGAAAATGAAAGTTTAAATTGTTTATTGATTAAAACACTTGAGTCATGGTGAATTTGAATTGAATTCCATTTTTATGTATATGGTTGAGGTGAATTTTGATATACATGTTTGGCACTACCATCCTCACCCCTCATTCATGTTCATCATGTCATTGCAATTCATTCACTGAATATTTTTAATACTCACTTCCCTATTTTCTAAATTTTTTAGAGAAAGCATAGATTAGAAACGTAGACATTGTCTAGTGTCAGTCGAAGAAGTTACTTTTGTTAAACCTCGATAGGTAATAGTCGTGAGATTTAATTTGGGATCTATGTTATATGAACCATGGAAAGAAAGCTTTGTACATCTCCTTATGTTTAGATTTAATTGATATTTGTTTGATTCTTCTTAAGCAAGTATTGGTGAAATCCTTGCTATTTCAATGTGGAACTTTATTTATTTGTTTGAAATTATCTTTTGTAAGGCATTTTGCTTTTATTGGGATATTTGGATTATATTGTAAATTTTTTATGCACATTTTGAAGTTGGGGAGTTATTTCAATTACTTGGGATTGTTTGGATGGTCAGAAAGGCCTATGAATGATTTGGTATTGATTTTATTCATGAAATGAGTTGGATATCAAAAAACTTTACGGTACCACGGGACACGAAGTAGAGTTCACATATGTTTCAGAGTAACGCAATGGTTGTTATATGCTGACGGGAGAGTCGGGACATGACAATTCTATTGGTATCAAATTTTAGGCTCACAATTTTAAATATTTAAAGGTTTGAAATGTTTCCAAATGTCTCCAAAAGTTCTCCAAAAGTTTTAAAAATATTTTTCTTTTTGAAATTTCAGAGTTTAAAAGATTTTTTAAAAAATTTACAAAAACCTTATATGGATTCTTAAGGACTATAATCAATTTTATTTTTAGGGGGTTAAATACCTAGTCTAATACCTAATTTAGTAGGCTAGGGATAGTATCTCTTCTTATAAGAATCATGTCACCTAAGCAAAGGATGGGGAATGTTAGTGAAATTTCTCCTTTTGAGCATGAGGATGAAACATCCTCATATGCTCCAACTTCTTCTCCGACTGCAACTAATACTCACCTGGCTCCTTCAATTGGGATTCCCCCACTACCACTCAATGCACTTCGATAACGGACCGAGTGATGGAATACTTATAGCACTCATCTCCAAGCCCCTCCTCAAGCGCCAATTCCTCTTCACTGAGCCCAATCGTTTTACCTACTCCTTCAGTAGCACCCATTGCTCCTCCACCTCAGTGGCTACTCCCATCAACCATCCAACCATCGAATTGTCCAAATAGATCAAAAAATCTTGATAACTTGGATGTGTCACCTTTACGAGGACGAGTGATGCGATGGTGGTGAAGAAATGAATTAATCGTGTTTAGGAGAACGTGATTAACACTTGATGACAAGTTGAAACTACTAGTGGCTATAAAGTTATTGGACGAAGATGCTTGAGCATGGTGGGATAGTCTTAAGGAGAGTTCCACAACACCCATTTCTTGGAACGAATTCTTTAAAGAATTTGACAAAAAACTATTATACTCGATTCTATTGAGACTTAAAAGAGAAGGAGTTCCTTCACCTTCGCCAAGGCAATAAGTCGATTGCAGAATATGAGACAGAGCTGAGGAGGTTGTCCTCATTTGTTCTGGAATTGGTGACTTTAGATGAATATTTGCATTTCAAGTTTGAGGAAGGCATAAACTTGTCCATACGGGAGAAAATATCAGTGACCATAGCCCATACTTATAAAGATGTCTTGGAATTAGTCTTGAAGGCTGAGAAAATGGTTAAAGAAAGGGGAAGAACAATAGAAGGACAAAAGCAGAAGAGGAGATCCGAAAACCGCATCAAGCCAAGGTTCAAAGTAAAGTAGGAGCACATGTTACGCCCCGAACCGGGATCGTGAATAGCCGCCTGTTGCCCTGAATGTCGGCTATATTTTTACAGAAAATCGGACAGAACCTCCCCATATTTTGGAGGTTTCTCATATACAATTTAACCTGTATATTAACAATCATCCTGTCAAATAAACAAATGGTCATCCCAGCCTCTCCAAAATCAACCAATCCCACAGCAGACATCCAGGACAATGCAAGGCTATAAAAATTTCTAGCAGTCCTAGCCACAAATCTCTACTGTCATGCCTAACTAGAGCATGAGCAGCCACCACACCGAGCGAACCTAAAGTTTATACAAATATACAACAAATTCCCAAGTAGAAAATTTAAATGCTTACAGGTGTCTCAATGCAAGTGTAATATGAGAGTTTCACAAACAATGTCCATAATTTATACAGTCATCCCTTAAAAATATACACGGCCAACTATGGACCTCAATATCAAGACCTCGTAGGGTCGATATAAAATAAGGATTTCAAATTTCAACTTAAATTAAATTCTCACCATCGTAATATACCGAATCCACAAAAACCTCTAGAGCCTGAAATGTCGTTCTAGCATAATAATCCTGTCTGAGGAGGGAAAGAAGAGGGGTGAGTATCAACGAAGATACCCAGTGAGTGAGGGGATTAATATCAAGTACAAATAGTGTAAGTGAACATTGGAGTGTCAAACAATATCATTCGTAAACAATAATTCACGATTTGCAGTAAAACATGATATGTTTAGTAAATGAAATTATTTAGTCAATCACACGATATCATATATATATGCATCCATTTAAAAAAATCAAGTATATCATAGAGTAAGCCGAAAATGATCCTGGCAAAAGTCAACCATGGCTAAGGACAAGCGCGTCAGGGGTTTTATTATGCAAGATTGTTCTAAAGTTGCTCTCTACCCCGGCGTTGGCCATGAGTTCGCTGGGGCTAGCTTATCATCGTGTATAGAACCCCGCGCGATACTAGACAGTAGCGTAACACACATCCTCTCCCTATGTGGGTTCAACCGGCCGGACCTATAGCCATATAAACTGACGTTTACGGATACCTCCTACAGAAGCATATCCGGACAACCCGTGCCTCTACAAACGCCCTTCGTAGCTACGGAATCAATCAAGTCATATCATCTCATCATATCATATCATCTCATCATATCATATCATCACATAACTAGTGGGCATCCAACCCACATAGTTCATCAAAGCATTTCAAATCCGCATGCCAATACATTTCATCAAATCATTTCAAATCAGCATACCAATTTAACGGTAGAAAAGGAAACTTATCAAATTTTCAAGTAATGGCACAATTTTGTTTCATTTCAAACATGGATGCATAGTCATAGAAAACATAAGTTTACGACACTCCAATAATCACAAAACAGATTTGAGATTTAATATCACAAGTCGAATCAATGCATATCAAAGCATGTTTTGTTTAAAAACACGGTAAACTCGGATTTCACTATTTCATGCAAGAGATTAGGATCTCACTCACAGTATATGGGAGAGTATGTCACTCCCCAAAATATACCACACTGTATAAGCAACGTGCTCCCCTCGTTCGATCACCAAGTGTCATTACAATGACAAAACACAATATGTATATATATAAGATTTGTGTCACACATTTCAAAAGCCACTATGTTAAATTTATACTTTTAATTAATCCTATGTCTAGGATCAAGACTTAGGGTCTCATAGCTAGGCTTCAAATGTGCACATGTGCTGTCCCCTTTTCATCACCCAATGGCAATTTCAATTCCTCATTTCTGAAGGCACAATACAACACATTAATTTCAAAACAAATGATATTTAAACCAAGAAACCATCATTCTAACAACCCACCTCTTGAATTCCCCAAAATAGTCCACGATTTTTAGAACTTTATATGCTCAAGTCTCACTTCCTTTCTCCTTTTTCTTTTAAATCGATAGACATATATATTTATACATCATTCTTACACTAACATTCTGCACATCTTTCATTTTCATCTCAACCAACAAACACACATATATAACACCACTTTAACACTACAATTCAGCACGTTTCATTTATAAATAATTAACACAATCAAAGTCAAGTCATATTCCATCCTAAAAATCTCTCAAAGTCGGAAGCAAGCCTAAAATAATTAATTTTCTACAGTATAGAAAATCTTTGAAAAATCATACACTTTTCGATTCCCATCCAAATGTTTCAAACCACATGTCATTTTCAAGGTGTAAAAATCTAGTTTCATAACGCGAAGATCGTATTTAGAGCGCCCATATGCAGGACAACTTATAATTAAAAAGATTACAACAACCTTTAAACTCTAACCAAAATTTTTAAACTATCCTTCATATACAAACCATTATGCCAATTAACAACTCAAAACAACCTAAGAAAGACATAAAATATACAATATCCTTCATTTTATGGCTCATTTCATTCCAATCCTAAAACCCAAATACATTTATGCATACTTCAAAATTTAACTCTGAGAGAAACTATTCAAAGTAACTTAGCATGATTCTATGATCCTATAACATGCTTCTTTCATACTGAACAGCCCAAATTCACACAGACTTCTAAATTTAACCTTAATAATAATATGTAAACATTTCAGAAATTGTATTCTATTCGCATTCCACTTATATTCTAAAATTATACAAAACTTTTCATCTTAGATTCAACCCTAGATTCATTCAATTTATCGAATAGAGCAGAAATTTCCTTACCTAGGTTTTTCTCGAATCGCAGACCTAACGTCCTTGCACAACTCAGTTCAAAATCTTGTAATGTCTCCAAATCGAAGTACATGTGAGCAATTAAACCTAGCTACTCAGAATATTCAAACCCTAAAACTAAAATCGGGAGTCTGTTCTTACCTATGCAGATCGTGACTTACGGTTTTCAGAAGTTTGATTGACGACTGTAGTTTGGGGCTTCAGCCGAGGTTGCAGAAGGGTGTGGCAGAAAGAGCTCTTGGCAGAGAGCTGCATACGCGAGTAGGTGAGAGGGAGAGAGACAGCGCGCACTGTTGCGCGCGGGAGTGAGTAGAGAATCGAGAGACAGAAACAGTGAGATCTAGAGACAGGGGGTGAGGAACATAGAGAAACAATGAGTGAGGTAAAGAGATAGAGAGAGAGACGGTGGTGGCTGTGGTGGTGTGTGGTGGCGGCCGTGGTTGGTGGCAAAAATAGGCGGAGGGAGTGAGAGAATCGGCTTTGATCAAAAGAGGGCGAGAGATCGAGAGAAGTGAAGAGAGACAATGAGTGAGATAGAGAGAGATAGAGGGAGAAACAGAGGGATCGAAGGGGAAAGATAGAGAGGGAAAGCGAAATAGAGGTGGTGGTGCGGTAGCAGTGGGTGGCGTGCGTCGGAGAACCGTGAGAGGGAGAGATCGGGAGAAAGAGAGAATCGCGAGAGATAGAGAGAGAAAGGGAGTAGAGAGAGAGAAAGGAAGGCAGTGTGTGTGGCTGTGGGTGTGAGACGGTGGTGCTCAGCGGCGGAAGGCAACGGCGGAGGGAGGTGGCGGAGAGAGTGAGAATCGCGCAAGAAAGAGAGAGACTGCAGGGAGAGAGAGAGCCGCTAGAGAGGAAGAGACGGAGAGAGAAAGAGGGAGAGAAGAATTAGGGTTTCTAACCCTAATTCTAATTGGGGATTTGATTTTTTTTAAAACATATATAAATAAATAAATTTTATATATCTATAATTTATATAAATTTCACACCCACATTTCACCAAAAATGGCTACGAATTACGGACATGACTTTTAAAATATACCAAACATTTAAATTCGATACCCCTAAATTGAAAATCAATATAATTAAATATTTTATATATAAACTGGAGAATATTATATATATATATATTTCAAAAATAGAATACAATAGTATGGACACCGCATTGTCGGTGTTACAGCAGAGGGTCCTATGGTGGAATCTCGATATCTGGATCCATTGGCACCCCACAAGACCAACGTATGTTCCACCTTGGGACCCCCACATCTAATGCCACTTCTGGGAGCAAATCGGTGGGAAATAAGAAAGAGAAGTGTAAGAACTATAGGAAGTTCCATTATGGGGTTTATAATGTATCTCAGAGGTGCTATGAATGTGGAAAGAAAGGTCATTTCTGCAATGCTTGTCTAGAGTTGGGAGGAGGAGGCCAAACAAGTCAAGAATACCCTATTGGTTCAGGGGGCAGTCAAGCCTATCACCCTTACCTCAACTCCAAATGCCACACCATGGATAGGGACTGGGAGCAACATAATGGCTGCTCCAACCTAACATCCGCAAGTGAGAACTCAAACAAAGATATATGCAATGACAAATGAGGATGTACAAAATAATCTGGATATAGTTACAAGTAAATTTTCTAGAATTTGAAACTTGATGGTTTAGAAATTTGAATACAAATATTATGTGGTCATGCATGCATGATTTTAAATTTGAGTCACATGAGAGATAATGTATGATAGTGAAGTTAAGGAAAATTATTTGGATGTCTTGTGGTAGTTATGGTGATAATGATGATTTTATATCTTAACTGAATTTAACATTTAATTCCTTTAGAATTATATAGGTGTTATTAACACATAGCATCAACTTACAAACCCCACAGGATGATTTGTCTATACATGTCCCTTTTACCAATTTTTCTAAGCTTTAAAGGTTTCAAACCATAGTTTTAATTGTTTAATAGTTTCTATTCATAGGTATGATGAAAATTTTTTGTGTTGATACCCATGTTTTAATTGATATGCAGTCAAATAACTCTTTTGTGAGCACGAAGTTTGCTAAACACTCTGAAAAGCCTTTGACCCCACTTGAAGAGGAGTTATTGGTTATCACTCCTTTGAGGGAAAGGTTGAACAAGGACACGTGTATAAGGCGTGTGAAGTTGTTATAGAGGGTGAAATCCTTGAAGTAAACTTGATTCCGTTGGAAATAAGGAACTTCGACGTCATACTGGATATGGATTGGTTATACCTCTATCGAGTTTTAGTAAATTACTACACTAATGAGGTGGAATTCTGTAAAGTAGGATGTCCTCCGCTTGTATTCACCAGTAAACAACGAGTCTTACTGAGTTGTGTAATCTTGGCATTAGAGACACGGAAATTAGTGTACAATGGTTGTGAGGCTTATCTAACCCATATCATTAACACCACAATGGGAAGTCCAGAATTGATAAATGTGCTAGTAGTGACGAGTTTCCGGATGTCTTCCCTGATAAATTACTTGGTTTACCTCCGATCCGAGAGTTCAACTTTGCTATCGATTTGGCTCCCAGAACCGCACCTATTTCGATCCCTCCTTATAGGATAGCACCTCCAGAGTTGAAAGAATTGAAGGTCCAACTTCAAGAATTGTTAGATAAGGGGTTTATCCAATCGAGTACTTTACCTTGAGGTAATCTTGTTTTATTCGTACAGAAGAAAGATGGTATCCTCCAGTTGTATATCAACTACCCACAACTAAATAAGGTAACCATCAAGAATAAATACCCTCTACCGAGGATTGATGACTTATTCGATCAACTCCAAGGGGTTAGTGTCTTTTCGAAGATTGATTTGAGGTCGAGTTATCACCAATTGAAGATAAAGGATGATGATATCCACAAGACTGTGTTTATGACGCAATATGGGCACTATGAGTTTCTAGTAATGCCTTTTGATTTGACGAATGCACCTACAGCTTTCATGGACCTCATGAATCGAGTCTTTCATCCTTACCTCAATAAGTTCATCATAGTATCCATTAACGATATCTTAGTGTACTCTAAAAATGATAAAGAGCATTCTGAGCATCTTCAAACTATGCTGCAAACTCTCTGAGAGAAATAGTTGTATGTCAAGTTCTCCAAATTTGAGTTTTGGCTAAGGAAGATTGGTTTCTTAAAGTATATTGTATCCGGAGATGGGATATTTGTTGACCCGAACAAGGTAGAGAAAATTCTAAAGTGAAAATAACCTAAAATTGTCACTGAGGTGAGAAGTTTCTTCGGACTGACAGGATATTACTGAAGATTTGTAAAAGGATTCTCTAAAATTGTGGCTCCATTGTCTAGCTTGACTCGAAAGGGAGTCAAATTTGAATGAAGTGATAACTATGAGCAAAGTTTCCAAGAACTCAAGAAAAAACTCACGTATGCTCCAATACTTGCTGTTCCTACTGGTGGTGACAACTATGTGGTTTATAGTGATGCCAGTAAACAAGGGTTGAGATGTGTTTTAATGCAAGGTGATAAAGTGATTGCCTATACTTCTCGACAATTGAAGAAGCATGAATTGAATTACCACACTCATGACGTAGAGCTAACTACCATCATTTTTGCCTTAAAAATTTGGTAGCATTACTTATATGGAGTTACATACAAAATTTTCACCAACCACAAAAGTCTAAATACTTGTTCACTCAAAAAGAGCTCAATTTAAGATAATGGAGATGGTTAGAGCTTATCAAAGACTATGACCTGGTGATTAACTATCACCCAGGCAAAGCGAATTTAGTCTGGATGCTCTAAGCTGCAAGTCTTCTTCTTTTTCATCTCATGGAAGTTTTTATCTCTCATATTTGTTGGGACTCCATACACTGGGAGTCAAGTTGGCTAGTGATGAGCATGGTACACTTTTGGCCAAGTTTGAAGTACGACCAATCTTGGTAGACCGTATTAAAGAGTTCCAAGCAGCGGATGAAGAGCTAAAAGGCATAGTGGAAAAAGTTCACAAGGGTGAAAGTGGTGACTTCCATATTCAAGATGATGGTATGGTAGTATATGGAAAACGAATTTGTGTTTCCAAGAATGATGAGCTCCAGAGAGTCATACTTGAAGAAACACACTCTTAGGTATATGCAATGCATTCCAGAAGCATAAAGATGTATCGAACCATCAAAGAAAGTTATTGATAGTTAGGAGTGAAGCGGGAGATAGCCAAGTTTGTGACAATGTGTCTTGTGTGCCACAAATCAAGACCGAATATCAGAAGCCGGCTAAAACATTACAACCATTGCCTATACCCAAGTAAAATGGGAGTACATCACTATGGATTTTGTGATGGGATTGCCATGTACTTCGAGTTGACACGATGCTATATGGATGATAATAGATCGACTCATGAAATCAGCCTTATTTTTACCGATTCAAAATTCCTATCCTTTGAAAAGGTTGGCGAGACTCTACATAAATGAGATTATCCGATTTCACAGAATTCAGATGTTTATAGTCTCTGACCGTGATCCCCGATTTCCTTCGCAATTTTGGCCCGAGCTACAAGAATCCTTAGAGACTAAGCTAAAATTCAGTATAGCTTTCCATTCTCAGACCAATGGACAGTCAGAGCGAACTATTCAAATGTTCGAGGATACGCTGAGAGCATACATCATGGACTTTCAGGGGAATTGGGATAGGCACCTTCTTTTGATTCAATTCGCGTATAACAATAGTTATCAGGGGAGCATCAGAATGCCACCTATAAAGCTCTTTACGGAAGAAAAGAACACCTTTGTGTTGGGATGAAGTTGGAAAGTGGAAGATTGAAAGTGTGGAGCTAATTGAGGTAACTATAAAAAAAGTGAAGGTGATTCAAGCAAGGATGAAGGTGGCTTAGGATAAACAGAAGAGCTACACTGACAAAAAAAGAAGACCTTTAGAATTTAAGGATGGAGACATGGTTTTCTTGAAGATATCACCTTGAAAGGTATAATCTGGTTTTAGAAACAAGAAAAATTGAATCCTCGATACATTAGGTCATTTAAGATCCTTGAGAAAATTGGAAATGTGGCTTATTGATTGAAATTACTCCCAAATTTGGAGAAAATTCATGAAATATTCTATATCTCTATGCTAAAAAAATATTTGTCAGATCCCTCACATATGTTAAAAGCTCCTCCCATAAAATTAAATCTAGACTTGAACTTCAAGGTACAGCCAGTACAAATCCTTAATCGACAACTCAAGCAATTGAGAAATAAAAAAATCCCAATAGTTAAGGTATTGTGGAGAAGAGTCAAGTTGAAAAAGAAACTTGTGAGACTGAAGAATTAATGCGAAAATAACACTCATAACTTTTTGATGTATAAATTTTATTTTAAATTTCAAGAACAAAATTTTATTTTAGTGGGTTAGGTATTGTAACACTGAAAATTAAATGTTAGAAAATTTATATTTAATTTTTAATTTTTCTTTGTAAAATATCGGGAGAAATCGGATTGTAATCAACTTTCAGTTTTGGGTGTAATATCAAAAATTCAATCATTGAATTGTTTAATTTTATTCTCCCATATAATTACCATAGAATTTTCTATTTGTTTTACCCATATAATTCATAAGGTATTAAGTGGGTAGGTGGTGTTATGTCTTTTTGGAAAGTCTTGAAGTCATAGGTTCAAACCTCCTTGGAGACAAAGGACAAGAGATAAGTGGCCTTGGGTGGTGAATGGGTAGCCTTGTGTAGATGAAATTTTTGAGAGGCAAGGGGACTTATGTTATAGCAAGTAGACATATGGTTGTTGAAAATGTGAGAGACAAGTATCCTTTTGTGGGAGTGAGTTGGCTTGTGTAAAGAAAATGAAGAACAAGAGGCCTTGTGAAGGTATACAGGGCAACTTATAAAGGTGTTTGGGTGAGTAGGGTACTTTGAGTAACTGAGAAAGGCAACTCCAAGGTTGTGCAGACCAAGGTTCTGAGAGTTGAATCCATTGGGTCACCTTGTACCAAGGAATGAGATGCCTCACATCTATGGAATGTAAAGACAATGTGCTTTGTGAGCATAGGGAAGCACCTTAGGACTGTGCAGAAAAGGGACACTGAGCCTTACACTTGACAAGTTATCTTATAAGGATAGATGAGTCACCTTGTGAAGTTATTTCGAAGGCACAAGAGGAGACACCTTGAGTGGTTTATAGAGCATGACTCCTGAGCCTTGAAGGCATTGAGGCGCCTTGCTAGAGTGGACGAGATGACTTGGGAAGCCTGTAGAGATGGGTTCTGAGACCATGCAAAGGTAAGTCACCTTGTCCCTTGCTATGAGTCACCTTGCCTCTATCAAAATATAACCTATAGGACACCTTATTCCCAAGCAAGGTGCCTTGTCCATATGAACTTTGTATTTGTAAGTCGCCTTGCCCAAAGCGCAAGTCACCTTAGTCAATTTTTCATTGCTAAAGCTGCAAAATGACTAAAATGGACAATTCCAACCCTTGAATTGTCAAGGGCAAGATTGTAATTGATCATTTTATTAAATATAAGGATGAATAAAATCTTAATTCATCTTCTCTCTCATTCATTCCTTCACTCTCGAACTCTCATCACTCTCTCCCTCACCCACCTGCTTCTCTCTCAATCTCTCTCTTATTATCAACTCAAGTTATCTCAAATTTCCCTCCATTAGACATCCAAATCCTCAACCAAGCTTGTGAGAAGGAGGATTTAGAAGAAAAATCTAGGGTTTGCTTAAACGGGACAAAAGCTAGGGTTTTTGCTATCTCACGGTCAAAACTGAATCCAACCCCAAAATAAAGATAATTTCTCCTTCCTAAATTTGGATTTAGTTTTCTTATTAGTAGATTGAAATTTATTATGAAAATTTGGGGAATTTTGTTGGAGATCAAAATCTCTGGAAATTGTAAATGATAAAATTGAAGAAAAATTGAATGCAAAATTGTATGTACATGTAAATGGTAGAATTAGAATACACATTTTTGGATCGAAGAAAATTAAGATTTGTGCTAATTTAGGAAAGATTCATAAACCCTAGTAATCAATATGATTTAACAACAAAATTGTTATTATTATATTAGGATAAACAATTGGAGCCAAAAGGGGATTATATTGGAATTGATTTTGAAATTGGGAATGAATACCCTCTTAAGATGTGAGTGAATGGCTATGTTGCATATGAATGAAAAAATGATTTTTAAATTAAGATTTGTGAAATGTATTTTGAAATAGATTTACAATTACTTTGTGATTGTGGTGTGCCCAAAATTGAATTATGATAAATCCATGACTCTTGAGTTGTTTATTGAATTTATTTGCATCATGTTACATTTGAACATTTATTGTAAATTGTGAATTTTCCTCTATATTGTAAATGAGTATAATTTGAATGATGAATTAAATTTGGTAACATGGTGCAAGTAAAAAGACATAGTCTAAGTCTTCCACAGACCGGGCAATTGGGGCCGCATGGTTAAGACTGATTTAATTAAAACTAGAGGCTTGGAGAAGCGAGGATGGAGAGTCACTCAAGTTGGTCGGATGACGTGGTAGCACCTCACGAAAATAATTCTGGGCTAAAGCCAAGGAAAAGGGGGAATTTTATAAAAAATTGTAAAAAAATAAAATAAAATAAAGACCCTTAATGAATCCTACCAACGGTCATTGATAGAAATATGATTTTAGCAAAACCTCCAAAATATAGAAATGAAAGTTTAAATTATTTATTAATTGAAACACATGTGTTATAGTGAATTTGAATTAAATTCCATTTTTATGTATATGGTTTTATTGATCACCTAGAGATAAATTTTGATATACATGTTTGGCACCACCACCTTCACCCCTTATTCATGTTTATCATGCTATTGTACTCTACTCACTAAGTATTTTTAACACTCACTCCCCCCTTTTCTAAATTTTTCAAAGGAAGTATAGATTAGAGACATAGACGTCATCTAGTGCCAGTCGTAGAAGTTACTTTTGTTGAACATCTATAGGTTATAGTCATGTTATTTAATTTGGGATCTATCTTATATGAACCATGGATGGAAAGTTTTTGTACATCTCCTTATGTTTGAATTTAATTGATATTTTCTTGATTCTCCTTAGGTTAGTATTATTGAAATCCTTACTATTCCAATGTGGAACTTTATTTATTTTGTTTAAAATTATCTTTTGTAAGGTATTTTGCTTTCATTGGGACATTTGGACTATATTATGAATTTTTTATACACGTTTTGAAGTTGATGAGTTATTTTAATTACTTGGGATTGTTTGGATGGCCGTAATGGCCTATGAATGATTTGGTATTGATTTTATTCATGAAATGAGTTGGATATCAAAATGTCTTGCGATACTATGGGACACAGAGTAGGATTCACACGTATTTCAGAGTAACGCGGCGGTTGTTACGTGCTCGACGAGAGAGTTAGGGCATGACACGGTGACTCCTGAGTCTATAATCCATAAAGGAAAGAAATTAGAGAGCATCACTATAAAGGAGACAAAGCTCAGACCATGTAAAGAAAAAGGACATATCTTCTGCTCATCACACTCATGAGCGAAATGATTAAGCTTTCCACATACATAGCACTTTACCTTGATCTTGTCCAGCTTCTTCTTTCTTTATGTACTTTTGTATTCTGTTGTCAGATTTCTCCGATGGCTTCTTCTTGATTGGAACTCGGGTCTTCTTCTCATGCTTTTTACATTTACGTTTGGTGCCACGGGAGCAGCTCTGCTCGACTTCGCTACATAAGCATGACCCAAATGTGGCCTACTTGTCATCATGCATGAGATAAGTCTTCATGATCTCCCATGATTCAAGTAAAGACTAGATCACTCCTAGTACCTGAAGCTCATTCAAAATTGGCTCGCCCGCGTTCTTTAGCCTACCGATCATAGTTGATATTTGTATCAAATGTTATTTTATCGTATGATCAATCATTTTCTTATAAATAATAAATTTATAAATCAGCATTCTCACCTTAAGAGCTGAAAGAGTACCATAATGCTCTTTTATAATGAGCCAAACCAATATAGTTGTAGGATACTCCTCATAGATAAGGATCATGTTATCATGTGTGCTACTAATTAGGATTGTCCTAGACCTCCTAATCCCGTCTAACCTGAGGTGTGGTATTCTCCTAGGGTCCACCATCTCATACCTCAAAATCTCAAAAAAAATCTAGCTCCTCAAGAACAAACTGAATTTTCCAGCACTAAATTTTGTAGTTGTTAGTATTCAGTTTATCCCATTTGTAAAGATCTTGAACGATAGTTTTCATTGCATTAAGAGAGACATTAGTGACATATGATACTTAATCTCACAATTTTGTATATTTTACGAATCAACAAATTTTAGATGATTTGAGTATAGACCTCAAAATGAGCATATGAATCAACAAACATCATACATCACAACCCAGGATCACATGATATCATCCAAATTTGGATTTGGCATACAAAAATCAACAAAAAGTCTCATTTAATGGCATGACACCCTCTAAAAATTAAAAAAAAAAAAAAATCATCTGGGATGACCTGATGCATGGCTCGGCACCCAATGCTCTGGTGGCAGCGCCCCACTCACTTGCACATGCTGCCTGGGCACTGGCACACGAGCTAGACGCGTAGTGCGTGGGCCACGCGCTTGCATGCATGCGACCCGCTTCCCGGGTTAGGAAACGGATACGGGTCGGAATAGACTCGGCCTGACCTTGTTCATGTGCCTCAGTTGTGTGAACCCCACCCGCCTGCACCCCGGGTGTCGCATGCCTCATTACACATGCACACCGTGCACCCGTGGGTCTGGGCTGAGTCTTCCCAACTTTTTGTAACCAGGTCCTGCAACCCGGCCACCAAAAAATGTGATTTTCCAACCATTTTTCATAACGATTTCAACCAGAAATTGAAATTGAACATCCTCCAACCATCTTGACTCAATTTTAGGAGGATTTAAACCCTAAACTCGGGGAATTCAAACACCGTCACTGTAGCCTTCTTGACCAAGTTAGAAAACTCAATTTGCGGCAATAGAAACTCACAAATAATATATCGAAATGCCGATCAGAACATGAGAAATATTTCTAGACCAACTTCATAGATAAAATCCTCCTCTATCTCGATGGATTTAAGGTTTTAAGGTCACGAATACCATTTATGACCGAAAGCTTCAACTATGAGTTTCATGGACTTAGAATGATCCAAAAATTAAATAAAAATCATATTCATGACCCTTGAGTGATGGGTAAGATTGTGGTATCATCAGATTCACGAAATTCATTCATGATCCGAGCCTTAAATTTTTACCCTACATATTTTATATCCGAAAAAATTTCAAAAATTATTTTAATAAATCTAACGAGATCTAATACCGATGTTAAATTTATTTGACACTAGCTAAAGTATGATAATTTTTCACAAAAAAAAAAATGAAAGATTGAATTTTTCAGGTTGTATCTCAATGTGTAGGTCTACAAAATATTAACCGAACTATGGAATCTCTCGAACCAATCACTCGATCATGATGGTGATCACATAATTGAATTATCACCGTAATATCACAACGCTTTAATCCTAAATCTATTGACACAATGATGATAAGAAAATTTTCTCGCTCCCTCAATAATTTTCTCACTCTCTCAAGCAATTCTCAATTATATTGTACTTAGAATATGTTCACTCAGACGAAATCTCAAATTTCACGTTGGAGTATAATCTCCCAAACACGTGAGAGAGAGAGAGAGAGAGAGAGAGGAGGGAGAGTTATTAAGGAGTTGGGAGATCACGGGATTAACCACTCATTTTAAATTTAAAAATTTTACTTTGTAGTAAAATAACCTTATATGGGCATATTTACCGACAACTCATAGTTTAGTGGCAAAATTTCTTGCGATTGATGCATGGTTGCTTATCAAAGTTGGTGTAAAAATTTCAGATCGTGACACCTGGGTACAAAGAGGCCCATAAAGGGCACAAGTCACGACATCATATATTAGACATACAAGAAAAATCCCTTCAACAGAACTTTTGGGTTTCCCGTGAATGTCCTTCCCAATGGAGATGTTCTATTTCCTGGGTCAGCTGCTTTTGGTCTTACATGGATATCGGTGTGTTTCTTATAGTTGTAGAGTGTGCAGACATTTATACTGAGGCATTGGTGACATCGTCTTTACTTATAATTTTTTAAAAAAATATTGTTCAGCATTTTTGTTTCTCAGCAAAACAGTAAAAGAGGTTAGGGGAAAGCCAAAAAAAAAAAAAAAAAAAAAAGGAGGTTGGGAAGGGGACAAAAAATTGATATTGTCCACTTACAAAATAGATGAATGCAATTTTAAATGTTTGGGCGCTGTCTGACTCCAATTGAAGTTTAGGGGATATTTCAAAGTAGATAAAAGTTTAGGAAAATATTTGGGGTTTGGCCTCTGTTTTTTTCTTTTGATCTAGAGATTAATTTTGTAATTGTGCAACTTTGGTGTATCAGAGTTGCTTTGGCACCCTTGACTAAGGCAAAGATCTTATGGCAATGTTTCTCAGCCTCATCTTGTATTGTTCAGACAGGACCACCAAAATAAGTATTTCTGACACTGCCCAAGGATAAAATGTTAGGTTTCCTGATTTTCCATTGATATGTTACCTTTAGTTAAGGTCCTTTATATGTTGTTATATCTTAATCTTTAGATACCCTGATACACCTGGTATATGGACAAAGGAGCAAATTGAATCCCGGGTGCTATTCATGCCAAAGGTGGAACATTTTTCTGCCATCTTTGGAATTGTGGAAGAGTTTCAAATTCAGGTATGTCTCTTAAAAGTTCATCTTAGCTTTCTAATAAATTAGGTATAGAAACAATCAGATGCAAATATGGATCAAGAACTCAGTACATAAGTTGGACATCTATCAACTGGAATTTTGCTTCATAAATGCTTAAACTTTTGCTAAATGTAAAGAGTGCTGATGGAAGAGCTTGAGCCCGTGCGTACTATCTCTTGTCTATGGTATGGTATACCTTATGAAATCGTCAGATTTGGCCTCATTTGAACTGTAGCAACTTCTTTAACTTGCTAAATCTTCTTGATTGATGACATTTGTTACAACTATGTCAGCCAATGGGCAAGCTCCAATTTCCTCTGCAGACAAGGCATCAACACCTCAAATTCCAAGCAATGGCATAGATGTTGCACAATTTTCACCACCCCTTGATCTAAGGACAGAGGAAATGCTATGGAAGTTGGTTAAGTTTTACTCCATAGGCCTAGCGTGACAATGGTTTGTTGATATAGGTTGTTTTCAAGAAGTTATCTGATGCTACTTTCGTCAGATCTCTATTGAATTAAATTAGAGGGTCAAAGAAGTATAATATACGTGGAATCATCATTTGCCTGGTCTCCCCGGTTACTTGCAGTTCTACCACAGGTAGCACCTTTTGTTACTTATAGGGAAGCGCCCGCATGTGGGCTAGAGTTCATTGGATATAAGGTAGTGCTTATGCTATCCTCATCTGAAATGAAAAGAAAATAATTAGTTGCATTCTGCGTACACACATAAACATGCAGCTAGTTCCCAAAAAATAAAAAATAAAAAAATTGAATTCATCATTGATTTATCTACTTGCTCTCTCATTTGATGGCAGCACTGTGAACTATTTATTTTAATCTCCTCGTCACAACCTTGAATTGGTTAAGTGGATTTATGTTTTTCTTCTGATGCAAACAGGCTTTGACAGAGTTGATATCTGATGGAGCATGGCTAAAACAGTCCAAAACGGGTTGGGCTCATGCCTGGCCCAAAACATGTTGAACAGCTCTTGACAGCCTAGACGACGACCTGATTGGCCCCTAACTAATTCGTCAATAGTCTAGCCCAAAAAAGTTTACCATCATGAGGCATAAGACCCTCCTAGTCGGTGGCCCAAGGAGCATGTTCAACTGTAAACGTGTCGATAACAATGGATTTATCTTCTAGATGGGTAAGCACAACTCATACTCTCTCAGTACCCACCAACCAGATCCTGTTTGGTGGCTAATTGTTACGGTGCTCGGTCACCTCCACTCAATTTGCTAAAGTAAATTTTCTCTTTTCTTATGAACACAGACATAATCTCGCGTAAACAGAAAAAAGATCTCTAGATATGGAAAGGAATCTCAATGACACCTTAAGCCTTCCTAATCAATAGAGATAAGAATCTTTTTTAAATCTTCCATCATAATCCCCGTAATCTCAGGATACTCCCATAAGAAAACTAAGGTTTTAACACCCCACATACATACGACTCCCCCAAGCGAAAGTATATAAACTCCAACGTGCCTAATGCCAAGGAAAGTCCTCTGGACTTGCAAAAAACACCCTTGAGTACACAGAGCTTTCTCTCTCAATCTATTTCTTTCTTTTCGAAAATCACTCTGTAATTTAAGCGTCAGAGTCTCCCCTACCGGAGTATCCTCCGACGATCTTTTGTAGGTCCTATTAATCAAGATCGTCAAATGACCAAGTCCTCCCGTTCGAGTTAGTAGGATCATTATCTGTGGAGCCAAACCCATATCTAACAGATTGATGCCATCTGTGAGAGCAAACTAACAAAAAGCTTGTCTTGCACCACTTTGTCAACAAAGCATTCCTCCACGAAGAGTAACTAGAGCTGCCTCCAGAGCAGCATCTTTGATGGAGGGCTGCACGGCCACCCAAACGAATGCCGCACTACCTGCGACAGATAACCCTATGAGTATCTCTATTGTTACAAGCCCACCTGAGGTCCGGTCTCCAGTAAATTACCAGAACCACCCAACACCACTTATCACTCTTACCTCTCTAGAAAGGGCTACTAGACCCTAGTTAGAGAGGCTGGAATCTAGGCTATAAGGCATAAGCAAGCAGTTGGAAGAACTCAGCCATACCCTCTGACCAGGAGTTCAATCCTCCTCTCATGGATCGGATCATATGCCCACACAGAGGCTCAAGCCTAGGGAAACTCGAGAGCCCTCAGTGAATTCCCATAATAATTCGGATAACCTCAGAAAACAAGTAGAACACGGGAAGAGATGAGCCTACTCAATACCACATTGGGCTCTCACCTTTTAATTCAAAGATATCCTCCGGACCGATACCCCGCAACATACTTCTCCCTCCTTTAGAGAGTACAATGGCACTGCTGACCCCAGAAATCATGTGGCACACTTTATCAAGGTGATGATTGCAAGAGAAATGTCAGACGCCGCCATGTGCAAATACTTCCCGATAGTAAAAGGTGAGACACACTGATAATGATGTGATTCAATTCGTTTCCCTCATTTAATATCAAAAGTTTTTCCCAACTACAACAGCAATTCGAGACACACTTCATTATCAATAGGGGGCCAAAAGAAAGTCCACATCTCTCCTCACATTGCAAAAAATGAATGATAAACCACTGAGAGACTTCCTCAAGAGGTTCAAAGCTGAGATAATGAAAGTCTCTGGCCTAGACTACTTCATAGCGTTAGCAGAGCTGCTCACGAGACTATGACCGTCTAGATTGAAGACATCCATCACAAAGAATCCCTCATCCTCTATTCAAGAGTTCTAAGCCCACGTGGAGAAATATATCACGGCAGAAGATGCTTAAGCCTTTGATAGGCGGCACAACTGACTATCTTAGAAAGAGCGTAGCCGATTATCCCAGCAAATGTCACCTAAGAGGGCTCGCCAAGGGCCCCAACAACAACGTAGATTCACCACTTACACCTCTTTGATCGAGGCCCCTAGCCAAGTACTCCTCTAGATTCAAAACATTTCTTACATCAAGTGGCCTCCTCGTCTCACAGAAGATGATTCTAAGAAGGACAAAACTCGGTATTGCCACTTCCACCGAGACTACGGTCATCTCACTGATGAATGTAAGAAACTAAGAAATGAACTTGAGTTCCTTATCCGAAGTGGTTGACTCCAAAGATTCATCAATGCTGAAAGAGAGGGCATGCCCCCCAAAGCTCTCATAATCTAAAACGAGAGAATGAAGAAGTCAATTAGCCAGTCTCAGGTGACATGCTCAACCAACCAAATGGGGTTATCTTCTAGGTGCAAGGTGGATATGACCCCTCACAACCTTACCTTCCGGCCCATATTCTACAGGCATTACATCAGCGTGATTGGGTATGCGCACGGACAAACAAGAAGGGGCACCTAGTAGCCCTAATCTTTTAAAAGACAGAGCTATCCGGTTCCATATCCAAAGAAGTCCTTGCCACCCGTACTAGGAAGCCACCTAAGAATAAGAGGCCCATAATTGGTTTTAGTGATGATGACTTAGCAGGGGTCAACCCCGACTGGCGTGACTCTCTCATCATCATGACCAAGATCGGGCAATATGAAGTTAGAAGAATTTTCATCGATCAAGAAGCTGGCTACAGCCTCCTATACTAGAGCGCCTTTCAACAGAAGGGTTTTACCCCTAGAATATTTGCAGCCTCATACTGGACACATTAAAGGGCTCTTAGGCAAACAGATATACACTGAAAGTATCATCTCACTACCCATGACCCTTGGGACTCCACCTACGATGGTTTCAACTATATTTAATGTGGTGAAACTCCCTTCGCTCTACAATTTCATCTTAGGACAACTCGATCTAAACACTTTGGAGGCACTACAGAGCACGAAGCACATGAAGGTCAAGTTCATGACCTCTAATGGTATCAAAATGTTGCACTGTGATCCGAAACCCCCAACGCTTCCTCCCAAATAAACTTTAAACTTTTGTCTCCTTACGATTGCTCCTGTAGTACCCTTAGATAAGTGGCCTATGACATCTAGTCTTAGTGCTTGATCTACTTGTTATTGATTTATTCTTAATAATGTGTTCCACCCCATTCACGAAAAGAATCACACTAAACCAGACCTCTCAAACGAAGTCATTCAATAGGAATCTATCTTCCCAAATAGGCCACGGTCGCCTAGACCTCTTGAATGGAGTCTCTCGATAGAAATCTATCTCTCCAAACAGGCCACTGCCGCCCATTCCTCCTGAACAAAGTCTCTCAATAGAGATTTATCACTCTGAACAGGCCACTGCCTCCCAGTCCTCCCGAACAAAGTCTCTTAAAAGAGATTTATCTCCCCAAAATGGTCGTTGTCACCCAGTCCTCCCGAATGGAGTCTCTTGATAGAGATTTATCCTCCCGAATGGGCCACTATCACCCAATCCTCCCAAATGGAGTCTCTCGATTGGGATTATCTGTCTAAATGAGCCACTGTCGTCTATTCCTCTTGCACAAAGCCTCAAGATATGGACTTTTCTCCCTAAATGAACATATATTGCCCAGTCTATCAAGTGCATAGAACCTATCGAACAAAACTTATTAGGCACTTGTGACCTTTCCTATCGACCTACTCAAAAAAGGAAGTCTCACTAGGGACATGTCTCCCCGATAACTTTCTACTCGCAAGAAGGTGATTTAATTGGCTAGAGTACAAAACATGATGAAAACAAAGAAGCACTTCATTAATGCATTTGAAAAGAAGTACAAAGAAAGGAAGTTACAAAAGAAAAACAAAAACCCTGATCAGTGGATAGGGGGTCATCAGGCTCTATAGGAGTAATAGTAGACTCAGGTTCAGAAGCCAGGTCCATAGTGTCTGGGTGCAGGGCGTCCACTAACCACCCTACTCGACGATTGATCTCTATAGCACACTGGAGCCTCTCCAACAGCTGGTGCCAAGCACGCGTGTGATTATCAAAGTTCCTCATAAGGGCATCCCTCAACTCGGTTATCTTTCAGTTAGCAACCTGGAAAGATCATCGTGTACCTCAGCTAGCCTTTTTACAGCCTATAGAGAAGCCTCGCGAACCCTAACCTCCACCTTCAACTCTTCGCATTGTTAGAGTGCCGCATCCCATTCGGCCCTAAGCTGCTCCACTACCTCATTATGAGCACTCACGACGGCTATAGAGTACCTCATCTCCTCGAGCTCCCTTTCCTTCTACAAAAGGGTCTTCTCCAATTAAGGGACATCCCTCACCATCTAGTCAGATTGATGCCTCATGTGACTAAGCGTCTGCTCTCTCCATCGCTTTGGAAACTCTGCCAAGACCATGGTCTGAAAACACAAGTCAATAAGTTAAAAGAGGGAAAAGCAAACGAACACTAAGAAAAGGAGAATATCATCATAGCCGCTAAAAACAAGGCCTCATCCCCCTACTTGAGTGAGAGCTTATTCAGCTCTAGATCCGAACGGTAAAAATCCAACTGATCAACTATCCGTTTTCCTTCAACAGCATCAATATAGCAATGACGATTGTCTCCAACACTAATCGTTACCATACCATGCTCCTTCGAGCCTCAGAGCTCGTCAAAAGACCGAACAAGGATAGGAACACCTCATCCTCTAACATAACCTGCTTGCCCTTGTCTAAGGGTAACAATGGAACAATAGTGGATGGCCCCACACCAGGCACCTCTGTCAATTCGAGGCCAACACCTTCATGGTGCCCTAGGGGAGTTTCCTCTACTCCCGCTGGAACCTTAGGGACATTACCTTTAGCCCCCTCTTCACCACTTTCGGCCTCTATGCCACTAGTCCCCATGCATTTCAATTGAACTGCCACTCTCCCTGAGCCTCAAAACCAAGGTCCCCCACATCAATCGCTCTCAATACCAATAGAGGATCCTACCTTACCACCCTTTTTTCCTTCACCTCAAGGATAATAGAGGAAGGGTGTCAATACTGGCCTTGGACGCATCCTTTGCCTCTATCGCCTGTCTTTTCTTGTGCCTCGTCGTTTATCCATTGTGATTGCCTCCATATCTTCTTCCTTGAGAGAAGCGAGAATGTTAATTGGCTTCTTACACTTTTTCTCAACTAGGGGAGACCTTTGATCTTCCTTTTCTCTCCTAACAACAAGCCCACCAACGACAGCAACTGGTCATCTAGAAGTGACTCGACCCAAATGCATCTTTTCTTAGTCTCACAGTAACTATCGACTGAGTGCATGAATCTTGCATTGCAAGATAGTTGACAAGCCTTCAATCCAACAATCGGTTCCTACTTGGCTTCTGGTATTCTAGGCATCCATTCCCTGTTCAGAAATTCCACAAAGAAGTATTTTTGCATCCAGACTTTATCAATGGTCTACTTGTAAAAGAATTTCCAATTCGATTCGAGCCGAGTATGTAAATAGAACCACCCACCCATACAGCCATCTCGAGCGTATCTCTTCAAGGCGAACACAAACATCAATATCTTGAAATAAAAATGGAAGTGGTACAAACCCATCAAAGACATTATGACAACAACCAAGCATGAAGCACTAGGAATCAACAGCATTGGATAGATGTTCCAACGAACCAGTACCCAAGCGACATCACCTGTATATGGAACCTTCAAGCCATACTTGATGCACTGTTTATATATTGGGATATAGCCTTTTGGTGCTCTATTGGCCCTGCCTTCATCAGTGACCGACCAAATGACATAATCATCTCCGAGCAGCATGCTGCTCCGAACCTCTCATACTTCATTGTCGGTTATGATGCTCCTAATTTCATTAATGCTTGGCGAATCCTTAGCCATTTCTCTCTCAAAAAATCTCCACGGAAGGCTGAATCGTCAACAAATTTAATGTTAAAAAGACGAAAGCAAAAGTGGGAAACGAACCAGTGAACGTGTAGTTTTAAATCTATATCTGAGATGATTTGTCAAACTGGAGCAGCACGTGCCGCATTTAATGCATTGATTTGCAAAATCTGAAAGGTCTTCACTAAGTAGTACTCCTGAAGTCCCTTCTATGAATCAACTAAAAGGAGTATGGACAAGTGATAGAGCATGACCGAAAATGTCACATCTCAACCCTCGAGTTGAACACGTGAAAATCGCCGCATCACCCCGAAATATGGGTAAACCCATATCCATATACTGGGATAACGCAAGATATTCATCGATATCCATCAATTTCCAAAATAACTTGACAGAATCCAAAAGACCATCTCGGTCCATCCCTGTTTCAAAAGGCATGCATAAGGCTAACCCGACCATTCTAATCAAATCTATAGAATATAAAACAATTTCTTACTTAAGGGATCCTTATCAAATTACATCAAAAATAATTCCCAAAAAGAAATTCCAAAGAAATAAAAGGAGGTTCTCAACATACGTATATAAAACCAAACGAAATTCAAATCCAAATCAACAATGAGAGTATTCAAGATAGTTTTTCTAAAATAATTACAAAGTTTACCTCCATTTGGATTTACTAAAAACCTCAACCCAAAGAAGACTAGTACTTGAAGAAATCTGACAGTATAAGCTTCTTAGAATCTAACACTAGGCAATCACAAGTCTTAACTAGATTTCCTCTGTAAAAAATAAAAATAGAAGGGGTGAGTATAAACAATACTCAGTAAATGGAGTGCAATGACATGATTGTGACAATAAATGAGAAGTAAATATGGGAATGTAAAAATTTTCATTTTCAAACAAGTTATCAAATGTAAATAATTTAAAATAATCATGACAATTATAAAAAATATATCCATAAGTTCACATTTTTCAAAAATCATAGGGTCTCCCTAAAGAAACCACTTCCGCCCAAAGTTTTGCCAAACCTGAGTAGAAACCCATCAAGGGGTTTTTAATCCATTTGTTTCATAACACTACTTTCCCCTTCTTTGGTGTTGACTTATACTTCACCGGTGGTGTATCCGAATAATACGATGGGAGCTCAGGAGGCCTCCTCTACCATCTTTTACCAATAAACCCCCAACCACATCACTCCTTCAGGTCGCTCCGTAAAGAGAATGACTATGGTCATTTATCATCACATGCATCATCACTTTACAAATATTTCAATTTCATCTAATATGCCATGATTTCAGCAAATGGTTATCAAACCATACCCCAACATTCATGAATATAATTTCGAACATCATATGACACATATTCATTCATAAATACATTCGATACATATATATTTCAAACTTCCATTTCGGGACATCTCACAATCACAAATCACATATAAAATTCATTTATAAATCATTTTTAAAAGAATTTAGAAACTATTTTCTCATTTAGAAGCACAACTGTCCATCCACTCACCTCTTAAAAGACTTAACACTCACAATCCACAATCTAATCCAAGATAAGTCCATCCTAACCCTTGAATTGTCTTAATCTAAGATAATAAATACAATTTCATCATTAAAAAAAAAAAAAAGTCAATACTAAGGTTAACCAAATTTTTCCCCAATTGTCTCATACTCCAAATTTTTATGTACAACCATATCTTAAAAAAGCTATCATATCTTGATCTACAAATCTTGGATTAAGCTGATTTTAATTTTTATTTAAAGTTAAGACATAGAGTTATAACTTCAATATTTATAGCTAAACTAAATTCCAATCACACATAAATATCTAAGTCTATGAATGTGTTAGTCCTAACTTCTTGATTCACTTTTGTGCAGTCACCAAAAAATTACTATAACTTTCAATACATATATCAGATTTAAGTGATTCAAGTCTTAATTAAAGATAAAACATAAATTTGCAATTTTTATATTTAGAGTTTGGTCTAATTTTGCCCAGAAGACTATTCAAATTTTAAACAAAGTTTATAGCCAGAACAAGACATAACAAAGCAATTCTGCATAACCCATCTCCTTTGAAAATTCACCAAAAATCTGATTCTCAATGAAATATCTACTGCAATATGTCATTTTAAAGTAGTAGAAGTCTAGTTTTATCAGGAATAAACCCTACTCTGTTTTCTATTGTGCAGAGAATGTTATGGTCGAAAAATTATAGTAATCTCAAATTGTCCGGCTTATAACATTCATGGTTTTCATTCTATTCTCACTTTAAAATTCAAATACTTGTATAATCAATATAAATCTAAGTTGAGGAAGATAATTTATCTCAAATAGGTTATCAATTTCATTCCCAAAGATGAGCCACAGTAACCCTAATTTTTCTCTCGCTATAAAATTCTGAAAAATTGTATAAATCATGAATATAATCATAAATAACTCAAATATATATTAGGAAAGTATTATTTCCTTAATAGGAGACACCAATCTTAACCAAGACCCAAATTTCTCAAAATCCTAGATTTTCTCTTTCTAGAAAACTCACTTCTCTCACTAGATCCAACCTTCAATGGTTTTGTTAAGAGTTTTAAAAGTCTCAATATATGGTTTTTTATTTGATCTTGGTGACTCTTGAAGAGAGCAAAGAGAGAGGGAAAGAGAGAGTGCCAAGAGAGAGAGAATGAGAGTAAGGGTGAATTATGGTTCTCCGGCAAAGAAAAGAAAGTGGGGGGAAGAGAGAGATAATAAAAAATAAAGGGGAGGAATGAGTTTTTTTTTTTTTTTACTTTTATTCTTTTCTTTCTTTTTTTTTTTGTCTTTTCTTTCTTTCTTCTTCCTTTTCTTTTTTTTTTTTTTTTTTTTTTTTTGTCTTTCTCACTATTAAAAACGGCCCAAATCATGTTAAGCTCATACCTGGCCCAAAACATGTTGAACGGCTCTTGACAGCCTAGATGCCGACCTGATCAGTGCCCAACTAATCGGTCGATCGTCTACCCATAAAAGTTTACCATCATGAGGCATAAGACCCTCTGAATCAATGGCTCAAGGGGCATGTTCAACTGAAAACGTGCCGACAACAAGAAATTTATCTCCCAGACAGGTAGACATAGCACGTACTCTCTCTGTACCCACAGACTAGATCCTACTTGGTGGCTAACTATTATGGTACCACTCAATCCACTAAAGTAATTATTCTCTTTCCTTATGAATGCGAATGTAATCCCGTGTAAATAGAATGAAGATCTCTGGATGTGAAAAGGAATCTCAATGACACCTTATGCCTTCCTAATTGATATAGATGAGAATCTTCTCACCAAAAATAAGAGATGAGAATCTTTTGAAATCTTTCATCATGATCCCCATAATCTCGGGACACTCCCATAAGAAAACTAGATTTTTAACATTCCGCATGCACGCAACTCTCCCAAGCAAAAGTATATAAGCTCCAATGTTCCTACAGCCAAAATAAGTATCTGGACTTGCACAAAGCACCATCGAGTACACAGAGTTTTCTCTCTCAATCTGTTTCTTTCCTTTCAAAAACTGCTCTCTAACTTAAATGTCAAAATTTCCCTGTCGGAATACCCTTCGGCGATCTTTTGAGGGTCCTATTGATCAAGATCGTAAGACAGCCAAATCCTCCCATTTAAGTTAGTAACGTCATTATCTATGAAGTCAAACCCACCTCCAACAATATTTATGGGACACTTAATTGAGCAGTTTATGAAGGACTAGTTATTGACTGGGCAGACCAATAAGTTGAATCCATGGAGATCCGATACCTATTTGCGGTTCTCCCGTCGGAATACCCTCCGGCGGTCTTTTACGGGTCCTATTGATCATGATCGTGAGACAACCAAATCCTCCCGTTTGAGTTAGTAACGCCATTTTCTGTGGAGTTAAACCCACCTCCAACAATATCTATGGGGCACTCAATTGAGCAGTTTATGAAGGACGAGTTACCAACTGGGCAGACCAACACTACAAAAAAACATGCTTTTAGCGTGCGACAAACAAAAATTTATCGCCAATTAACAACAAATTTTTCAACAAAAAATTATTCGTCGTAAAATTTGCTACAAAGTTTTGAGTTCGTTGCAAAATTTGCAACGAACCCATATTTCGTCGCCAAATTTGCAACGAACCTTATATTCGTCGCTAAATTTGCAACGAACCAAGAGTTCGTTCTAAAATTCGCGACGAACCTTGGAGTTCGTTATAGAATTCGCGACGTACATTGGAGTTCGTTGCAAAATCTGCAACAAACCTTTGAGTTCGTCGTAAAATTTTGCAACGAACCAAGTGTTCGTCGCAGAATTTGCGACGAACCTTAGAGTTTCTTCGATAAATTTTGCAACGAACCAAGAGTTCGTCGCAAAATTTGCAACGAACCAAGTGTTCGTCGCAAAATTTGCAACGAATCTAGAGTTTGTTGCAAAATTTCTATACTTAGAAAATTTGTTGCTTCCGACCCATTTGTTTTGCTTCATTTGAAAATGGGATTTCGCTCCACTCGGTAGAGGTAAGATCTATCTCTCTCCTCTCCTCTCTCTCTCTCTCTTCTTTCTCTCTCTCTCTCTCTCTCCTCAATGGGCTGAAATGCAGATCCAGTGGCCAAGCCGCCGGATCTGCCGGTCCACCACTAGATCCGGCAGTAGAGCTGTCGGATCTGATTGCTGCGAAGGCGGCGGCCCTCACGGGCCCGCGCCTGTAGTGCCCTCGTGTGGTCGTGAGGGCCGCGCCTGCAGCGGCCTGGCACGGCCACCGCTGGTGGGAGGGGGAGCCCCTGCCCTCCCTGGTTTTTTTTTAATTTGTTTTTTCTTTTTTTTGGTTTTATTTAATATTATTTTTTATTTGTTTTAGTGCGGCATGTTCAAAGGTGGGGATAAATCTGCATAAAGGATTATCGATGCTATAAGGTACATTCGCTATTTCATATGCTGTTGCATAAAATTTATACAAAAATATTGTTGTTTTATAGAATGGAGTAAAAATCGAATCAACTTCAAAATTTGCTCCTCTGAAATGAAATGAAAAGTTTGGTATGATTCTGTGAGTTATTTTTTTTACTTTACATAATGTTCTATCTCATGTCATATATTCTCTTATTTATATCATAATTTTTTAATTTAGTATTTTAATTTTAGGTTTCTTATAATTAAAAATAAACACTGATTTTAATAAGAAATGAGTCAAACAAAATTAAATTTAAAATTAATTTTATAATTTTAATATAACTAATTGTTTTTTTATTTATTGCAGCAACAGTTCACTTGGAATGAGACGGAGGAGTTTGAAATAAGAAAAATTTTTAACAAGAAATGTGGTCATAACATTCGATAATGGTGGTGGTGGTGGTGTTTCTTGAATGTGATTTTTGTATTTGAATATGTGACTTTGTATTGTATTTGTTGACATTATCTTTGAATGTGATTTGTGTTGTATCATATTGTCTTTGTGATTTTGTTTTGTGGTTTGTTGATAATATTGATATTGATATTGATATTGAATGATTGGTTGATTGTGGTATTGTTTGATGGTTGGTTGATACTGTTAAATGACTATTTTATTGATATTGGATGAGAGGCAGGAACAAGGTATACAGGAAAAATGACCAAATTATAAAATTCAATTTGATTTTTATTTGTAAAATTTTCAAATTTGTTACAAAATTTGTTGTTAAATTTTCTACCAAAATACCCGGATTCGTTACAAAATTCGTTGCTAAACATATTTGCAACGAAATTTACGACCAAAAGGTTCGTCGGATATTAGCAACGAATTACGTTTCGTCACAGATTAACGACGAACCCGAGTTCGTCGCAGATTAGCGACGAACCCGTGTTCGTCGTAGAATTCGTCGCAAATTAGCGACGAATTTTTATTTTTGGTTGCTAAATTTTGCGACAAGCTAATAGTGACAAAAAATATTTTGTCGCTAAATTAGTCGCAAATCGTTTTTTCAATGAATTTTTTTTAAAATTCGTCGCAAAATTTGTTGCTAAAAGGCAACTTTTTTGTAGTGCAATAAGTTGAATCCATGGAAATCCGATACCCATTTGCTCTAGAGATGGTTGAAGCCGTTGCCAATGAGATGGGAGCTGATAGGGTTGGAATATGGCTCTCTCAATTTACAAATTACGTTGGATGTGGAGACTCATTTCCAAACGCTTTTAAGCCTTGTCATTGCTGAATCCTTGAACAAGTACAGCACTGTAGCCCGCCATATGGTTGGGCCGAGAATGAAAACAGTCGAAGAAAAATCGGAGTGATCAAGAAAGTCTTTTAAATGCACTTTCATTTTTGCTGGGGTTATGATCGAGAAGATGGGATCAAGACTGTGGCGGAAAAGAGGACAGACCTTGTTTGTAACAGTCGTCTATTTTTAGACAACCCCGATTTGCTCAAAAGATTTGAGCTTAACAAACCTCTTAACAAGTACATCAGAGAGACATTCTACACAAATGATCCTGTTCTGGACAAGTGAAATCAAAAACTGGTATCAGTATCTACCACCCCTTACCCTTGAATACTAAAATAATAATGGCATCATGTTGCATGGTTTTTTTCAATATTTGGCTATTTATAAGATTTGGTCTGCAGTAATATGTGTACCCCTATTATTGATGGGCCAAATTACATGTTCAATCATTGAACTATACCCAAATTTCAATCAAGTGCCTAAATATGGACTTGTATCGTTGTTAAGTTCCTTAAAAGTTTCGATTCTAAAAAAATCAAATCCCTAGAGATCTGGATGAAAGTTTCTGTTGCCCAATGCATCATCCGATGTGGCACACGACACATCATTTCTCTTCATTCCCATATGCCATGCCATTTCCCGACCATTGATCAAGGTTTATTGCTTGGGTGAGCGAGGTTGGTTTGTCAATTGAAAAGTCTTTGTATAGTCTCAAATAGTCACCCTGCACTTAGTTTGGTCATTTTGGTAATGTTGTCATGCAATTTGGACTCAAAAGTATGGTTTTGATCACTCCTAGGCTGGTTTTTCAATTGAAAAAGTTCTTGTATTGTCTCAAACAGTCACCTTGGCTTGGTTTGGTCATTTTAATTATGTTGTTACGTAGTTTGGACCCCTAAGATGTGTGGATCACTTGGTGTTAAACCATCATTTCTCTCGGGCAAACTACTTTTAATTGTTTATATAAATGTTGTTATCACCCAGGATGACCGAAAGGGAATAGAGGAGTTAAAGCCTTCATCAAAAGCCATTTTCAAAGAAGATTCCTCTTGATCATGTTATGATCATACATTCCAATCTTGTTTTGCCCCGCATACTCTGGGCCACTCCTCACATGATAGTGTAATTAACGAATGTTGCTTTGTGAAGGGACGAGAAATTCCCCCATATAAGAATGGAAAGCGCACCAACATAGTGCAGAAACATGAGGCAGATTGACAAAATTCTCCATATGCATAGCAGCATAACTTTCTAAAATATACCGTTCCAATCCTATCTTTTTATAAAAAGCATGACCTCAATTCAAAACATGCCTTGACTTCCTATAAAATCGACCCAGATATTCGAAATCCTGATATGGCTTTAAACAAGAAGCAAATTTCGGTTTTCAATTCCTTAATCATAAAAAACATATCTTTATTTGAATATATGTGTGTGTATTTACACATAAAGATATTCGAAATCCTGATATGGCTTTAAACAAGTAGCAAATTTCGGTTTTCAATTCCTTAATCATAAAAAACATATCTTTATTTGAATACATGTGTGTGTATTTACACATAAAGATATTGAAGGCAGGCTCGTCCACACATGAGCTGCGGAGACTTGAATCTCCAACTTGATGGCTAGTGGGAAATCTAGGTATCGCCAAGCTACAATAGGCAGTTGTGTTTAATCCCTTTTTATATTCAAACATGTATGTAGACCAACAAAGAACAGAGCTCACTGGTGTGACTATATGCCCTTTCCCATAAGATTTCATGAAAGAGCAATTATGATAGAACAACAATGACTGAAATTCAGTGTGTGGCTTTATTTCGGTTTACTGGTGCACGAAGGGAAGATAGGTGTTTGGCATCTGCCTTGTCAATTCCACTAAAGAGATAATTGAAAGGTGGCATTTCCACATACCGCCCAATGCCAGGAGTAACCTTCAATTCATCATTTTGCCAAACAATTTTTCCTCCTGCAATTGTCACTTCAACCTTTCCCTGAAAAGACATTGAACTTTGTTGTAAGAATTAGAACATAAGGTTTGGTACGCATGCCCATAAATACACATGAGATGTTGTACAAATAAGAATAAGCAATTCTCTCACACGTACAATGTCTTAAATTTGGAACCCATCAAAGCAACTAGAAGTCCACAATCCCATAGTTCAGCTGATAAATGAGTATTACTTGTATAAATCGTTCATGCTGTAGTCGCTGTCCAATATCGTGCAACTATTGAACTAGAAAATGGGCTCACACAAATATGATGAAGCTATCAAAGTTTTGTTGGTCTAGTAGAAAGGGCATTAAAACCCCACATCAAGTGCTTGGGTTCGAGTCTTAATAGTGACAAAACAACGTTAGGAAAGCCCTCTCCGAATGAGGATCCGAGCGAAACTCCAGATACTAGGCGATGAACTAAGTTCAGGACACCAAAAAAAAAAAATATGATGAAGCTTAGATAAATAGAAAAATGGAATTGATTCAGAAATGGACTAGTAGAACAGTGTTTCACAAAGGTTATATTTAGAAGACCAATCAATAGTGCCTCAATAATGAATTGAATAGATAGTATTAAGATTGATCAACTTTATCTACCGGAACAATTTAAAATTGTTTATCAGATATTTGACTATTAAATGTCCAAAAGAAGATTCAAACTGATGTGTCGCCAAATTTACCTTCCCTCTCCTTCCTTCATAGACATTTGTATCAGTTCTAGAATGGTGTGAACTAGCAGATATTTCAAAGCTCGAATTTGGGTTCAGTATGATAATATCTGCATCTGATCCAACAAGTATTGCCCCCTTCCTTGGATAGATATTGAAGATTCTAGCACTGAAGAAATTGTTGGAGCAAATGAAATCAGAAACTGTTGTGTATAATAAATGTTATCATAAATCAGATCTTCCTATATAATCCTTGGGAAGTGAAGAACCCCACAGAGTCTAAATGACTAATACAAAAGCATACCACTCGGTGCTTGTCAATCGGACATAATCGGTGACTGATATTAGGCCAGACTCCTGGAAAGACAAAGAAATTAAGAAAAACGCAGGTAAGGAAAAAATAAATTATATTCATCTTACCACCAAGGTATCCCAAACCAGATGCATCCTCTCTTCAATTCCTGTGGTTTATCATTCCAAAAAAAGACAGAAGCACTGCAAATTAAATGGGTAAAATAAATCATATTAATAGGCCAAGGAATATTTAAATATGAGTACCATTGACGCCATTAGGAATTTTCCGAAAATCATTGATTCCAAAAGCTTTCTGTGTGGAATTAAAGACACAGTGATCGGTTCCTACAAGCTGCAAAATGCGGAGGGATTCTGAGAAATAAGAAAGAAAGAACAAGAAGTTTTTAATTGCTGGCATTAAGATATTGCCTAAAAAATTTAAAATATATTGAAAAATATATATATTTTGACAAAGGACTCAGATGGTTGTTGGCATTAATATATAACTGTAGAAATACCCCAGAGACTTTCCCAATTTTTACATTGGTCCCCAATTTTACATTTTGGCCTCCACATAGTTTTACAATTCCCAAGGGTCCCTCCACCTCCGAAGAAGCCTTAGTGCACGTAGTTCTCGCTTGGCTGCGACTCCCATTTTTTGCACCATTCCAATTGACAAATCTTGCACAAGGGATTATCCTAATTCTACCACTACAAATAGGTTGTGCCTATCATCCTCTTAAAATTCATTAAGAAGGGGGGTTAAGGAGAAGCCATACCAAGGAGCATCCAGGGAGGATAAGGGCTATCCAAAGAGGAGGATCAAAGGAGCCCTACAAGGAGGAGCCCAGGAAAGCAGGACTGGACACAATTTCTAAAGCCTTTGGAGGATCTAAAAGAGTTGAAGATTAAAATCTTCAAATTTTGGAAGCTCTGAAATTTGTTGCTTGAAGATTGATTGAAATCAATCTTCAAACTTTTACATGTTTGATCCACCAGACTGAAAATTACTTTGTTTTCAAATTCTCATCCTCCAACAAAGACAAATAAGTTTTGTTGAGGCCCGCCTTCATTAAGTCCGCTGCACAAACAAACAAGCCCGCCTTTGTCAAGGCAACCAACAAAAATTAACAAACCTGCCTACACAAGCAATTCAGTCCTTATCAAATTTGACTACAAAGACAATAATTAGTATGAAATAAAGCATCCACGCTTTCATTTGTGATATGGACACTGAAGAATCAGTTGTAAAAACTTGCTTGATGATTTGCACTCAAAAAGTTTTGCTAATAAAATTAATTTGCCCATACTTTTCCTTGACTTATTTTCAGACTTGAAATATGTTGTGAACAATAATGATCAGAATAATGTTATTACCTCAAAAGAATTCTCCTTTTGTCAAAAATGATATCAAGGGTTTCCAATGACTTAGTCTGAAAAGCTTAGTATTTATTAACTAAAAGTCTTGGAAACTGTATTGAGAGGTGACAATCTTTTAAGCAAATTTATGTCATTGATGCAAGAGTCCCTAAATTATTTCCAATCTGGTCCCTAACATCAAACTTTTCCCTTTTATAGATTCAGTGTGCCAGCATCATGTGATTGGATATGTACATCAATGAGATAAAAACCTGAAGAACTCCTGTTGAAAGGGCAGCTTGAAGAGCCTTGCCATGTCCTGCTGCCCTGATTGGAGGACTCATTACATACCTGCAGAACGTGAAATATAACGCATGGGATGGTGTTGAAAAATGCTGGCAGAAAGTCAAGAGAGTTTGAAAGCATATGGCCTCACATGTTATTGTACAAATACAAAGTATCATATAATTTTACATTCGTTAGTATAACAAATTGAACTAAGAGATTCTTGCCTTGATGCAATATTGAAGTCTGGATTCCAAAGTGCAGATTCATCAAGTACTAAACCAGATACTACGGGCTCTCCAACCACCTTCTGTCCTGCAATTCAAACAAATTGATTATTGCTTTCCTTGAATAAGGCCCTACAACAACAACAAAAAACTGAGACTTAATTCCAAATTTTGGGATTGACCGTCTGGGAGACCAATACAAGGAGGGGGAGAGAGAGAGAGAACATAAAATTAAAGTTTGAAAGTAAAAATAGAGAAGATAAAACTAAAAAATAAAAATAAAAAATATGAAAAGAAATAAGTAAAAATAAACTATCTATAGAAATTTAATAATAATAATAATAATAATAATAACAACAACAACAACAATAACAATTCAGTTAGTTCGGATTCTCCTACGTCACTCATTTCTATCCTTGAATAAGGCCCTGTTAATATTAAATTAGAAATAGTAGTGTGTGTTCAGAATATTTGTGCCAGGTAATATGCCTTGAAAGTACATCTGAGAAAGTGAAAAATAGCACCATATGATGTGATGGTATTGATCAAATTACTGGCTACTGATTAAAGAAATATGCTATCCAAGTCAAAC
The DNA here is from genome assembly GCA_037126225.1 of Dillenia turbinata. Taxonomy (NCBI): domain Eukaryota; kingdom Viridiplantae; phylum Streptophyta; class Magnoliopsida; order Dilleniales; family Dilleniaceae; genus Dillenia; species Dillenia turbinata. The sequence continues at coordinate 16,653,011 of JBAMMX010000012.1, read as the reverse complement.
TTTGCAACCAAGGAGAGGTAATGATGTTTCTTTACACAAATTTTTTTATGCGACAGATGTTACCAAACTAATACTACTTAAAATTAATAATCCTTAAGAGTTTAGGTTTTGTTCTATCTTAAACAATAGCTAGTAAAACAATAAACTGTTTCAACATCAGGAATGATGACGAACAGAGGCAGTGTAAAAGTAATAATGAGAAAGTAATCTAGAAATATGCCATCAAGCCACAAGTAGTAGGGTCAAACTGCGAACTTCAATAGCAAGGGCTCAAATCAAATTGATCAATATAGATAGACAAAAGGGGATTCCATACATGTTCAACAGACTACTGGAAACTATACAACCTCATAAGATCATATCCTAAGTCATCTGAACAGGTAAAAAATGTCCATGGAGTAAGAAATATCATAAACAAGCCTGATAATCTGGAGTAATGGAAATCTCTCTCCATGTTGCCTAATAAATCATACGCTGGTAATACAATTGGTCCTTGTGCTTGCATCTGAACCTGTCTCCACTTAAGTATTGCGCATTCTGGCTTAAAATGCCTTACTGATTTGTCCTGAGGACTTCCCAGGAAATTAGCTGCCACCCTTCCTCATTCTTTGTCCACATGAGCATACTTAACTGTAGAGTTTCAATGGGATCCCAGCCAATATCATCAAAAGGTGCCTCAATGTGAGAAAATTCAACTTAACTATGGTGAAGGAATAATAAAATCTACCCCACTTATAGCACCACATCCTCGTCACTATCAGCACACATAGCCAAAAACCAATAGAAAGGTAATGCCAATTCTAGAAATATCTCCTACAAGGTCAAGATGTGTCCCCCCCCCCAATTTAGTACTTTGACCCCTATAGCACTTAACTCCACTCTTGTGGCTGGCATTGGCTCTCATACCGTTTGTAACAACATGAAGCCATCTCCACTGAAATATTGTCCACCTTGGATTAAAATGCCTCATGAATTTGTATCACAGCACAAAATGTGATTCCAAATGAGGATCACCCATCCCGGTAGTACCCCCACACAAGCACGTACTCAAGACATATCAATGTGAAAACATTCAACACAATTATATTTAAGGGATACAAAAGGAATTATAAATTCAAAGGGAGATTTTTTTCAATGGTATATAAAGAGAAAAAAGCAGCTACTTAATATGGAATCCCAATCGATTTGCGTAATTAAATATTTGATGCATGACCTCTCAGATGAAATCAGAAAACTTTGAGATGGGGATTGATGTCCCAACCATCGTTGTGAAATGAGATTCAAACAGCCTAGAAGGCAGTAAAATGAAGCAACCTAGGCAAGAATTATAGCATCAGTCCTTATTTACATGTTAAATTTTTCCGCCCAATATGTGAAAGAAAAGTGTAGACACAGTTTATAGTAACTACTTCACCACTTATAATTTATTGCGTTGGGTAGAAAGAATTTATGATGAAAAACATAGTTAAAGGTAGAAAACTAAAACTTGAAAGTATGTAACAAAGAAAGCACCAGTAAGAAATTAAAACTCATAGGCTCACAGTAGCATGACACGCCCATTGTAAGGATTAGGCAATGCCATCTTATGCATTTATCAAAGTTGGATTCACTACCTGATTTTCGAGCTCGAGCGATTTCTTCCATTGCATCTATGCTCATGACATGAACCACATACAAAGGTGTATTCATGAAATCTGCAAGACGAATAGCTCGAGCAGTGGCCTCACCTTCCAGCTGCATCAGTTGTGAATTAGATGAAAAATGATATGAGAACATGAATCCAAAATTGTAGTTTTAAGTCAATAGTAAAAAGACAAAGATGAACCTTACACTTCGTAAAAACAAAAGCTATCTTCTCAATCAAGGATGTCTACCATATAATATGGCAAACCTTATAATATCACACCGCCCCTCAAAAAAAAAAAGAACACAAAAACACAAAAAAAAAAAAACCACAAAAAAAAGACAAACAAACAAACAGAAACAAAAACAGAATTACCACTGGAGGCCTTGAAAGTGCATGTCCCTCAGGACCAGTAATGCCAAGTTCAATAATTCTTTTCTGTCCTTCAAACACAGCATCTCCATTTTCTGCATGAACCATAGCTAATGCACCAAGAGATTTGCATTTTTTGAAGCCCTCAAGTAGAAGATCATCATTAATCATGAGAGAGCCCTTGTAGGCCATGAAAAACTTGAATGAATTTATACCTGAAATGTGAAAGAAAACATTGTGAACATTTCACTGACCAATAAGGAATTACTTGAACATGTGAAACAATGTACTGATGGTCCGACATGCAGGATCAAACAGCAGTTGACAAAAATATTGCCATAGACTCTAAAGGAAAATATTTAAAACCTTTCTCTTTAACCATGATTTCCATCTCTCTTGAAACAACTTCATCCCATTTGGTAATTGCCATGTGGAAACCATAATCCATGCAAGCAATTTTTGCTTTTTTTTCATAGGCTTCAAAACCTGCTGACAAACTCCCCCCTACTGGTATGACGAAGTCTATGTGCATGGTTGTTCCACCTGCTAAAGCAGCAGCCTGCCCGCTAAAGAAGTCATCAATGGTCTCAGTACCCATGAACTCCATGGCCAGGTGAGTATGGGGATCAATTCCTCCTGTTGATCACACAAGTACAAATTACATCAGAGTGGAACTAACATTTTCATCATTATGGATGCAGACTGAACTAAGAAAGAACCATCTTAAAGGTCCACAAACTACAAATAGTATTTACTATGATTTCTAAAGACCCCAATGTTAAAGGATTGAGATTTATTCTTTCTTTAATAACAACATAGATCCTTTTGTTCTCATACTAGTGTAAAGTTGAAGGAGAGAGATAGAGAGCACAAAGGACACATCCATTATTTACTTCCTTTCACTCTTCCACAGTCTGGATCCATGACACCTGAATACCTTGCAGTAAAGTACTGTCCTTCTCCTACACTTTCTACTTGCCAGTCACCTCTTGGATGTGAAACCTTGTTTCCGACTTTGAAACACTAAAGACTTCTTGGACAGCTTCTTGAAAGGACCCCTTGGGAATAGCTTAATTAGTTGATATTCATATGATTGGAATGCTTTATTGGCGAAGACATTTATAAGAGTCTTGGTTCAAGAGAAAATTATATTCTTAACAAATAACAATAGTAACATTTGAACTACTTATTTTCTCCATCTGAAAAAAATTCATAGGCAAAAATTGTTCAAAACACCATCACTTTAGTATCATGTCCTAGAAGGGTTCCCTAACCATGTTCATCATGTCTTTCTGGTTTATCTGTACTTCGGAGGTCTTGTTGCTGTTGTTGGCTCTAAAACATATGATTTGGGGCCAACAATCATGTCAAGAACAACAGGTAGAATCTTATAAGGCCAAATGATTTGCAAGTTGCGACCAGTGTCCACAAACACTCTCAAGGCACCCCTATGGGCACCAAGGAGGAAAGACAGGCATTCGTCTTTGATCCCTAGGAACTAAGCAAGAGCCTCATTGCTACTTCACTAGCTACAAAACTCTTCCAATCCTCCCCCCCCCCATTCCCCACCTTGCCAGTTTTCAACTTCTAGTTCAGCAGCCTACTCTTTTGAATTCCATTTATTCTCCCTTAGTACACACTACAGGTGCAAAATTTACTAAACTAATATCAATAACTAGTGGAAAATTTTCTCCTAGAAATTATTGGAAGTTCTAGTTTAGTGTGAAATTCTATTTTACCATTCATAAACTTTGTTGAATGTAGAAAACAATATTAAATTAGCAGTTTATAACTGCAAAGTCTTTAAAATGGTTTCAAAAAACAAAAGTGAGTGTGAATTTTCCTGAAAGAACTGAAAGTTTTTATGTCAATCATACTCAAAAATCAAAATTTCTTCTGTTAATAGCATTCAATGGACTAAACATGCATCTCAAATTACTCAGGCAACCATCTAGCACGACACCTAGTGCCTCTAGACCTGCAGATGATTGGTCCTGATATCAGAAAGGGAGCTTTTAACAACAACATTTTGCAATCTGATGCACCACCGATAGGGCTGACACTATTCAAGAAATAGGCACTAAATAGAAAAGGTGTAAGCCACCGGAAGGAAAAAAATACAGCACCACATAAAGAGAACAAAAAAAAAAGATTGGCCTGGAGCTAAACAACTGACATTTAAAATATATATATATATTATTGACCCCCATCAAACATTTCTTATTCAAATCCAAAAGCCAAAAGAATCTAATACCAAGTCTCCTTAAACTTAAGAACTTAGAATCCTGAGATTCAAACATCTTGCTTGCAGAAGCCCTAGAAGTAGCTGGACAACTTTTCAAGGAAACTGCAAAGCCACTTGGTACATCCCACCAAGAATTATGAATAATTGCTCCAAGGTCAGATGCATTATGTACTGCTTATGCAATTCTACACCACCTGGCATGAACAAGTGCACAAATTTCTTTATTAACAAGATCACAAGATAGAGGGGGGAGAGAGAGAAGAATAAACTAAGTAAAAAGTTTTAATGGAGCCTTTCAGTCTCTTCCATGAGCCTCAAGACACCAATTCATACATTTTTGGTCATGAGTTACAAAATTAAAAAAGTTAATAGTGATATATAATCTATCGACAACTAGAGCATGGAACATTCACCTGGCATAACAAATTTTCCAGTGGCATCAACCACAGTAACATCATCGCCAACCTGCAGAGAGAATTCAGATTTACAAATCAAAAGGAAAAGACTTGTTACATCCAGAAAATGAATCTAGCTAAAAATTTCAAAAGCATGGTTCTTAAGACTCCAAAATTCTATGCTGTACATTCCCTAAAAAATTGTAACCTCTGACAAGAAATCATCTTGAAAGATGTAAAAATTACAAAGACTAATTGATTACTAAAAAATTTTGATGATCCTTATATTTTGTATGAGACAATATTTAGCTCTTCAACTCTATACTTAAGTCATGTTTGCTTTTGTTAAAGAATTAGGGTAAAATCTATTCTTATCCTTTTGTAATTCAACATTTTAGTATATATAAAGTTGGGGACTACCAGATTAGGAATATCACATTCTCCCAATCTCTCTCTTCAATTTCCTCTCCTCTCCTTCTTTCTCCTAAACAACAGGGTATCAGAACCAATCCTAACCCTAAGCCAAAGCACACAGCAGCCACCATAACCCTTCATCTGGAAGAGAGAGAGGGGGGGAAATTATGTAGCTACGGTACCCGCTACAGTAGTCATGCTAGGGTAATCCCGCTACAGTGTCGCGCTATAGTAACTGATACTGCAAGAAAAGCTATTCAGATCTATTTCTGGTATCCTCTCTTTTTTTTCCCCCCTTTTCAAATCATGAAAACCAATTCTGTCCCATCTTCTCCATTTCCCATTCAAATAACTACCATAAAATTGAATGGTACCCATTACTTGCAATGGTCAAAGTCTGTTAAAGTATATTTGACTGGTCAGGGAAGGCAAAGTCATCTTTGACCAGGAAAGGCTCAAACTTAGTCCCAAGCGGATGCTCAGATACTCTCTTCTTTATGGAATTCCATGGAACCTAGCACAGCTGACTTGTGTACTCATCCTGGTATGTGTAAGGTGGTGTGGGAGTATCAAAAGTTTTTATATACTAGTAATATCACTCGTATGTAACATATCACTTGAGTTTTTTGAGATTAAAAAGAGGGACAGATCTATTACAGACTAATTTGCTGAATTGAAGCGAATTCATAAGGAGTTAAATAGTATTTGTCCTATCATCTCTAACATTCAACAAATGGAAAAACAGCAAGAAGAAATGTTTGTGTTGAAATTCTTGTTCAGTTTTCCCTCTGAGTATCATTCTTTCAAGTCACAGATCCTAGGAGGTGTTGGCCTTCCTAGTCTTGCTGAGGCATATTCTCAGGTTCTTTGCTCCGTTTCAAAGGATGTTTCATTGAGTAGTACTAGTCTGGCCACCAATCATTCCGCCTTAGTTACACAAACAAGTACAACTAGTGACCAGGTGGCATTGGCTACACAAAATCTCAATAGAGATGCTCAATTTAATGGTAGTAGAGATTTTTATCTTGGTAGAGGATACCATGGTGGTAGAGGAAGATGAGGAGGTCGTGGCACTCAAAAGTGTTTTCATTGTAGCCTAGAAAGTCATACCAAAGATCAATGTTGGGACCCACATGGAAAATTGAATTTTGTTGCCAATATAGCCAATACAACAGCAAGCAATTCATTTGGTCCTCATACTCCAAGTAACCAACCCATTGTTCATTTGTCAGCAGAACAGTATTCTAAATTTCTTCAATATCAATTTGCCAAACAACTTCATTCTCCAACAGCTTCTCTAGTTCAAACTGGTAATCCTGTGGCTTGCTTGTCTTCTAATCTCTCCTCTTCAAAACCTTGGGTTCTTGACTCTACTGCTAGTGATCATATGTCAGGTAAACCTTCTCTTTTCTCTGATATTTCATCTTCAAATCTTTCACTCATCATGACCTTAGCAAATGGATCCACCACCCCTGTTGGTGGTGTGGGAATTACTCAACCTAGTACCTTATTTTCTTAATCCTCTGTTTTGTACATTCCGCAATTTCCTTTTAGTCTAATATCCATCAGCAAATTAACAAAGAGATTGAATTGTTCTATCGCTTTCCTACCTAATTTTGCTGTTATTTAGGACTTGAGGACAACGAAGACCCAAAGGAGGTTGTGAATCTAATGGCCTTTATTATTTTGATCCGTTGTCAATATCTACAACCTGTTCAGTTTCTGTTTCTCCCATGGAAATCAACTGCCGTCTTGGTCATCCGTCCTTGAAAAAGTTGCAGCAATTAGTTCCTAATTTGAGTCAAATGGCATCTTTAAATTGTGAGTCCTGTCAATTTGGGAAAGCATCATCATGTTTCATTTGGTTCCCGAGTCAATAAACGAGCTTTGGCTCCTTTTATGTTAGTTCATTCAGAAGTTAACAAACTGGCGTAAGCAAAACAATAATCAGTCCCCTAGTCTAGTAAATGTGAACAGAATAACACCAGACCCCAGATTTCAAAATAGTAAGAATACTCTAGATAGGTATTATCATCAAAAATCCAAAATAAGAAAATGATTGAATTGGTTACCCAAAGAATAAATCTGAAACTACAAAAGACTGACCTTTATATTAGGTTGAACGGCAGCAATAATCCCATCCTCAACATAAACATCGGCAATCTCCTGATGATGTGCGTTCACCACAGTTCCTCCCTTGATCAAAATCTTCGATCCCGACACTCCATACCCAATCTCTCCTACATATCCACTTGGAGCTTCACAATACTGCAAACAAACACATACTCTCTTCAACTTCACATTAGAATAACTCCGAACTACAAATTTTTACAGAATCCGACTAGTCACAGTCACAGGATAGTAAATATACTCCTATGTACTATCACAAACAGAAAAGTTCCAAGAAGAGAACACCCATGAGAGAGAGAGAGAGAGAGAAATCGGAACCTGATTTGACTCGGATAGTTGAGTAAAGGGCAAGAGAAGAAGGAAGAGAGCGAATAGTTGCGAACTGTGATCCATGGAATTGAGCTCGTCTCTATCAGTAGAGAGTCAGAGACGGACGCTAACTTGAAGATGAGAGAGAGAGAGAGAGAGAGAGAGAGGTAGAGAAAAGCGAAACGTATGGGATTGGGCATTTAACTAACGCTGCGAGAATCAAATTTAAAATTCTAGAGAGAGAGAGAGAGAGAGAGAATCTCTACCTTTGTCCCAACCTAAAGCATGTCGTGGCATGTTGAGGTTTTGAGTTTCTCAAACAGCAAGGTCCTCCTTAGTCTCGTTGATTTTTCGAGCACAATCAACATTCTAGCATATTTTGATCACATCATTCATTTTTTTCGCCAAATTTAAAATATTATTAGTTTAAAAGATTCTGTTCGTACAATAAAAATAATTATTTTAAATTGAAAAACAGAAAATATTAATTTTACATAAATAAATAAAAATAAATTCATCTAAATTCCATAGATAAATATAGAAATACAAAACAACATAAGCATATTATTCCCTCAAATTTGTTTATTTTAATAATTCAACAACCAAGCGGGGTTATTTTATGAGGAAGCAAAGAGATGATATATAATTTTATTTAGAGAAAAGCAAAAACCACATGTTTGAAAAATTAGCTTAATGCCTTATAAGGGAATTATCAATTCATGGTTCAATAATCTTAGGGCTAAGTTATCGACGGACAGTTGGTCTAATGAAAAAAATAATAGAATTCTTAATCATTACTCAGATTAGAATTTTAGAAATGAAAAGAGTTATATTGAGAGAACTTCCCTCTATAGAAGGTCCAATAATAGTTCAAGTTAGATTAATCAAAATATAGGTCTGAATATTGATTGATCAAGTATCAAAAAATCTTACTACTGAATTCGAACACAATGTTCCTTCTTAGGGTGTAATGTAATAGCTCTTATTCAACTATAACAATTTGTATTACTTACTATTTTTAAATTGGAAGTGAGTTCAATTGTGGATAAAATGCGAAAATACCATCTAAGATGGTTTAGACATGTGCAACGAAGGCCTAAAGATGCACCTGTTAGAAATATAGAGAACTTAAATATATGAGATTTAATAAAACGTGGAGGTAGAACATTGAAAACTTGGATTTAATGTATTCGTAAAGATATGATGGATAGAATTAGTTGAGAAGATGGTCTTAAATAGGAATGAGTAGTGTAAGAGAATCCTCATAAACTAAATCTTCTTTTTTTTCTTCTTCTTTTTTTTTCTTTTTTTTTTTACTTCATTATTTGTCTCTCATATGGTCGATTCCAAATTTTAGGATAAAAGATTTAGATTGTTATTGTACTATTTTTAAAATCGCAATTCAAGTCCCTATAATTCTAGAACATAGTATTTCTCGTTTTCTCTCTCCACGTAGAAGTCACGAAGCATAACAAATAAAATCAAGTAACATTTGCTTGTGTTGTGGCTCATGAATAGATGTTTAGGCGATCCTTTCTCTTGGCCTCAAAAGCTGGATACTTAAATTTATGATATAAAGGAAACCTTTGAAGCTCAAAATATGGGACTAAAACTAGGTGGAATGGACCATTTCATTGCCTGCCAACGTCATAATTATGTCTAGTTCAAGAAATGATGAACATTCTCAAAGGAAAGATCAACCTCACTTGTTACCTTTTCAAATCGTAAGGAAGAACACCAAACTCATGGCTAACAACACACAACCTACTTCCAACCACAAAACCAGTCACAAATGATGCATGCCCTCTCTTAACTTCTTTAATATGTGAAATTTTAGAAAGCCTTGTTAGCCACACATACTCTCTCTCTCACACACTCAAAAGTCTTACATGGAGAAGACAATGCTAATGAAGGATAGGGCAATATGGCAGAATCCTTATCTCCTTCTCCTTGAAATAGTGGTGGGATTTAGTGTCATGGACCCATTAGAAATGGGTCCGTTAGGAGGCCTTGAGTTCATGCCTGTCAAGCACAGTATAGCACCCTACAAAAAAGTCATGGATGAGTGGCCTAGAGACAACCATAGTCGATTAGGCCATGGAAAATTAGAATTTGTGGATGAAGTTTTTGGCCCTGAGTCATTGGAGTTTGATAATTTAGGGCATGGGCCTTACGCAGGTTTAGCTGATGGACGCGTTGTGAGGTGGATGGGAGAAAACATAGGTTGGGAGACATTTGCAACTGTGTCACCAAATTGGTAAGTCATAGATTCAGAAAGGCATGTATTGTTGAGATAGATGGTTGAAAGGAATTGGTACTTCACTTTTGTCAAGATATTAGATAATAGAAATAGCTTCTCCAACTTAACCATTAGGAGCAATTGGCATTTCATCTAGTATTAGAACCAATGGTCCTAAGTTCATACTTCCCAAGTAAACTAAGGATGGCTTTAGTGGGAGAATATATAAAAACATAAAAGTCAAAGTTTGACCGTCCAAAGGTATGACTTGTAAATTGAGCTCAAACTATGTTTTAAACTGCTCGTAATTATGTCGTATTATAAATTATATTTTGAATTAAATTGATTCTCTAAGGGTCGGATTCATTTAAAATTTAAACATTAAAGTAAATAAAAATCTAATATAATTTGTGGTTAATTTATCGATATTATTAATATTTTACGTGTTTGAAAACCTTAACATAAGCCCAAACTTATGAGAGATGTTAAGATAAACCAATTAGAACACCGTCCACTAATTTAAATAATAGTAACAATTGGTCATTCAATAACTGATTGAGAAAAAAATGGCTAAGAGTGGCATGTCAAAACAATAGGGTGAATTAAATAGCCAGCAAATAGCAATTCTATAAACATAACTATGTCCTCACACATATAGACATTCTTGATTTTATCCCTGGCATGCTAACAATAGAGAGAACGGCTATTGAAAGGTCAGAGAAACTCTGCTCTAAAGGCATCCACTCCACAACATACAAGCAGTGGAAGGTAGAGAAGCAATGCGGACGACCTCTTGGCTTAAGATTTGATAAGGTGAGTGGCAATTTGTACATAGCGGATGCTTACTATGGACTCTTAGTTGTTGGACCTGAAGGAGGCCTTGCTACACCTCTGTCCACACATTCTGATGGAAAGCCGATTCTCTTCGCAAATGATCTTGACATTCACAAAAATGGATCCATCTTCTTCACAGACACAAGCAAGAGATACAATAGAGTGTAAGTTCAGACCCCTTTATCGATTAATGTCAATTCTAACTCTCTCATGCAATGAAGTCACAAACTAAATTTGACATTTAGGAAACATTTCTTCATATTGTTGGAAGGAGAAGCCACTGGTAGACTCCTAAGATATGACCCACCAAGTAAAACAACTCATGTTGTCTTGGAAGGATTGGCGTTTCCAAATGGTGTGCAACTATCCAAAGATCAAAGTTCTCTCTTCTTCACTGAAACTACAAATTGCAGGTACTAATTCAATCTCTCTCTCTCTCTCTCTCTCTCTCTCTCTCTCTCTCTCTCTCTCTCTCTCTCTCTCTCTATATATATATATATATATATATTATAATTGAGCACAACTATTCTTCATGGTCTAAGAGGCGCATTAGTATTCACCCCTTTTTTCTTTTCACATCTTTTATACAATAATGTGATCAATCTCAGAAGGGCCACCTTAGATTCCTTGGAAAATAACCTCTGTCTGGGCCCAAAAGAACAGCATTTTGCTAGAAAGCTAATGACAATGGCATGTTTTGTGAAGGCTAATGAAGTACTGGCTAGAAGGTCCAAAAACCGGAACAGTTGATCTTGTCGCGAATTTGCCAGGATTTCCAGACAATGTGAGAATGAACGAAAGAGGACAATTATGGGTCGCCATCGATTGTTGTCGAACTCCAGCACAGGAAGTTTTAACAAATAATCCATGGCTGAGGAGCCTTTACTTCCGTTTGCCAATGCGAATGAGCATATTGGCAAGACTAATGGGGATGAGAATGTACACATTAATCTCTCTCTTTAGTGAAGAGGGAGAAATAGTAGAAGTTCTTGAAGACAGAAAAGGTGCAGTGATGAAGCTGGTTAGTGAGGTTAGAGAAAATAAGGGGAAGTTGTGGATTGGAACTGTGGCTCATAACCATATTGCGACTCTCCCTTATCCATAATTGTCATTTTTTAGTTCTATGGGGTATGGAGCTTCTCCATTGCTTGGTTGTCTTTCAAACTATGATGAGTTGCATGTGTAACAATCTCAACATCTTAGGGACTTACAAAGTATGCTATTAAAAGTTTGTTCCAATCTTCTCGTCTTTGGTTTGTAATCATCTTGAAGCCATACCAGATACCCACATGGCAATACACTAGCAGACTTAGATCATCAATTGTCCTTTGGTTTAAATTCTCTCATTTTAATTTAAGATAGTTAAAAAACATAAATGTTAATTTTCAAGATCAAAATGGACATTCCATGACCTCTTATTATTGGGTCAAAAGGCATTGAAGTAATTTATTATTGCTAGTAATTGCTAGGCAACCCTAGCAATCATTTTCATCAAAACTTTTCCAATATATGCGTCTTTGTACACAAAAAAAAAAAAAAAATCTGTTTTAGATATGATTTCAAATTCTTTCTCTTTAAATATTAATTGGAGAAGGTTCAATATTGTGATAATAGATTACGTATTAATTGCAGTATCACAAGAAATAAATCATGAAGTATAAAAAACTATATGGGTTGTCACTGAGTTAGCTCAACTGGCATCATCTTAATTTTCTTAGGAGTTTAAATCTCTCCTATGTATTAAGAATATATATATGAGTTTAACAAATAAAAGTATTTCTAAATAAATATAACAAAATAACTTTATAGAATGTTAATTGTCAGGAAATGCTATTTATCACATATTTAGCTACTAAATGACCCAAATTAATAATACAAATATTTTTTACATGTGAATAAGATTAATAAAGAATTGTACCATTTATGTAATTGGCATCGACAAATAAAAGAAATATAATTTTACTTTGGATTATTTTTTGTTTTTTTCTCTTCACACTACCAGAAAAATAGGTATCAGTGACAGAAAAATCCATCACTATACCCAAATTTTCGTTGCTGAAAGTTTTAGCGACGGAAATTTTCCGTCGTTAAAAAAATTTGTAGCTAATCCGTCGGAAATTTTTTTTTTTATTATTATTAATTACCGACGGAAATATTTTCGTCGCTGATATGAGTAAGAGTAAACCACTGATATGAGTAAGGGTAAACCCAAATGCCCAAATCCGGGTGCCCGACCTAACCCGACCAATTGCCCGCACTCTACCCGCCTGGCCCTTGCCATTGCCTGATCTACTTTCGCCCACCTTTAAATTGTTTGAAAAATGCTCAAAAATGCAATTGTCCATATTCGAACCTGAGTTGAGAGTAATATATTGAGAGCCTTAACCACCATACCACCATCACTTTTGTATTATAAGTTTATTTTTTTTCTATTTCTATACTTAATTTCTAACTCTTAATATTAAAAATACAATACCCTAATTTAAAAAATAAAAAATTTTATTTAATAAAAACACAAAATTATATTTAATAAAAACACAAAAAATTACATTTAATAAAAAAAATTTATTTAATAAAAACAAAAAAAAATTATATTTAATAAAAACAAAATATTATATTTAATCAAAACACAAAAAATTATATTAATAAAAAAAATATTATATTTAATAAAAAATTATATTTGATAAAAATAAAAAATTATATTTAATAAAAACAAAATATTATATTTAATAAAAACACAAAATTATATTTAATAAAAAAATTATATTTGATAAAAACAAAAAATTATATTTAATAATAACACAAAATTATATTTAATAAAAATACAAATTTATATTTAATAAAAACACAAAAAATTACATTTAATAAAAACAAAAAATTATATTTAATAAAAACAAAATATTATATTTAATAAAAAAATTATATTTGATAAAAACAAAAAATTATGTTTAATAAAAATATAAAATTATATTTAATAAAAAATATATATTTAATAAAAACAAAAAATATATATTTAACAAAAACAAAATATTATATTTAATAAAAACACAAAAAATTATATTTCATAAAAACAAAAAATTGTATTTAATAAAAACACAAAATTATATTTAATAAAAAATTTATATTTAATAAAAACAAAATATTATATTTAATAAAAATAAAAAAATTATATTTAATAAAAACACAAAATTATATTTAATAAAAACAAAATTTTATATTTAATAAAAAAATTATATTTGATAAAAATAAAAAATTATATTTAATAATAACACAAAATTATATTTAATAAAAAATTTATATTTAATAAAAACAAATTTTTTTAGCTACGGAAAAATTAGCAATGGATTTTTTCGTCGCTAAATCTGTCGCTAATGGTTTTAGCGACTGATATTTTTTGTCGCTAATTTTAGAGACAGATTTTTTTCCGTCGCTAATTTCCGTCGCTGAAAGTCTGTTTTCTTGTAGTGTCAAAATGACTAGGTTATTTATAATAATATTCAAAGAGTTCGTAAAGAATAGGTATAATTTCAATAAATATGAGCACGCCTGGTTAAGACTTCTTACTATGTAGTTAAAGACACACTGATTACTTTCTAGTCACAAAAATTGCAATCGTGAAATGAAAAGGCTTTATGTTGTAGTTGATAAGATAGCCTTTGGGTTTCAAATAAGTCTCTTATCCACTTCAAAAAATTGTACCTTTGTTTTCCTTTTTTATTAATTTCTAACATTTTATAACCGTTGCTAAATAGTGGGGTAACGAAAAAAAAAAAAAAAAAACATCGGTTAACACATCGGAGAAAAAAGGTTGGGGATGTTCCAATATTTATAGACAAATGTCTATATATTACTAGAAAATACGGCATCAACGACGGATAAATATCTTTCGCTAATTAATAACAAAATTGCGACGAAATAATTAGCGATGGAAAATTCCGTCGAAAAAATTTCTGTCGCTAATCCGTCGCTGAAACAAAAAAAAAAATCGGATATATTAATGACGGAATTAGCGACGGAAAATTTCCGTCGCTAAATATAATTTTGTATTTTATTAAATATAATTTTATATTTTTTATTAAATTATGATATTTTTTTATTAAATATAATTTTATATTTTTATTAAATATAATTTTGTATTTTGTATTTTTATTAAATTAAGGTATTATTTTTTATTAAATATAATTTTGTTTTTTTGTTTCTTTTTAATAATGGTATTTTTCATTAAATATAATTTTTTATTTTTATTTAATATGATTTTGTATTTTTATTTAATTAGGTTATTGCAATTTTATTAAATATAGTTTTGTATTTTTATTAAATATAATCTTATATTTTTATTAAATATGATTTTGTGTTTTTATTAAATATAATTTTATGTTTTTATTAAATATAATTTTATATTTTTATTAAATATATATATATTTTTTTGTTTTTATTGAATATAATTTTGTGTTTTTATTAAATATAATTTTATTTTTTATTAAATATAATTCTTTATTTTTATTAAATATAATTTTTTATTTTTATTAAATATGATTTTGTGTTTTTATTAAATATAATTTTGTATTTTTATTAAATATAATTTTTTTGTTTTTATTAAATATTATTTTATATTTTTTAAATATAATTTTATATTTTTATTAAATATAATTTTTGTTTTTATTAAATATTATTTTATGTTTTTATTAAATATAATTTTATATTTTTTTAGTATAATTTTATGTTTTTATTAAATATAATTTTATATTTTTATCAATATAGGGTATTGTATTTTTAATATAAAGAGTTACAAATAAAATATAGAAATATAAAAAAATAAATTAATAACACAAGTGTGATGGTAACATAATGGTTAAGGCTTTTCGAATCTATCTCTCACACCCAGATTTGAATCTGAATGATAGCAATTTTTTTGACATTTATAAGAGGGGTGCGCACGCGGGCGTAGGGCTCAGGCGAGTGGGTGGGCGCCCAGGCCCGTGAACATTTGGTTCACGAATTTCACCGACGGATTAGCGACGAAAAATTACCGTCGGCAAAAAATTCATCGCTGATCCGTCGTGAAAATTATTGAAGTGACTTTCAGTGACGAAAAAATCCGTCGCTGATTTTCCGTCGCTGATATCCATTTTTCCGGTAGTTATACTTTGTTGATGTTTCTTCCCAAAATCATTAGCAAAGTTTTAGGAATTTTCATCATGCTTGACAAGTAAAACATCAAGATATGTGAGCATTTCTTTACGTTTACTCATAAAACATGGGTCAAGGCTAAAGGATTTGTCGATGCTTTGGGTTAGAAATGTCGATAAATTCATGTATAATTGTTGAGTTTTATTCTAAAAATATCGGCAATGGCTATATTTTTTCTTAAACAATAGTTAGTTTAGCTCCCAAATCCAAACATTTTATCAAATTGTCATCAATCATCAAACAAACGTAATATATATTTCATACTCCAAACTACATTTACACTTTATATTTCAAACAATCAACCATCAAATAAACAAACAATTATCAACCATCAAACACTTCATACTCTAAACAAATATAATATATCTATCACCTTTGAATCACAAGTAACTCATTATTCCAAATATAATTTATATTTCAAAACAAAAAAAAAAAATTCACACATAATTTTGAACAAAAAATAAAGATTTTATTAACAGAAAACGTAAAAAAGTTTACAAAAAATGTAACATCATATTACATAAAAAATCTATATCACCTCTCGAGATATAGGACCATCCCCTTAGACAGAATGAGAGCCATCAAAGTCGCTAGACAAATCATCATCGGTCCATAGAGAATAAAAGTTGGTGCATCATAAAAAATGTCACGTAAAATAATTCCTTATTATATAAACAACAAAAGTTAGTATATTATATCTTCCTATATCTTATGCGATATTTCCATATCTAGAAATTTTGATGTAAATATTTGAAACATGATTTTAAATTTTTCTTTTGTTTCCTTCAATTGACGGTGCACGACGGTTAATTATTTGGTAAAGCTAGTCTTTGTATTAGAAAATAATATCAGTACAAATGTTTAAAAATAAGTGATATCTAAAGTTCATGTCACTTACCATCATACTGATAAATTCTGTGTTCACACATAAAGTGCTCTTATTCTTGTGGGTAGTTTTGATAGTTCAATTTTGCCAGAGAATATCCTATCCCTAATTACTGAAATAAAATTGTTAGCAATTAAAAAAATACTATTAAATATAACATTAGTATCTAAAATAATTACTAATTCCTTTACCCATCTCACAAATGACTTTAAGCAGTAAGTGTGTATATATTTTTGCTACAATTGGTTCTACCTCCCTGCTTCAATTCCCCTGCAAAATAATTTAAATTATTATGATGATTATATAAAAGTAAACAAAATATTATTAAGTAAAACATGCTATTACCTTCCTACATCTTGAGTATGTTCAAGAATGTCCTCCTATTCACGAGAGTTATGACCCTTCGAAATATTTACAGAAACCTCTTCAGCAGTCTTCTCTTCATTATAATATTTTTTAGAATATATCTATACTTTTTAAATTTTATAAAATTAATTTTGAATACAAAATTAATTAAAAATAAGTGATATCTAAAGTTCACGTCACTTACCTTCATCTGCAAATTTCAAGGTTCACATATGAACCGTTCTTATTCTTGTGGGTAGTTTTGTATAGTTCAATTTTGCCAAAGGATATCCTATCTCTAATTACTGAAACAAAATTGTTAGCAATTAAAAAATATTATTAAATATAACATTAGTATCTAAAATAATTACCAATTCCTTTGCCCTCTCTCACAAATGACTTTAAGCAGTAAGTGTGTATATATGTTTGCTGCAATTGGTTTTGGTTCCCTTCTTCAGACTTCTTCTACAAAATAATTTAAGTTATTATGATAAATATATAAAAGTAAACAAAATATTATTAAGTAAAACATGTTATTATCGTCCGACATCTTGAGTACGTGTAAGAATGTCCTCCCATTCACAAGAGTTGTAACCCTTTGGAATATTTGTTGAAACCTCGTGAGCAGTCTTCTCTTCATTATAATATTTTTTAGAATATATCCATACTTTTTAAATTTTGTAGTAATTAATTTGAATGCGAATGCATCAACACCACCCTTACTTTTTGTTTTGAAAAGAATTTTTTTTTTTTTTTTTTTGTAAAAGAAAACAATCAGATTAGACCATATTACAATAACAATAAAAGGAAACATGTTACAACAACAATAAAAGAAAGCAAATCAAGAAAATATTTTAATGAAAGATTTCATTTGTTTTTTCGATGTCGCAGGGATATTGCACCGGTCCGTGTGACTAAGAGAGTAAAATTGAAAACTTCTAATTACAACACCAGAAAAACTGACTAGTATCTGTGACTCTCATCCAACGGGCTGCACCTCAATATTGAAGACACTACATTTCACTGAAATTTTAGATCTCATATGTCTTTGAGAGCAGTATTATTAGAACCGGACCGACCTACCAGTTGGACCGATTCAACAGGCCAATTAAAGATTGTATGGGTTGATCCAATTATAATACCATTTCAACATTAAATCTTAAAACTCACAAGTCAATTGCAGGTGAACCGTGACCTGTATGACCCACCGATTAAAATAAAACCTGAGGATAAGAAAAAAAATCTCTGTGATGAAGATGGCGATCAACAATGAAGATGGAATCAACCACTGTACACGACCAGTGGTCGTTGCCAATGATGGATTCAAAGACGATGACAATGATCCGCAACTTGAATTGACTACGATGAATGATGTTAACTTAACTCCTTGATAAATCGTTTTCTTTCCTTCTTATCCAAACAACCACCATTATTGAAGTTATGGACACCTTGAACCGACGATGATGAATCATGAGTCAAAGGAAGGAATAACCACTTGAATCAACAGTGGCAGTGGACACCTTGAATCGCCTCCTCTATCTGTGTGTGTGTCTTCAATTAATATGTAATTTACTTTGGGCCCTTGAAGAGTGTGAGTATGGGTTTTTTCTTTTTTGGATTTTCAAAATGAGGATATTAAAAGTCCGACCATATTAACCTACGGTTAAATTGGTTGAATCATAATTTTAAATTTTATGGATTAATATGCAGTACGGTTTTGATAACACTATTTGAAAGTAGTCATCTCTGTTCTTCAAGTACTGTGAAAATAATCAGTTGTAAAATATGAGATGATACATTAATAAATGACCAAACTCAACATATTTATAATTAATACTTAGTTTTGATACATTACCAAATATAACACCTGCATGGTAGAGGTTCCTTTTGAATTCGATCACTCGTCAATATGTGTCCACGATACTTTCTCGAATGATTTCGTAATTCTGATTCCGTTAAGATTTCATCTTCCTTGAGACATGTTTCTTATACAAGAATTAAATGTTTGTAACATGTGTTAGTTTTACATAAGCAAACATGTAAAATCAATAATGAATATTGACTCAACATTCCTTTTCTATACATACATATATATATATATATATATATATATATATATATACACATATATATGTTAATCTAAAGAGAAAAATCAATATATATATATATATATATATATAAAAAGAGTGAATATTATATACATAAAAAAATAACATTAAATCAATATACAAATATATAATGAATAACTAATTAATCACTTTTCAAACTTATTATCAAATATCTATCAATGTCCATCATTGAAATACACACACACCCCCCCTAAAAAAATGTAAACCAATAGCTATGCGTATATGTATGTCCATCATTGAAACCAATATACATATCCATTTTTGTAATACATGCAAACTTTTAGTATATGTTGTGAAACTAACATTAAACTTTTGCAAGAAAATGATGTGGAACAAGTTTCCAATAATTATTGAATTATACAATATTAGTTCAAAAAAAGTGAAAGAGATCTATTAGTTTCTAATTTCTATAATTTTCTAATTTTTAAAGTGTCTTAATTTCCCTAATTTTTCTAATTTCTAGTTTCCTAATTTTACTAATTTCTTAATTTCTTTAATTTCTTAATTTTTATAGTTTTCTAATTTATGGAATTTGCATTCCTTATAAATATTTGTAGTATTTCATTATTTTGGCATACTTTAAAAATAATATTTTCTTTGAAAGTAATATTTCTTTTTTGAGAGTTTTAGAATTTTCTTTTTTACAAATTTTATTGTCTTCCTTCTATCTCTCCCGTATTAGGGGGTATCAAAGTCAATATTTTTCCTTGCGATGGCCAATCAAGCTGTTGAAGATAGTATTATTTCTTACGTGTTCAGAGAGTTATGAGCCGTGATTCATTGTAATTCAACCATCTGCTCAATAGAGCAGAGAAAATAGAATTACAGGACATTGCAAGAAATCAGGGCACTTAAGTGGTGAACGCGGGTGGGAGAATCGGTCTAAACCTCACTTCAATCCTATATTACCATAATAATCTCATAGGGTACAAACCAATGAGAATGATTTTTCAAACAAGGAGGTTGTCGGAGCTTTAGATCACAACCCTAACTTCAGATTACTCGTCGACATCGACAATAAGAGTTTCATGCAAGGTGGACATCCTTCATTCAATGGAAATTTAAATATTTAAGATTTTTTGGATTGGGTAGCTAAAATTTGAGAGTTTTTTCTGATTTTGCAGAGATTCTCAGAGGGAAAAATAAGTCAAG